>LNAC01000026.1:87664-340911 GCA_002007465.1 Ailurus styani
TGTATTATATATATATATATATATATATATATATATATATATATATATATATATATATATATATATATAGTTATTTCCTTCAAGAACAACTTGATCTACTTATATGAGAACCAAGGAAAAGTTGGTTCAGGGAATTGGCACTTGACATGAGTCTCAGAAGCAGAGAAAATATAAGAAAATCAATGCTGGAGGAGCATTCAGACAGAAGGAAAGGAATACACAAAGTTGAGGAGGAAAAAGAAAGGAAGAAGCTCAGAAATTATCAGTGGAGAATATGGACATGTGACTGAAGAGCCAGTTAAATATTAGCTCAGAGTAAGGTCTCCAGATATCACCAAAAAAGTATTTTTTTCTTTTGTTTCGATAATGCTTATTTGGAAAGTCAAAGAAATAGCATAATGTTCTCACTTTTCAATAGAGCCTGGAGTTATTGTGCTATTTTATGAGGAAGGGCTAGTCCACAGCCTGATAACATATTATATTAATATAGAGCCAAATAAAATAGAAACTACTGACTACATACCAAATTGAATAAAAGTTGTTGATATTCAGTTTAGATAAATGATCTTCACTATGCGGTAAACATCTTTCTTCGATAGCCTAATACACTTATTACCGTGAAGTTCAGATGCTTGCTTGATGGTTACACTTGTCTGTCATTTCTCTGAACTACTCAGATTTTATTCATTTACTCATTCTACCAATTACTTATACAGTGTTTATGAAATGCTGGGCTGTATTCTTTGTTCTGTAGATTTAGTAGTGAATAAAACAGTTCTCAGCCTCGTGGAACTTAAAATCTACAGAGACAAAAACAAATAAATACATCATACATATTTATATACATATACACATGTTTGCCAAGGAATAATTTAAGCATTTAAAAGGAGGGGATGGAAAGGTTGGTTGAGTCAGATATTTTCTTTTTTTTTAAGATATTATTTTATATACGGGTGTCAAGGAAGGCCTCAATATGAAGGTGGCATTTGGTCAGAATCCTGAGTTAAGTCAAAGTAGAAGGAAAAGCAAGTTCAAAACCTTTGATGTAAGAAGATGCTTGGTGTAGTAGAGAAACAACAAGCTGGTGGGGCCGGAGTGAGGTAAGTCTCAAGCAACAGTAATAGAAAAAGAAGTCAGGGAGGTCGTGCCCGGGTGGCTCAGTCAGTTAAGACTCTGGCTCTTGGTTTCAGCTCAGGTCATGATCTCAGGGTCATGCGATCGAGCCCCATGATCAGTGCAGAGTCTGCTTGAGATTCTCTCCCGCTCCTTCTGCCCCCTCCCCGCTTGCCCCCCTCTCAAAATAAATAAATACATAAAATCTTAAAAAAAAAAAAAAAGAAAAAAAGAAAAAAGAAGTTAGGGAGATAATGATGGCCAGATATCCAAGGACCTTGTTTGTAGGATCCTACAATGAATTGGGTATTTACTTTGAGAGAGAGGGAAAGCCACTAAAGGGTTTTGGGCAGAGGAGTGACATAATACATCATTTTAAAAGAATCATCTACATAATCTGTTTGCTTTGCTGAGACTAAGACACTAAAGAAAAAAGCTAGAAATCTAATTAAGAAGCAGGCAGTTGGTTTTGTTTAGCTTGGCTTAAGGTGGTAGGCATGGATTAGGGTCAATTGGATTCTGGGAATATTGTAATGGTAGAAGGGGAGAAGTTCAGGCTGGATATATAGATTTGGGAGTTGCCAGTGTATAGATGGTAATTTAAACCATAAATCTGTAATGTGACACCTAGGGAATAAATGTGGGTAGCAAAAAAAGAGGTCTAGGACTGGACTGTATTTGGCCTTCTCTGTAATCAATGTTTTTAGGAATATCTAGAGGTAAGTTTCCTTTCTTTATGAACTTTAGAGCACCTGGAGTACCAGTAGGCAGAAGTAATAATGATGTTTTAATGAGTATCATTAAATCAGGAAACTTTAGTAGTCTTCAACCTTTTTGGCTTCTTGATAAGATAATGTGCTTGATGGTTTGCAGTTTGGCATCATATTACACCCTCACAGAACTGCATTTCTCGGAATCACCTTCCCTGAATAAGTCCAGGGAAGAGTCTACCAGTAAGAAACACTTAGTTGAGGTGTAAGGGGAGGAAAAGCCATGATCTGGATGCATTAGGGTAAACTCTTGGGGGGACAATTGACTTAAGGTTTGCAACACTTTCAGGGGGTCTTCTAGAATCACTGCTTCTGTACAGTACATACTGATCAAGTTGTTTGTTTAATTTCAATTTCATATATTGTGAATTTGCTATAAAGTTAGTTGAACTGATAAAAGTCTCCAAAACTAATTCATGATATGATATGGTACTTTTCACAAGTAAAAAAATCACTCAAACTTGGCTATCAAACTAGGCTATCAAAGCACAAATTGTGTATTTTTTTCATAGTCATGAGAGGAAAAGAGCTGGAAATAAATACGGCAAATTTAAACTTTTTTGTGTCTATATAATTTTTGAATTTATTTTTATACTGGAAAAACTAGTATATTTTGCTTTTAAAGAAATTTTATTTTAAAATAAATATTTATAAGAAAAATATTCAAGATACCATTTTGAAAACCTATTTTATGCTCGAAGAAAGAATCTACTAAGAAAAGATTATATCCCTCTTGAACCTTACTTGTAAAAAATGTGCAAAATCTGAAGAGTGAGGTTTTGCCAAAAGGTGAAATGATTGGGATAAAGACAAAGTAAGGTCAGGATGAAATCTAAAGGATGGTTCTCCCACCTCACCCACCTGTCTCATTAATGTGCCAAATTCTTAGAAGCAGTAAGCACTGAAAGGGATCTGGCTATCCCACTAAGGACAGAGCATTCTGCTGTTTCCATAGAAATTAAGTTAGCATTCATCACAACTACTCTAAATTGACATCCCTCTGAGATCTTTATTGAAAGAAATGGACTTTTAAGGCCTATTTTGACATATTAGTTTATAAAGTGATGAAATGTAAGCCTCTATTGTTCATCTCCCTTATAAAAGTAAACAAAGGGAATAGATATAAAATCTGCTCTTGCAGCTATATTCTGAACATCATCCATATCTCATCTCTAAATTTAGCTTTCCTCAGGAAAGGAGCTCAACCACTCTCTCAAACACTCCTGGAATATTTGCATGTAGTATTTAGCTAATTTAGGAAGAGCTGGTACTTGTTTCCATCACTACCATGAAACATTTTTTATCAGCCCCTCAATGAGAACACTGAGCAATACTGTGGGAGTCTGAGAGACTCAGGATTAAAGGCAAGCCTCCCAGTCACCATAGGAATACTGTGATCAGTGTGGCATCTGAATCTCAGTTCCTTCATTTACAAAATGGTGTTGAAATACTTCTTTATAGAGTTGTGTAGAGTTGTTGAGATGATTAGAAATCATATATACAAAGAAAGCCATAGTGTTTGGGACATTTATGTGCTTCGTGAGTCATTGGTGTTTTTCTTTTAGCTATTATTTTAATAGCTTATAGGTGGCAGATGCAATGCTCAGTGATGAAATTGTCTTCTGAGAAAGAACTTGTTAACGAATTCATTTGGAACTGTCAAGAGACTATGGACCCCAGGAAACAAACTGAGGGTTTCAGAGGGGAGAGAGGTGGGAGGAGGAGGTAAGAAGGTGATGGGTATTAAGGAAGGCACGTGTTGTGATGAGCACTGGGTGTTATACGTAACTATTGTATCATTGAACACTACATCAAAAACTAATGATGTACTTACTATACAGTGGCTAACTGAACATGATTTTAAAAAATAAATAAATAAACATCTAACATTACCAAGTGGGAAAAAAAAGAGGAAATTAGGCAAGTCAAGTAGGATGGATAAAGATATAATAATCTACCAAATTCTCAGTATAAAACTACTTACTGGTATGGTAGTACAAAGAGTTTCTAATCTAGAAACAAAAGAGGTGGGAGTATGGCAATAAAATATATAAAGTTATCCCTTCTCTGTGGACCACATGCACAATTAAAATACCATCCCAGACTTCTCCTGAACTACATCCTTTGTATTCAACTGCTTACTGAGTATCTTCATTTGAATGTGGTATACATCCCTCAAACTCAACAAACTGGAGCAATGCTTTACCCTTAGAAATCTCTTCTCTTGCATTCTCTATCTTGTTTTACAACAGTACCTACTCAGTAGTTCAGAGAAGCAAGGCAGCCACTTACCTTCATTCTTACCCCTCTGTTATCACATCAGCCATTACGTCCAGAGGCAATGAGCTCCTAAATTCTTATTAAATCTACCTACTTCTTTCTAATTTTTCTAATATCACTGGATTTAACTCACTAACATCTTTCACCTGAACTACAACAATAGTATCTTAATATTTCTGCTTTCGCTTATCTTACTCCAAAACATTTTTTAAAAAATGTTTCAGTTACAGTGTTTTTCTTCTTATCCCCAAATCCATTTGGTTATGTGCCTCTCCCATTTGCAAGTCTTCTATGGTTTCCAATACTTTTGGGATAAAATCTAAAATCTCAGAACAGCCTTAAAAGGACCTGCCTATTAAGCCTACTTTTCCAGTTTAATTGTGAGCCAGTTCTCCAACTCTTACTAAACTCAGAACTTTACACATGCTATTTCTTATGCTTGAATCCTCACTCCTTTCAGTTGTCTGGCTAATTCACACTTATCTTTCAGGGGTCAGAACAACTGTTACATTCTCACTGTTAAAGCAATTAAACAAGGATGCCATTAGACTAAGGTGGCACTGATGCTTTGACACCTAAGTAAGCAAACTAAAACCTAAGCCAGAGTGAATTCCTTCAAATGCTTCGAGGTTAAGAAATCTAAACCTCAGAACAACCAATCACAAACGGCAAAACAGGCTTTCCCAAATAAATCAGCCTTCTAAGCTGTAACCAATCAAATGATGTCCTTGCTTTGTTTCTACATCTTCTCTATAAAAAAATTTCCCCTAGCTCTTATTGTCAGAGTGCTTCTGACTACATTCAGTTTGGTACTGTCCAGTTGGAATCAATGTTTGCTCAAAATACTTTTGAAAAATTTTAATGTGCATCAGTTTACTTTTTAATATCTCCAAAGCCTTCTCTGACCCTGCAGGCAGGAATAGACTCCCCTGTTACATGCTGTCATAATAACATATTACTTTTGTAGCATTTATCACAATAACAGTAATTCTTCCCTTAATTATTTATTTGCCATAGCCATCCAGTTAGACTATAAGTTTCTTGGTTGCAGTCAAATTTTCAGTCCTTGGTCTCTAGACAACACATTATCTGTTGATGGTAAACTTTTAAATAATACTTGACAAATGCATAAATACAAACAATGAAGGATGCAGTAAAGAACCTAATTTTGCATCTTAGGACACAGTTGAGTCTAAGGAATAATTCTAGGCCAGCAGGTAAGCCCTTAAATATTATTTTGGCAGTCTCATTTAACACTGAGGATTTCTTTTCTTATGCTTCTTATTGAATATGGAATCAGAAGAAATTACATTATTTTATAGCTATGGGACGTTGGGTTTGTCACTGGGTGTCAAATTAAGGACAGGGTTTAGCTGCATGTAACAATTTTAGGAACAGTGGTTTAAACAACATGGCTATTGTGTTACTCCCTCAAAGCAAGAAATTCAGATATAGGCAGCCTGAGGTCTCAGGGATGTTGGGGTTGATTTTTTTTTTTTTTTTGGCTTTTCTCTGCTTAAGACAGCTGCTGGAGCTCTGGCCTGTACATCAGCAGGGAGGCAGGGAGGAAGGGGGGAAATGTGCCAAGAGCAAAGTGGATACTTGTGGTATTTACAGTGTTTTTCTAGAAATTATTCCCAATAAATTCACTTACATCTTTTTGTCCATAAATGTCACTACATTGCTACCTATGTCAGCACAGGAGTCTTGAGAAATGCTTTGTAGGTGGAAACTCTGCCAAAAACCAACAAAATCAGTATTCTGTTAAATATGAAGGAAGAAAAGCATACTTACTGGAGATGTTACTGGCAGACACTGCCTAACTTGAAAACACCATGTTTCAGTTTATCAGAAATCAAAGGATAAAAATATAGACTTTTCAAGTGTTTATTAACATTAATGAAGATAAAGTATATTAAAGGTGCATCATTGAGCTCTCTGTAAATGATGGGTACAAATAACAGCCTTATTATCCAAATACTGTGAAATATAAGGTAATGTCAGCTCACAGATGTTTATGGGTTTGCGTAGAACTCAAATCCACTGGCATGGGTTATCTAAAATTGAAACAATTTTTGCTATCAAAATGGAAACTGGATATTTAACCCTAGATGTTGTCTTTTTTTTTTTTTTTTTTTTTTTTTAAATTTTTTTTTTTTTTTTTTTTTAAAGATTTTATTTATTTATTTCACAGAGGGAGAGAGATCACAAGGAGGCAGAGAGACAGGCAGAGAGAGAGGGGGAAGCAGGCTCCCCGCCGAGCAGGGAGCCCGACATGGGCCTCGATCCCAGGACCCTGAGATCATGACCTGAGCCGAAAGCAGAGGCTTTAACCCACTGAGCCACCCAGGCGCCCTAGATGTTGTCTTGATTTTTGTGTTTTGAAGGGAGTTATATAGACAGATATGTTTCTAATGCAACTTAATTTGGAGGTTGGTTGATGGAAAACGAATGACCTCAGATTTCTGAAATTCTGGGGGAATTATGTGAAATCATAGAGAAAGAAATTCACTTGATTTAATTTGATTATGTAATTCTAATTAGTACATACTGATTGCCATCTATCTCTCAAATTCTCTGGGGCACAGAAGAGACTTTTCCTTGCCCTTAAAGAACTAAAAATCTTTCTACAAGTAGAGTCAATAGAAAATAACAGTTTCTTATGAATCTTGTGTATGGGTGCGTGTGTGTGTGTGTGTGTGTGTGTGTGTGTGTGTGTGTGTGTGTGTGCGCCTGCATATTATATTCTGTGGCAGTTCCAAGACACGGTATGCTTCCACCTTTGGATAATGAGAATCCATAAACCTCATCAGAGAAGAAAAGTAGGATTTTATATTTTCTCTCTCCTATGTTTATTGCAAAACTTTGTAAATCTTGGAATCATCACTTTCTGGCTTGAAATCAATTATTACTTGTCCATGAAGCGGAGAAATCAGTTATTACTTATCCTTGGATCTTCAAGGTGAAATATTCCCTTAATCTGAGT
Organism: Ailurus styani; assembly: GCA_002007465.1. Taxonomy (NCBI): domain Eukaryota; kingdom Metazoa; phylum Chordata; class Mammalia; order Carnivora; family Ailuridae; genus Ailurus; species Ailurus styani. Next base: position 94,814 of record LNAC01000026.1, read on the forward strand.
TTATGGAGTTTTTAATTAAAATACTCCATGACTTTAATCTTATGCCAAAGTTTTTGTTTTTGTTTTTGTTTTAAATATTTTATTTATTTACTTGACAGAGAGAGAGAGATCACAAGTAGGCAGAGAGGCAGGCAGAGAGAGGGGGGTGAAGCAGGCTCCCCGCTGAGCAGAGAGCCCGATGCAGGGCTCGATCCCAGGACCCTGAGATCATGACCTGAGCCGAAGGCAGAGGCTTTAAGCCACTAAGCCACCCAGGCACCCCTCTTATGCCAAAGTTTTGTGGAGATTTATTTTTCTCATAAAATTTGGATTATTCTTTCTGTTTCTGTTTTCTGTCAGTCATATATTACAGTATGTTTTTTATTCAGTAGTTTGCCTCATTATATCTCACTTCTCTAGCCTTTATACCTTACCTTTTTTATTTCTTTTTCTTTTTCTTTTTAATGTTTTATTTATTTGACAGAGAGAGACACAGTGAGAGAGGGAACACAAGCAGGGAGAATGGGAGAGGGAGAAGCGGGTTTCCTGCTAAGCAGGGAGCCCGATGTGGGACTTGATTCCAGGACCCTGGGATCATGACCTGAGCTGAAGGCAGACACTTAACAACTGAGCCACCCAGGCGCCCCTATCCCTTACCTTTTTCAAAATGCTTTTCACATTTATCTTTCTCCCTTATTCTTCTTTTCTAAGTTACTTGAGGATAATGATTTTGATATTTTTGACAGGAAGTGATAAAAATTATTTTTATGTTTTTTTTTTAGTGGAATCCATCTCACAAGTTAAAAATGTCCATGGAATTATTAACTTTTTTATATTCTTGATAGATTTTTTAGTAGATATTGGGTAGAATGCTAAGAAATTTTAGATGGTTACCAAAGGAAGATTTATCATTTCTGACTGTCTTCCTCTTCATGGTATAATTCCACAGAAATGTCTGAATGTGCCTTTTAATTTAAACCAATTGTCCAGCCCTTTGATTCACAAGTTTGCACTCAACTAAAGAACATCTCAGGGTGTCCTCTGTGTGCTGGTTATAATGGCTTAATGGAGCTACACATGGCTTAGCAGAAGTCAAAGCTTCTGAGGAAGAGAAGTAGAAAGGGCTGCTTTGCTAAACAGTAGGGACACTGACAACAAAATACAATATCAGTATTGGAAATACTATTTAGAATTGGAAGTACAGTCCCCATTCCATACACTGTGCCTTAACTACTCCATAATGGCCCTAATAGTGTGTGCAAGTGTTCTCTGATATACCCGACAAAGTCTCCATCCTTGAGGTGTTGCTGTTCTGTAGGGGAATAGAGGCATAGGAGCTATGTTGGAAAAATTGGCATTAAGGAAAGAGATGGAGCTGAGTCAAAAGAGAAAAGCAATGTAAAAGAAGCAAACAAAGAAACAAACAAAAAACACAGATTTTGGGATTGGTTGGGATTACTGAAATAGGGAAGATGAGACTGAATTAGATCACTGTGTCCTAACAAGCTTAACATGGACTTGTTTGGGGTGGGGTTACATCTGTGTATTTTTGTGTATTAGAGAGAAAGTAGAAGTTCTCTTGCTCCCATAGATCTTTTTTTTTAAGATTTTTATTTATTTATTTGACAGAGAGAGATTGATCACAAGTAGGTAGATAGGCAGGGGGAAGCAGGCCCTCCTCGGTGCAGAGAGCCCGATGTGGGTCTCAATCCCAGGACCCTGAGATCATGACCTGAGCCGAAGACAAAGGCTTAACCCACTGAGCCACCCAGGCGCCCCGCTCCCATAGATCGTTTAACTTAAGCTGAATTAGTGAAGTAATAATAGGTTACCAAATATTCTTTCAATCAAAAGCATCCAGTGACAATGGGTAAAAGGTTAATTGGTAGATCGCATTCAACATTAAAATTAAACACACACCGGAGCCTGGGTAGCCCAGTCCTTAAGCGTCTGCCTTAGGCTCGGGTTATGATCCCAGGGTCCTGGAATCGAGTCCCGCATCAGGCTCCCTGCTCAGCAGGAAGCCTGTTTCTCCCTCTTCCACTCCCACTCTCCCTTCTTGTATTCTCTCTCTCACTGTGGCTCTCTCTGTTAAATAAATAAAATATTTAAAAAATAAAATAAAAAATTAAATTACACACACACACACACACACAACAGACATAACACACACATGCATATTTAACAATTCACAAATGCCTGAACATTTTTTATGGGGCTAGGGTTTATAGGTGCCGGGGTGAGGGAAAACAAAACCAAGCGAAACAAAAAAAACAAGGTTCTCATCCTCATGGAGTTTATATCAAACAGAGAACACAAACAGGAAGTCAATAATACAAATAACTTTTTCGTTGCATTCATAAGAGGATCCATGGAGGAAAAACACAGAGGAATTTGAAACTACAAAGTGAGGAATTTAATTTAGTCAGCAATGGAAATGGCAGATTTAAATCTTTAGGAACATATTTTCCTTATGATCTAGAGTGTTTGGGTGCAGTAGAGGGAGTGAGTAGGTGGGTGGGGAAGGCGGGAGCAGCAGTCTGGTGCCCAGAGCCAAAGGAGGAAACAACTTTGTTCACAATAGACATCCTTAGCAAAGCCAAAGTACAGTGACATCAGCGTCTACATATTTTCCATGATTTCTAAAAATATAACCAACTCATTAATAGAGAAACACTACAACATACACATTTAAAAAAATTAATGAGTAATTTGTGCATTTGGCCATGAGATTGGGTTAGTGCTATTACATTTAGATGCAAGTCTCTCTTATTTCCTGTGCCTCATACTGTTGAGAAAACACTATCCAAAAGAAAGGCCACATTTTCTGTCTCAATCCCAACCATTTATTTCCCACCCTCCCTTATCATTATTAATCAAATTGTTTGTAACTGTGAACTGTCCTAGTTTTTACTTTTAGGTTTTTATTTTTGCTAAGTCCACATATAAAGAAAACATACAATTATTTTTGATGATCATCCCCCTCTTCCATTATGGCAATAATTTCCTAGAATGATAGTGTTATTGATTGCCCAACTACAATCTGTATACCAGAAATGCTTAATACTATCTTGTCATTCATAGTCTGTTTAATGGTAAACAAGGGATTTATAGTCTGTCAAATTTAATGACCAGAAGAACCAATAAAATATGACAGGGAAGACTTCCCACTCTTTAGGAATGGAATAGTTTCATCAGCGCAAATGATAGCCTGTCAGAAAATCCCTGTGGTGGTGCAAGAGAAGAAAAATACAATTATATATTTCTGCTCAGGAAAGAAAATGTGCATGATGTCCACATGCAAAATAGAATGTTATGATTTAGGAAATTATTCCAAAGTCCCTTGTTTTCTGGATTAGGATTTCTCAGAATTGGATTTTCATGATTCTGATTGGGATTAGAAATTTGTATAACAAATCTATGTAATCAAATCAATATAACCAACCAGGCTAGTCTAAAATCATTCCATGGATGGATCCACCACTTCTTTCCCAGTCTTCGAATCCCCCCAAATTAGGCTCTGTGGTTGCAGGACAAATGGTGCTGAGGGATACAGGAGACAATAATGCAATGAAGTCCTTCTTCCAGTTTGCATTGTCGGCCTTCTTTAGACCGCCCCCCTCCCCTCACACACATATTGATAACTGACACCACAACCCCAGCAGCAGGCCTCAACCCGTATCTTGGGCTTGAGAATTATTTGGAGTAACTGGAAAATTTCTATCTTCTAGAAATTGTGATTCTGTGGTCATGTCTGGACCTAGATGCTGATATTCATTTTTTCTTTTTTTCAGCGACTATTGGTAAATCTGATGCAGATGGCCAACACCATACTTTATGGTTCTCTGCACACATTCTGTATTTAAACACTAGGTAGTCATTTTGCTGCTTGGTTTCACACACTGGTTCTGCCAGACATGAGCTTCGAGGTGATCCTGGCCTATCACATAAGGTTATTGTGAAGATAAAGTAGAAAATCTGACAAAGATTTAAAGATAATCTGGCATTTAAGATACTCCGTGATGTTTGCTAGTTTTGTTTTGCTGATTTTGTTGTTGCAGCTTCAGTTAGTAACCACATCATCAAATTAGCTTAATAATTACAGGAGAATATATTGTAAAAAAATCAGTGGAACCCATGGGACCCACAATATTAGAGTACGGTCATGCACCATTGATAAAATACTAAAATCAAGAGCTGTAGATCTACCAGAGTGGCCTCTGTCTTAATCATTCATGGAAACCACAGAGCTTCTCAACTCTATTTCTCTCTGTATGACTCTCTTTGTTGACTATCTTTATTTCTTCCAAAGCATGGCAAATCATAGCCAGATCACACTTCCTGAGTTTAGATTAATTCCCCTACCTATAAGAAACTAACAAGCCCCATTCAGTCCCATTTTCATATTCTCTAGGAATATGAATCTTCTAGAGATTCTAATTGATTCTTTTTAGGCCTGTTGATTACCTACCGTTGGTTCAATTGGCTATGAAGTGGTATACAGACTCTGGAGTGAAAATAACTTCTAGAATCTAACTGCATGTATGGGGGCAGTTCTAAAATAGGGAAAACTGTGAGCTGGGCAAGTACTCTTAAAAGTATCTGCCACAAGGGTTTCCAATATTACCACAGTTAGGAATAATTCACGATTTCTGTAAAATACACTGAGTTCTGTTCAAAGAATTTTCTGGGATATAACCCAATTATTATTTGGATGTTGCTGGATTTCTGAAAGTTAATATTGAATGGTTTATCATTGGATGAAATATAAGCCAATCAGTCATAGGGAAAATTGTGAAGGAAACAAATTTATCAGTAGCGGTCTATCTTCCCTTTATAACGTTTTCTGTGCCTTTTTTTTTTCCTGATGAGTCATGTTCTTGTTCGTCTCCTTTAAAGAAAAGGGGTAACACTTGGTTTGTATTTTAATGTGTTACCCCCGGTGATATTTATATTTAAAAGATTAGGAATACAAACCAACAAAAAGAAATGAGTCAACAATAATGGCAAATTCAGGCAACTGTGGGAAAGATATTTTGAGTACTGAGCCTTTTTAGCACCCCTCAGATGATGTTGAGGAGATAAACTACTGAGTACTATGTTTCTGGTTAGCTCTGCCTATTAGTGGAATTCAGGTTATTTACAGTGTGCAGACTGTTTGTGGTTGAACCCAATCACAGAGTCATGGCAATGACTGAAAGTTACATCCTTAATATAGATGGATCTTTGCCATATACCTGACCTGCATCTGAACTTCAATTTTGGCATGGAACCAGGCTGCGATGGTCACAGAACAAAACCCATCAACCCTGGTGTGACTGACCTTTCACGGTTTTCTCTAGAGCAGCAATTCTCTGGAAATGAATGGACCAGACAACTCAATATTTTATTTACTCATGCATCATACTTTATTTACTTAAGCATCTATTTGTTTTCTACACATTTTCGTATTTTAAACATCTTGTGTGATGTTCCTTTAGGTAAACATTTAAAAAGGAAATATATATTGGCCTAAAAAAGCTGTTGCTTTTGTTTTACTTGTCACTCATTACCACTATGATTTAGGGTATAACTACTCATTTGAACCATAAGAAATTGCTGCTATATGATTATTTTGATCTACAAAAATGGCTATTTCATGTGCTTCAAACTAAATACTTGTAATACCTACCCTAGAAAGAAAGTGTATCAGCAGGATATTCATATTAAATTAGGGGAAAAATATATAGTGTAAACCCCAAAATGTTTTTTTAATTATGGTTATAAATAGAAAAATGATCAGAAGAAAATATGAAAATTGATCACTGGATGCCTTTGAGTAATACTTAGGACTATGGGATATTTTATTTTATTTACAATTATATGATACATATATATTACATTTATTTAATAGCTTACTGTTTTTGTGGTTATTGAAATAACGTAGGTTGTTTTTAGAAATCTTAGAAAATAGGAAAAATGATAGAAAAGAAAACTACTATGCAGAGATTTTGTGATGACTTTTTACCTTTTCCATTCTTGTCATTAAAAAGAGCATTGTTGATACATTTTCACTTACATTTTTTTCTTATTGATGAAGATGAACATTTTTAGATGTGCTTATTGGTTATTTGTATTAATGGATCGTTTTCTGTATTATTCCTGGAGGCGTGGGTCTACTGCTCTATCCAAGAATAACCTGAGTATTAGAAGACAGGGAGGACCTTTGATTTGCTGTTGGTTCTAATTTACCTACAGTCATATTATCAAAACTAAGAATTTTTCAGAAAGATACAGAAGTGGGCACTCTATACTTTAACAATAGAGCAGGTGAAACAACACAGTTAACCAAGGGGGAAATATCAAGCACAGAAATGCAAGAAGTGCTGCAATCTTTGAAAGTTTAAATCAGGGTAGTTTTAGTGTTAAAGATCATAACTACGATCAGAAGACAAAGCTTTAGAAAACATGCGTATAGTAAGGTGTACACATATTTTATAAATCTGTTTCCCCCTTATGGCTCAAACTGGCCTGACTTTCCATGGAATTCACAGAACTTAGGGGGTGAGGAGTGGAGGACCATGGGCTATTTTTTCTTTATATTTTTTATTTTCTTCTCCACATCATGCCCCGTCTCCAACAGGTGACAGTGATCTTGAAAATCAAATGAAATTTAGGTTTGCGCTTACTTCCAACCCATTAAAAATCACTGCTATGTGAATAAACTTGGGGATGTCAGAGTACTTGCCAAAACATACTTCTAAAATAAATCTCATAAATGAGCAAATTCTGTAAAATAGTTTTGACCTTGAATTTTTAGTTAGGTAATTTTGATGCCTTTGCTTTGTTATTTTATGGTCAACAAGCTTAACATACTAGAGAGGAGAGCCTCAACAGAACCCAGATTTGTATTAAAACAATTGCTTTTCATTAATTGAAACCCTCTCTTTACCTTCCCAATTCCTTCATGCTTATAATAATAAAAGTCAAATTTTCCAAGTTAGGAATACATATACATTTGAGACTACATTATAAGTGGGAAAAAAGTTGAATGTCTTTAATGTCATGGTTTGAATCAAATTTGGTTTCCGAATATGGAATTTAATTAAGTTATCCTTTAATTACTTTAAGAAACTTCTTAATGAAAAGTTTACAACATTCACAGTTTGCAGATTGCAACCATCTTCTAGAAAATGCACTCTCCTCCCTTCCACTCTCCTTCCCTTCCGAATTTTTTTCCCTCCCGCATAAAAGAAAGGGACAGTTCACCAAAACAGTTCACTTTATTCCACAGGAGCAATGGCTTCATTTGTAGTAGACACTCCTTGTAAATAAAGATAATTTAAATGTCATCATTTTATTGGTTTTCTAACTCTCTAATTAGGAAGACCATTGATCTTTAATCTTTTTTGTGAACCACCCTTCAGTGAAATCAATTTTGGTTTACATAAGATATTCAGCCCAGAAAGTCTGTTGAGTAAAAAGAAGCTTAGGGAAAACTGTCATCAGGCATCTACTGCTAAAGCATGCAAGCCAGAAATTTATTTTTCTTTACTGATTCTTTACAGAGGGGCAGCTAGTACATGTAAGAGGGCAACAAAACAAAAGTCATTGGTTCTTCAGAGATACTGTTCTTCTATGATCTGGTATGTGTTTTACTTTTTTTTTTTCCAAAGGATTTTTTTTTTAATCTTTGAAAGTTTAAATCAGGGTAATTAAGTAAAAGCAGTGTTAGGTTATGAAGACCACTCATGAATATAAAAAAATATTTTTTTAAAAAAGATCTAACAAAATCATGTAACAAAGCAGGTAACAACTTTAAATATGGTGCTGTATTACCTGCAGTTTTGCTCATATCACTCTTTGATGTGGGTTTTTAAATTGGTGAAGGGCTTTGTCTGATATTGGTAGTATGGTTGAGGAAATATGGAGGAGGATATTTTGTGTTGTTAAGTCAGGAAGTAAATCACTTCTCTCTTCATATGAAACCCTATCTTTTGAAATTTGTTTACCAGTGTTTGCTTTTTTTAGCTGCCCTGATCAAATGGACATAAACTGTTATTGGTATTTGATTCTTCATATCTCCATAATTTAAAATCTAATGCAAATGCAGCTTCTGATATTTTTTTTTCTTGAATAAAATGCTCTGCAGCTGTGATTCTTAGAAGTACATCTGGGCATACTACTCTGGTTTTCTCCAGTCCCAGGTCCAGATCACTCTGTCCTGAAATAGTCAAAATGATGCCTGTTTTATGAGGTGATCCTTCCTCTAGATTAAAGCAAAATATGTGACTTCATTGTAGATGTTAATGAAATTTATGGGTTAGAATACTTAATCGATTGTTAAAGGATATATTATATTTAGGTGTGTCCTTAATCTTTGGGGACTTTTAAAGGTAGAATATATTATAATGCAAAGGTATTATTCATGTTTATGCTACCTTCCTGCATTTAGCCTCTTCCACAGGGACTTGTTTCACCTATAAACACGTGTTTGTGTTATCTACAAAGTCTTTCAGTAGCCATGCTGACTGATCTTGTCTGTGATTTACTGAATATGATAATGTACCAGATCTAAAAGTTACTACTTTATATACTATGACCCAGTATGAAGCAGAAGATCATAGCTCTTCTTGGAATTTGTAATAAAAATATATGGAGAAGTATCATCTGATCAGCTGAATGACCGAGGTATCAAGAAAAATTATGAGGGGCCTGGCACAATGAACAAGTAGAAGAATGAAAACAGGTACATAATCTTATACATTGCCATATCCTAGTGATGTGTAGAGAGCCCTACACATAGTACATGATCAATTAATGTCTGGTGTTCAGGAAAAATCAGATATGCTAGATGAATGAGACCACATGACCCATAAAAATACGGGGAGACAAAATTATTCTTTTCTTGAAGCACTTTGCATGGTTTCTCAGTTTTTTGAAACTAAAAGAGACTTATGAAAATAATGCAGCAAACCTGGTCCCAATATATTAAGGAAAATTGGCCATCTGACTCTATAAAAGAAGAATAGATTAGCAAAATATAATTTTTCAAGTAAAGAACTCCGTAGCTATGTTAAACAGAATACACATTAAAAAAATTAATAAACTTGAAAGTCATTTTGAGGAATTCTCCAGAAAAGAATCAGAAAAACATAAGGAGAGAAAAAGGTGAGGCAGAAGTTGAAATATGGTGAATGGATGTAGAAGAGTCAGAATCTATTTAGTAGGAGCCTCAAAAGGAAAGAGAAGAAAAAAAAATCACATGTATGAAAAATCTGAATAAATGATGGAGAAGTATTCCCCAGAAGTACAGAGAGACATGAAACTTCAGAATGAAATGGATCGAAGTGGCAGGTAGAATCAGTAAATAAACCACACTCCTAGATCCAATAAAGTTAAATTTAAAAGAATCAAAGACAAAAAAAATTATCCAGGAATAAGAGAAGCTGTGTAGATTGCACTTTGGAACTGCTCACTTAGGGTTGGCTGAAGGACTTTCCTCTCAATCAAAACTGGTTAGCCACTGGAGTGTTAAGTGTCTGTCACCTTCAGACTGTATATGCAGATATGCCAGTCAGTGTCTGAATACACTGCACACTTTGATGTCAAAGAAACCTTGAGGCAGAAAGTGAGAGATATGTAGTGCAGTGGAGGTAAACTCTTGTTTAGTTTTACCTGTAAATAACTTGCGTTTGTGGTAATGATTGAAGTAGGAAGTAGACTGAGAAGATATTATGAAGATGTACTCCAGGTAGAAGAAGAATTAATTCAGGAGGATCCAGGATTTAGTTTCCTACTCTCTCTTCCAGTTTATCTATTGTAATTTTCTCTTGCACATCAATCACTCCAGCTACACTGGCTCCTTGTTGTCTCCCATATTTCCTCTTCCCTCAGATATCTGAGTGCCTTACTCCCCCCTTTTCTTCAGATTTTTGCTCAAATGTCACATTCTTGGAAAGGCTGACCACCTTATTAAAACAACAATACCTCCTTCCCTCAACATGTCATAACCACCTTTTCTTCCTTTATTTCTCTCTATAGCAATGATTACTCCTGACATCATATATTTCTGAATTTATTTATCTTTTGCCTAGAACAGTGCATGTATTAGCAAATATTTGTTGAAAAATGAGTGAATACATATAAAGTCTGTAAGACCAGTAGAAGAAAATTTATTTGTATAATGGAATTTAGACGAGGATAAACAAAATAAAATAGAGTAAATTTAAAAAAAGTATATGAAATAAATACTTGAAAAATAAGCACTAGTACAAGGGTAATTACAATAAATATAAATGAATTAGAATTATTGAATAAAAGAAAATGGCCCATATATTGGATTAAATATGATTGAATAATATATCTTTATAAGAAACCCATTTAAAACAAAAGAACTCTGAATGTAAACTGGTGGAAAATGAAACACCAGAAAAGTATAAGTAAGTGGTAAACCAGTGTAACAATTTTAACATCTAAAAATTGAATTTAAGTAAAAAAATGGTGATGGAAAAATTGTTATAACCCTTAGGGACAATATAAACTCCAACTATGTAAAACAACTGACAGAACTTACCTTTAATTTTTTCCTCATGTGTTATTTTATCAAATAAAGCAACTAGAGTAATGTTGAGTAATATTAATCTTTATATTTTTTCTGACATTTATTGGAATGTATTAACACCTGAAAAGCATATAGATTTCATCTTGCATGTACCTGGGATCACTAGGAGAAAATATGATTAGGTTTATTTGATCACCCTGATTTTTTACTCAGGATGAAACTATTAGGTTTGAGAAAGATATAGTAGCTTATTAAAAGAATGAATAGTTTATTTAATTAAGAAATGTTTAATAATCTATCAAAAGAATCATATTTCTTTTACCTTCTAACTCATTAAGGTAATAATTATTCTAATATTGAAACTTCTTTATTTTGTATTTACTATATTTGTGCACAGTGTCATATTCTTGTAATGTGTTGGTGGATTTGAGGTGGTAGTATATTAGTATCTGTATACATATGTGAGATTTGGCTCTAATCTTTTGGAGTTATGTTATGGACTGAATATTTATGTCTCTCAAAATTCACGTGTTGAGGGACGCCTGGGTCGCTCGGTTAAGTATCTGACTCTTGCTTTCAGCTAGGGTTGTGATCTCAGGTTCATGGGATGGAGCCCTAAGTCAGGCTCTATGTTGTTGAGATTCTCTCTCCCTCTCCCTCTGCGCCTCTCTGCCCCTGGCTCATATGTGCTCTCTCTCTAAAACAAACAAATAAAAAATCATGAGTTGGAGTCCAAATCCAACTGTATGATGATATTAGGAGCTGGGGCTTTTACGAGGTAATTAAGTTATGATTGTGGAGGGAGCATGAATGGGATGAGTGCCCTTATTAGAAGGAACATGAGAGAGATTTAGCTCTCCATCATGTGAGGATACAAAAGAAAAGAACCAGTTAGGAAAAGTGCTCTCACCAGACACTGTGCCTTCCTGTGACTTGATCCTGGACTTCCCGGCCTCCAGAACTCTAAGAAATAAATGTTGTTTAAACCACCTGCTCCACAGTATTTTTGTTATAGCAGCCTGAATTGACTAAGACAAGGGGGGCTATTTTTGTCAGGTTGGAATCCATGAATATGTTAATGTCATGGAATTAAATTGGGTATCTTTCCATTTTTTTCAAGTTTAAACATTGGGGGAAAAAATCAGTCTCTAAATCATGCAGTCCCCATGCCTTTTTTGGAAATAGTTTTTGACAGCAATCCTAATTTTATATTTGGATCAATTACTTTCCCTAGAAAATTGTCTATTTTAGTCACAGTTTAAAAATAAAAATTTCATATAATATTGTCCTCAGTTTAAAATCCCCCTTTATTCATACTTCCATTATTTCAGAAATCTTTTAAAAAGTAAATTGACAATATTTGAGCCAGTTATTGGAAGATGAGTAGGATCCATGAGGGCAAAAGGTTATAACTGGAAGAAATGTAAATGTTCTACATTTGCAAAATCTCTTTTTCATCAGAAACTCAACACATTTAAAAAGATTAAAAAACAGAAGAAAAACTCAAGTTGATTAAATTCTGTTTAAAGAATTAAATCTTTTGGGGGGCACTAATACATGTTCTCCAGTAAGGATGCCTCTGGATGTTTGGGAAAGTGTATATTTTCATAGTACATTTTGTTTTAGGCATAATGTGGTACCTAACCACCTGAACCTGTGAATATATTTTCTTATTTGACAGAAGAGTCTTTGCAAATGTGATTAAGTAAAAGACGTTGGGATGGAGAGATTATCTTAGATTATCTACATGGGCCTTACTTAATCACATGAGTCCTCCAGAGAGAACAAAGGTAGTAGAGTAGGTCAAGAAATGTGAAGTGAGAAGGACTTGATCCACTTTTACCAGCTTTTAAGATGAAGGAATGTGGCTGTGAGCCGAAAGAATGTGGACAGTCTCTAGAAGTTGGAAATTGCCCTCTGCTAACAGCAAGAAAACAGGGACCTCAGTTCTACAAATTCAAGGAAATAGATCTTCCCCTAGAGCCTCCAAAAAGAAATACAACCATACTGAAACCTTGATTTTAGCTCCATGAGACTCATGGTTGGATTTCTGACCTGCAGAATTGTTGGGTAGTACATTTGTTTTGCTTTCACCCACTAGATTGTGGTAATTTGTTATAGCAGCAATAGAAAACTAGCATGGCTTTAATACTAAGAGAATCAGAATAAAATAGTAATGAGTCACATAGAAAGCTGTGGGTTTTTTTTAAGTAAAAGTCTTAACACACACACACACACACACACACACACACACACAAAACTTGGTTTCTCTTTTAGCTTGTTTCATCTAAAGCTGCATATAGGGCAATGAAAATTTAATAAATGCTCATCAAAGCAGAACTTTGAAAATCTATATATCAAATAATATTTGGCCATCATTGTTTCTTACACTGAACAGTCAATATAAAATACTCTGTTAAATGATAACATTATATTTTAGTTCCGTTATGTCAAGAAAACATTTAGAATTTGTATACTTTATGTTTTAGATTTCCTGTCTTGTCAGATTTCATAATCAATACAATATCTTCAGAACTCTCCTGTTCCACAATTTGACATCTGTTCTTCTAGGTTACCTATTTTTCTTGAAATCCTAATCATTATCTTTAATCTTCAAGTACATAAATGATGTGCTGTGTTGGGTTAGTGGTACTAATTCTTTATTTAATAGCATTTTTACCCATTTTTACTGGATAGCTAAGATAGATGGTGTGTAGTCACATCTCGACAGACTTTAAGCTAAGGGTAGGTGATAGTCCAGTGAGACCGAAGAAGACAGGTTTATTGGGGGAGGGTATGTACAGTGAGTCCAGGAGTGGCAGTCTGGTCAGAGCATCTACTGGTGGAATCCACGTGGAGCAAGCTTTTACAGTGTAGCAATTTGGACTAGCAACTATCTGTAGCCTCTCCCTCCTTGCTTGGCCAGCATTCCAAGGAGATCTATGCCTGTCATCTTCACATTCTTCATTACAAGGGCAATGCTACATGTTGGCCACTCCAGTAGCCCTCGTCCTTGAATGCTGAACAACACATTCTTCTACATATTCTGCTTGATGGGAATATAGAGGAGGACAGGATCTCTACTCACTGTTCTCAAGATAGTGATTAACAGGGACATTCAGGGTATACTTGCACAAACCAGCCTTCCAGCATGTATCATACAATGGGGAGAGTTAAAAAGCTCTCAAGGTTATTAAATGGAGTTTTTGATGCTATACTTACCTGCAATAGTGAGCATATCATGCCAAATTCATTATTTTAAAATCAGAATTTAAAAGCCTGGTTAGTGTGGTAATTGCTTTGGCACATCCTCTTACCTTCTTATTTAATAAGAAGAAAATTGATGCTGCTGAAATTAGTATTCGGCCATTTCAATATATAGGAGCCAGATGAAATGAAACAGAAGTCACTGAAAAGAATTGGACTCAAACATTGCATTAAAGTAAAAATTATTCTCTGCCTCTTCTAATGTTCAATAAAAACCTCATTTGAAATAATTGTTCCAGCATGCTATTAAAAGTTCGGCTTCAATCAGAATTTCTGCCAAATTACTTTGGAAAAGTCCTGAACTTTGGGAAACTATTTGGTACAAGGGAGAGGGAGATGTGTCCTTGCTAACCTGATCACAGTCTTTTGAATTCTCTGGGATCTTCAGAACTCTGACCTCAGTTTGGTGTAGGCTTCTAAGTCATCCCTGTCTGGATTCAAGTTCATTGAGATCAGCCTGTAAGGAAGACAAGTCACATATTGGTTCTGTTATGTTAGCCATTTTATTGTGAAGTTTTGTGACTACATGTGCTAATTTGTCTACAGCAGCCACAGTCTTAAAAACAAAACAAAACAAAAAACATAAGTAACCAACCAAACAAAAAAAAGTCTCTTCCTTAGCCTATATGTCCTAATCATTTTTCTGGAGTTTAAGTGTTCCTACCTTATTTGCAGATGTTAATAACATATTCCAACTTCCCTGGGGAATCAAGCTAAGAAAGGAGTTTTGCTATGGGTCAGTGCCAGTCAAGATCAAGCACACTGTGAAGCAATAGAGTTGCTTGGACTACCGTCTTATTCCTCCTTAGAAATTCCTACTTTGGTATTATTCTGTTTTTGTATTTTTCTTTAAGAGAGAAAGAAAGAAATTCACTCTTTTTTTCCCTCTGTCTCTTATTCCTCTACAGTCACAGTATAAGACAGCCTATTGGGTTACTTTCCTGGTCCTGGAAAGACCAAACATGTGGATCATTTAGGTTTGGGGAAATGGTTTTTCTTTTCCTTGTTTTTTTCCCCTACAATCGGGGTTGCCTTCTTTCCGAGCTTCTCTTAACATTTGTGAAGAGCTGGAGAGCCAAAATAAGGGGACTGGTTTGGGGAGAAAAAGAATTCCCTTAGCCTGAGTTTTTAGGCAGAAGACAAAAAGTATTGTATCCTTGTGTTCTTTCTGAAGCTAGGGGTTTCACATTATAGTAATAAAAAGTGTGCATTTGCTTTTGAATAGCTCCCTGCTGAACTTGAGCAGTAGAAGATAGATGTAGATGTTGTACCATCTCAGCATGACTAAGAAGAGGGAAATGAAATTTTCATCCTAAATATTATAAACATAACAAACATTTCGACACTTAACTACAGCTGATCATACCGAAGGTCAGATGTCTGGAGAAAACATACCTGTAGGTTTTTGGTTTTTTTTTTTCAGTTTCAGTTGGCTTGACACTATAGAGTTTTTAAAGAAAGTCATTCATTTCTTATAGATCGATGATATGACTATAAGATTAATCTGTACTATCTTAATATTCTTGTTCTCTAAATTTGTTTTCTTTCCTATTATACATGTAACAAATGGTATCTATAACTCCGAATCAGCTTTGGAGAAAACTGGAAAGTTGATGACATCCCTGTTAGCTTTTACCTCCATCTAATTATCTGGTAATCTCATGATATTCTGTATCCTACGACATCTCCCAGGGAAGTTGTTACAGTATGGTAACCCATGTGGAATTAAGGCTGGATAGCATAGATATTTATGGTGGTGGATATTCCATAAGTGAACCAAGCATGTAGCCATTTTCACCATGAATGAACATTACTCATCTTGTATATGAAAACAGAAAGGTACTGAATGTTAATTGAGCTCTTTGTTTTGCCTAAAATAATGCAACCTTTTTACTGTGGAATTTTACAGTTCTAGATGAGTTCAGTCTTTTTTATTTTTATAAGTTAAAAGTTACTTTGTTCATCTTTGTATAAATTATTTATTAAATGTGTATAATTTCTTCTAATTTCTTTTAATTTCCAGCATTTAATGGCTGCATTGTTTGTATGTTTCAGAAAAAAAGTCAGAGCTCAGAAGTAGAAAAGCAGAAGAAAATGCCAGTGTAATTTTTCTGTTTACCAGAAGCAGTTTTCCTAAAATATCTTCCTCAATATCTGACAAGTAGCACCAAAAAAAATTTCCTGCTTAATTGCTTGTCAGTTTCCATGTATTTGTCTTGAACCTAAACTGATTTTTCTACAGAAATAATCCTGAGCTTATCAGTAACTGCTAATGGATTTTTTTTTAATGTGGTGAGAAAGCATCTCATTCAAATTGAAGCCTTATGTTCAGCAATGGTTTATCATCATGAGACAATCTTTGTGTGTAACCCACTGTGCTGGACAGTAAAAGTCCTCTGTGTGTGTGGTATTCAGGGATGATAAAGGGAGGGGGGGGTTGTTGCTGCAGAGGAATAATGGGAAGAAGAAGGCTATATCAATTTGAGATTTAGAGAAAATAAGAGTTTAGGCTTAATGACTAAAATCCAAGACTGGAACCTGGCAATTATGAGCTGGAAGGTATTCATGCAATTTATGAGTAACCTTATTTTTGGCTGAAACATAATTCAAAGGAATCACTCACTGCTTGAAAGAAAGCCCAGGTACATTGGCACAGTCACTAAAAAACAACATTTCTATAGAGCTTCCAGCAGCTCTTTATTACTGAAAGGAATGTAAGTGGAAAATCACCCTCACTTGGGGCTTCAAAGATAGCCACCTACAGACATTTTACTTTGTGTTAAAAAGATGAAATCATAGTCCTTTTTAAATTTTTCCTATAAGATTTGTTAAAGAACAGCTTAATAACTTGTATTTTTCTTATGAATTAACTATTTCTAACCTTGAATGATGCTTAAATAGAATTTTCATGTGAAGATTTTTTTGAAGGTCACAATAAAGCTACTCTAACTTTGCAATTCTTTAAAATTCAGCAAGAAGCTGTTTGAATTGAGGCATCATGCCTTTAGTTCCTGCTAAGCATCTCTCTGACATGCAAAGTAATCAAGACCTTCTGGTGAAACCAGTTCCCTCATCAGGGTTGAGTATGATTGATGGTGATGTGAGGCTGCTTTGTTCATGGAATTTCAAGGACCTATGGGATGTTTATGCTAAAAGGTGGGGTCGCTCTAATCTCATAAGAATCTGACTCCCAGCAGAGTGAGTGTCTGAGGCATAAAACTGGTATTTGATAACTTTTTATTAAAGCAATAAATGAATGAATCCATGAAAGGATGAATGAGTTAATAAATATGGAAATGTTGCAGGGTCATAAATTCTTAATCCCAGTCAAGTGTCTTTAAAATATGTGGGCTCTGTTGTGAGAGTTACTATTGGATAAGAAAATCCAGAGCAATTTCAGCAAATATGTGGTATAACAGCTGTCATTCCCTGAGACATGGTTAATCTATCAGGATACTCTTTTCAATCAAAGCAATTTTGGAGCATTATTTCTCAATACACTTCTCCAGGCAGCTACTACCAATCAATCAGAGTTGGCACAAGAAAGTCAAATGTTTATCTTTGAAGGTCTAAACAAATTAATACAACCCTAACACTGTTAGTTTAAAAAAAAAAAAGAGAGCCTCCTATTGTTTTATCTCTCTGGTAGTACATTTTCTACTACCCCCATTTTGTTTTATTCATTATTTACTCAAATTGTCAAAAGGTAGCTGAAAATTCTATTAGATTTTGTGTTTATGGAGAAATAATCATGTACTAAGAGATATTAGGTACTGTGGTCTTTGTCTTAGGGGTCTTTAACTGGGCTAATCACATAGGAATCACCGAGAATCTTGTTAAAATGCAGGTTCAGACTCAATAGATTTGAGGAAGGAAATAAGCATCTGAATTTATAACAAGATCATTATCAGATGATGCCAATCTTTTTTTAAAAATATTTTGTTTATTTATTTTAGAGAGAGAGCATGCGAACCGTGAACGGAGAAAGGAGGGGGAGCAGAGGGAGAGTGAGAAGCAGACTCTGTGTTGAGTATGGAGCCAGATGCAGGGTTCAGTCTCATGACCCTGAGGTTATGCCCTGAGCAGAAATTGAGAGTCAGACACTTAACTGACTGAGCCACCCAGGTACTCCAGATGATGCCAGTCTTCCTGGTTGGTCCCCAGACCACTTTACTTTTTAGGGAGAGTAAATAATTGATTTTCAACCTTGGCATACATTGAAATAATTGAGGAGTTTTAAAAATATTGAGACCTGGGTCCTTCATCAGAGATGCTGACTCTGATGGCTCTGAACAGCCTCCAGTCAACAGCCAGGATAAAAATGGGTCCCTCAGTCACCCAGGCACAAGGAAATGAATTCTCCTATCAACCTGAATAAACTTGTAGCCAGATTCTTCCCTAGTCAAGAACACAATCAAGCTAACACCTTCATTGCAGCCTGGTGAGATTCTGTACAGAAGACCTAGCTAAGCTGTGATGAGATTTTTGACCTATGGAAATTATGAGATAATAAGTGCATGTAAAATTTTGTTACACATCAATACAATAATGGTACTAATTTCACAGATAAGCAAAGAGAGATCTGGAGCTTATCTGACTTATGAATAATATCCTTAAAATTAGCAGCAGAGCTGAACATAGAACTCAAGACACATAGCTCTCTCTTTGGATTTCTCCATTTTTCTCTCTCTTTCCCTCTTTTTTTTCTTTTCTGTTTTTTTTTCTCTTTTTCTTAGAGCAGCTTTAGGTTCACAGAAAAATTGAAGAGAAATTACAGAGATTTCCCATATCACCCCTTCCTTCCCACATGCATAGCCTCTCCCTTACAATTGATGAACCTATGTTTACCCATCATAATGGCTCAAAGTCTATATTTATATTACAATTTACTCCTGGTATTATATATTCTTTGGGTTTGGATGCATGCATAATGGCTTTTCTCTTCTTTTTAATATAATGAATGAATAACCATATGTGGAAGAACAGTTAAATTGATTCCAAGCAAAATACATAAGATGTGGAGGAGTAGGAGACCTAAATTTCATCTGGTCCCAGGAATTCAGTTAGATAGTTATCAAACCATTCTGAACACCTGACAAACTCAATAGGAGATCTAAGAAAAGAATAGCAGCAATTCTATGAACAGAAAAGTGACCACTTTCAGGAAGTGTATATTTTGGGGGGGGGGTCATTGTTACCCTTTTAGAATTTTGCTCTCTCATTCATCTATTCTCCAGACAAAATGACAAAACCGAAAACTCACCTCAAAGAAAAGAACAAGAGGCAGTACCAACTGCCAGGGAGCTAATGAATATGGACGGTAGTAAGATGTCAGAACCAGAGTTCAGAATGACTATAATAAAGATACTAGTTAGGCTTGAAAAAAACACAGAAGATACTAGAGAATCCCTTTGTGGAGAAATAAAAGAACTAAAATCTAACCAAGTCAAAATCAAAAAGGCTATTAATGAGGTACAATAAAAAATGGAGGCTCTAACTGCTAGGATAAATAAGGCAGAGGAGAGAATTAGTGATATAGAAGACCAAATGATGGAGAATAAAGAACCTGAGAAAAAGAGAGATAAACAACTACTGGATCATGAGGGGAGAATCTGAGAGATAAGTGATACAATAAGACAAAGCAATATTAGAATAATTGGGATCCCAGAAGAAGAAGAAGAAGAAAGAGAGAGGGGGGTAGAAGGTATATTGGAGCAAATTACAGTAGAGAACTCCCCTAGTTTGGGGAAAAAAACAGGCATCAAAATCCAGGGGACACAGAGAATGCTCCTCAAAATCAATAAAAATAGGTGAACACCCCAACATCTAATAGTAAAACTTACAAGTCCCAGACACAAAGAGAAAATCCTGAAAGCAGCTGGGGACAAGAGGTCTATAACCTACCAGAGAAGAAACATTAGATTGGCAGCAGACCTATCCACAGAGACCTGGCAGGCCAGAAAGGACTGGCATGATATTTTCAGAGCACTAAACGAGAACAATATGCAGCTAAAAATACTATATCCAGCTATCTGTCATTGAAAATAGGAGAGATAAAGCTTCCAGGACAATCAAAAACTGAAAGAATTTGCGAACACCAAACCAGCCCTACAGGAAATATCGAAAGTGGTCCTCTAAGCAAAGAGAGAGCCTAAAAGTAACATAGACCCAAAAGGAACAGAGACAATATGCAGTAACAGTCACCTTACAGGCAATACAGTGGCACTAAATTAATATCTTTCAATAGTTACCTGAATGTAAATGGGCTAAGTGCACCAATCAAAAGACAGAGGATATAGATTGGATAAAAAAACAGACCCATCAATATGCTGTCTGCAAGAGACTCATTTGAGACCCAAAGACACCTCCAGATTGAAAGTGAGGGGGTGGAAAACCATTTACCATGCTAATGGACACCTAAAGAAAGCTGGGTTGGCAATTCTTTTTTTTTTTTTTAAAGATTTTATTTATTCATTTGACACACAGAGAGAGAGAGATCACAAGTAGGCAGAGAGGCAGGCAGAGAGAGAGGAGGAAGCAGGCTCCCTGCTGAGCAGAGAGCCCGATGTGGGCCTCAATCCCAGGACCCTGAGATCATGACCTGAGCTAAAAGCAGAGGCTTTAACCCACTGAGCCACCCAGGCGCCCAAGGGTTGCCAATTCTTACATGAGAAAATTATATTTTAAGCCAGACCCTGAGATCATGACCTGAGCTAAAAGCAGAGGCTTTAACCCACTGAGCCACCCAGGTGCCCAAGGGTTGCCAATTCTTACATGAGAAAATTATATTTTAAGCCAGATTATAATAAGAGTTGAGGAAGGACACTATATTGTTCTTAAAGGCTCTATCCAAAAGGAAGATCTAACAATTTTCTATATCTATGCCCCTAACATGGGAGCAGTCAATTATATAAGCCAATTAATAACAAAATCAAAGAAACACATAAAAAATAATACATTAATAGTAGAGGACTTTAACAGCCCCCTCACTAAAGTGGACAGATCATCTAAGGAAAAGATAACAAGGAAATAAAGGCTTTAAGTGACACACTGGATCAGATGGACTTCACAGATATATTCAGAAAATTCCATCCCAAAACAGTGGAATACACATTATTCTCTAGTGCACATGGAACACTCTTCAGAATAGATCACATCCTAGGTCACAAATCAGGTCTCAACCAGCACCAAAAGATTGGAATCATTCTCTGCATATTTTCAGACCACAGTGCTTTGAAACTTGTTCAATCACAAGAGGAAAGTTGGAAGGAACTCAAATACATGGAGGCTAAAGAGCATCCTACTAAAGAATGAATGGGTCAACCAGGAAATTAAGGATTAAAAAAAATCATGGAAACAAATGAAAATGAAAACACAACTCTTCAACCTTTGGGATGCAGCAGAGGCAGTCCTGCTGGAAAGTATAGAGCAATATACTTTCTCAAGAAACAAGAAGGTCTCAAATACACAACCTAACCCTACACCTAAAGTAGCTGGAGGAAGAACAGAAAAGAAAGCCTAAACCCATCAGGAGAAGAGAAATAATAAAGATCAGAGCAGAAATCAATGAAATAGAAACCAAACGAACAGTAGAACAAATCAATGAAACTAGGAGCTGGTTCTTTGGAAGAATTAATAAGATCGATAAAACCCTGGCCAGACTTATCAAAAAGAAAAGAGAAAGGACCCAAATTAAATAAAACCATGAATGAAAGAGGAGAGATCATGACCAACACCAAAGAAATATAAACAATTAAAGAACATATAAACAATTATATAGATTTATAAATATAAATAAATATAAACAATTAAAGAAATATAAACAATTAAAGAACATATTATAGGCAACTATATAGCAGCAAATTAAACAATCTGGAAGAAATGGATGCATTCCTAGAGACATATAAACTACAAAAACTGAACCACAAAGAAATAGAAAACCTGAACAGACCCATAACCAGTAAGGAGATTGAAGCTGTCATCAAAAATCTCCCAAACAAACAAGAGCCCAGGGCCGGATGGCTTCCCAGTGGAATTCTACCAAACATTTAAAGAAGAATTAATACCTGTTCTCCTGAACCTGTTCCAAAAAATAGAAATGGAAGGAAAACTTCCAAACTCATTTTATGAGGCCAGCATTACCTTGATCTCCAAACCAGGCAAAGACCCCATCAAAAAAGAGAATTACAGAGCAATATCCTTGATGAACATGGATGCAAAAATTCTTACCAAAATACTAGCCAATAGGACCCAACAGTACATTAAAAGGATTATTCACCATGACCAAATAGATTTTATTCTTGGGCTGTAAGTTTGGTTCAACATACACAAATCAATCAGTGTTGTACAATACATTAATAAAATAAAGGAAAAGAACTATATGATACTCTCACTAGATGCAGAAAAATCATTTGACAAAGTACAGCATCCTTTCTTGATTAAGACTCTTCACAGTGTAGGCATAGAGGGTACATATCTCAATATCATCAAAGCCATCTATGAAAAACCCACAGTGAATATCATTCTCGATGGGAAAAAACTGAGAACTTTTCCCTTAAGGTCAGGAACATGGCAGGGATGTCCACTGTCACCAGTGCTATTCAACATAGTACTAGAAGTCCTAGCCTCAGCAATCAGACAACAAAAGGAAATAAAATGCATCCAAATCGGCAAAGAAAAAGTCAAACTCTCACTCTTTGCAGATGATATGATACTTTATGTGGAAAATGCAAAAGTCTCCACCCCAAAATTGCTAGAACTCATACAGGAATTCAATAAAGTGTCAGGATATAAAATCAAGAGAAATTAAGGAGTTGATTGCATTTACAATTGCATCCAAAACCATAAGGTAACTTGGAATAAATCTAACCAAAGAGGCAAAGAATCTGTACTCACAAAACTATAGAATACTCATGAAAGAAATGGAGGAAGACACAAAGAAATGGAAAAATATTTCATGCTCATGGATTGAAAGAACAAATATTGTGAAAATGTCTATGCTGCCTAGAGCAATAGACACATTTAATACAATCCCTATCAAAATGCCGTCAACTTTTTTTCAAAGAAATGGAACAAATAATCCTAAAATTTATATGGAACCAGAAAGACCCCAAATAGCCAGAGGAATGTTGAAAGAGAAAACCAAAGCTGGTGGCATCACAATTCCAGACTCCAAGCTGTATTACAAAGCTGTAATCGGGCGCCTGGGTGGCTCAGTGGGTTAATGCCTCTGCTTTCGGCTCAGGTCATGATCTCAGCGTCCTGGGATTGAGGCCCGCATCGGGCTCTCTGCTCAGCAGGGAGCCTGCTTCCTCCTCTCCTTGTCTCTCTGCCTGCCTCTCTGCCTACTTGTAATCTCTCTCTCTGTGTCAAATAAATAAAATCTTTAAAAAAAAAAAAAGCTGTAATCATCAAGACAGTATGGTACAAGCACAAAAACAGAAACATAGATCAATGGAACAGAATAGAGAGCCCAGAAATGGACCCTCAACTCTGTGGTCAGCTAATCTTTGACAAAGCAGGAAAGAATGTCCAATGGAAAAAAAGACAGTCTCTTCACCATATGGTTTTGGGAAAATTGGACAGCCACATGCAGAAGAATGAAACTGGACTGTTTCCTTACACCACACACAAAAATAGACCCAAAATGGATGAAAGACCTCAATGTGAGACAGGAATCCATCAGAATCCTTGAGGAAAACACAGGCAGCAACCTCTTCGACCTCAGCCACAGCAACTTCTTCCTAGAAACATCACCAAAGGCAAGGGAAGCAAGGGCAAAAATGAACTATTGGGACTTCATCAAGATCTAAAGCTTTTTCACAGCAAACGAAACAGTCAACAAAACCAAAAGAAACCAACAGAATGGGAGAAGATATTTGAAAATGGCATATCAGATAAATGACTACTATCCAAAATCTGTAAAGAACTTATCAAACTCAACACCCAAGGAACAGATATTCCAATCAAGAAATGGGCAGAAGACATGAACAGACATTTCAGCAAAGAAGACATCCAAATGGCCAACAGAGGCATGAAAAAGTGCTCAACATCACTCTGCATCAGGGAAATACAAAGCAAAACCTCAATGAGATACCACCTCACACCAATCAGAATGGCTAAAATTAACAGGTCAGGAAATGACAGATGTTGGCGAGGATGTGGAGAAAGGGGAAAACTCCCACAGTCTTGGTGAGAATGCAAACTGGTGCAGCCACTCTGGAAAACAGTATGGAATTTCCTCTAAAAATTGAAAATAGAGCTACCCTACGACCCACAATTGCACTACTGGGAATTTAACCCAAAGATACAAATTTAGTCATCCGAAGGGGCACTTACACCCGATTGTTTATAGCAGCAATGTCCACAATAGCCAAACTATGGAAAGAGCCTAGATATCCATCAACAGATGAATGGATTACGAAGATGTGGGGTACACACACACACACACACACACACACACACTAGACTATTAGACAGCCATCAAAAGTGAAATCTTGCTATTTGCAATGATGTGGATGGAGCTGGAAGGTAGTATGCTAAGCAAAATAAGTCAATGAGAAAAAAATCCATTATCACATGATCTCACTGACATGAGGAATTTGAGAAACAAGGCAGAGGATCATAGGGGAAGGGAGGGAAAAACAAAACAAGATAAAACCAGAGAGGGGACAAACCATAAGAGGCTCTTAATCTCAGGAAACAAATTGAGGGTTGCTAGAGGGGAGGGGAGGGGAGGGAGGGGGTGGCTGGAAGATGGACATTGGGGAGGGCATGTGCTATGGTGAGCACTGTGAATTGTGTAAGACTGATGAATTACAGACCTGACCCCTGAAACAAATAATACATTATATGTTAATAAGAAATTCATAAGATAAATAATATGAGTAATTATACATAAAAACATTGTATATTTCCCCCACCCATTATGTCTACTTTATGGCACCTTTTTTTAAATTCTTCATGAAAAACTAAATAAGAATTATGTATTTGAATTTGACTCTTTTTCAAGTCTTAGTCATCATTTGATAAGATACTACACTTTTGAAAAATCATCAGCAAAATGAAGAGGCAGGGCAAAATATATCATTATCATATAGTTGTCAAGGAAAACAAAAGCATATCTCCCTATAATCAAAAATATATCGAACAGAAAATTAGTTTTGTTCAAAACCAAAAGAAAACAAAACACTTGAAATATTTGACATTAAAAACTATTACAAAATACCTACTGAATGTAATGAACTCTACTGAAGATTCAGCAAACTTATTTATTTTTTCTCAAATTTTTATTTTAAAAATCGTGTTGTGCTCATCACAAGTGCCCTCTACCCATCTAGCCTGTTCCACACCCACTTCCCTCCCTCAACCCTCAGTTTGTTCTCTACCTTTAAGTGTTTCTTATGGTTTGTTTCCCTCTCTCTCTTTTCTTTTCCTCCCTTCCATATATTCATCTGTTCTGTTTCTTAAATTTCACATATGAACGAAATCATATGGTATTTGTCTTTCTCTGACTTATTTTGCTTAGCATAATACTCTCTAGTTTCATCCATGTCTTTGAAAATGGCAAGATTTCATTCTTTTTTATGGCTGAGTAATATTCCATTGTGTATATATACCACATCTTCTTTATCCATTCATCTATCAATGGACACTTGGGTTCTTTCCATAGTTTGGCTATTGTTGATAATGCTGCTATGAATAATGTGGTGCATGTACCTCTTCGAATCTGCATTTTTGTATCCTTTAGGTAAATACCTAGTAGTGCAGTTGCTGGGTTTTAGGGTACTTACATTTTTAACTTTTTGAGGAACCTCCATTCTATTTTCCAGAGTGGCTGAACAAGTTTGCATTCCCACCAACAGTGCAAGATGGTTCTGCTTTCTCCACATCCTTGACAACATCTGTTGTTTCCTGACTTGTTAATTAGCCCATTCTGACAGGTGTGAGGTTGTATCTCATCCTGATTTTGATTGTATTTACCTGATGATGAGTGATCTTGAGCATCTTTTCATGTGTCTGTTAGCTATCCGTATGTCTTCTTTGGAAAAGTGTCTGTTCTTGTCTTCTGCCCATTTCTCAACTGGATTATTTGTTGAGTGTTGGGTTTGATAAGTTCTTTATAGATTTTGGATACTAACCCTTAATCAGATATATCATTTGCAAATATCTTCTCCCATTCTGTAGGCTGCCTTTTAGTTTCGTTGATTGTTTCCTTCACTGTGCAGAAGCTTTTTATCCTGATGAAGTCCCCATAGTTCATTTTTGCTTTTGTTTTCCTTGCCTCCAGTGATATGTTTAGTAAGAAGTTGCTATACTGTTGATTTTGGCCATTCTAACTGGTGTAAGGTCGTATCTCAGTGTGGTTTTGATTTGAATTTCCCTGATGGCTAATGATGAGAAAAAAAACAAAGAAAGAAAAAGTTGCTATGGCCAAGGTCAAAGAGGTTGCTGCTTTTGTTCTCCTCTAAGATTTCAATGATTTCCTATCTCACATTTAGGTCTTTCATCCATTTTGAATTTATTTTTGTATATGGTGTAAAAATGTGGTCCAATGTCATCCTTCTGAATGTTAAGATTTGGCAAACTTTAAAATGAAAAATGTTTCAGTTTTTTATGTGTAATACATATTTGCATGGTTGTCAGAAAAATACCCGCTAAAGGTAATTTTCACAATAATTTGAATAAGCAAAACCATTCTTTCCCTATTTTCTTAAATTCTGATATTCAATGAAGTTTAAGGAACAAATTTAATTCTCAGTAAAGGCCAGGTGTATTAATCATTGGAATTGCAGAAGTAAATTAGGTACAAATTCCCTCACAGAACTCACTGTCAAGTTCATGTCCTTCTGCATGGTGGTGTCATGAACAGAGAGAAAAATAACAGTCATCATATCATAGATATTTGGTTCATCTGATTATGGAGAGTGTATGTTAGTTGCCTGATTGGCGTTTAGTATAATGCTAGGTTCTCTAGCATGTAAAAAGAAGCTGAAATGCATTGTCCTTGCATCTTAAGCACCTTACCATGGGCTTTGAAATAGTATAAAAAATAGAAGAGTTGTATTTTTTAACCCCAGGTGAAATAATCACATTTCCTCATTCCCCCTTTAATTCTTAAATAGCATATCAAACTAGAAATGAATCATGCACAATGAAACTTAGAAGGAGATTATCACCCCCACATTTATGTGAGGGACAGGGTGTCATGCTGGGAAAAGCACAAATTTTACTTATATTTAGATAGATCTAAATCTGGTCATATAACTTCTGCATGAATTTGGGAAAGTCATTTAACTCCTCCAAGAATTGAATGTGTGCTTTGCAGAGTTGTGAAAATCAAGTGAAATTTCTAGGTACCTGGCAGCCCGGTACCCATTAGATATTAAAGATAATATTTTTGGACGTGAACAGAGTCTGCACATTTATTCACACTTTACTCTTTAATAATTGAAGCTGCACTGGTTACATGGTTAACCATCTAAAGACTGTATTTACAAGCTTCTCCTGCAATTAGTTGTAATACTATGATTAGTTGTAGTTTGGACAATGAAATGAAGCAGAAGTTACTGACGCAACTCCTAGATTATCTCTTAAAAGGGAAGGGGACTTGCCTCCCTCCTCTTCTCTTTCTCTCCCTCTTACAGGCTGAAATGTGAGTTTGATAATAAGCCAATTTGAAGCAAGCTAGGAGTAGCAGAGAAACAAAAATGGAAGGGAGTCTGAGTCTCTGATACCTTCAATCTGCTCTACAATCAATGGACTACCTACTCAGGCTGTTTCGGGGAGGAAGAAATAAATTATTCTTGGTGAGGAAAAAAAATCAACTATATTGTTGAGTCTCTGAATACAGAAGTCTAGCCTGGAATCTTCATCAGTATATCTGTCTAGCTGACTAACAAATACATCATCCTGTATATATTGCCTAAGTCCCACTGTTTTCACCACACTTATACTATGATACTACATTACATTCACTAACTTATAGTACTCATTTATGTAATTTTAGAAACAAGTGCAGTTTCAAGATCCATTGGTTTTTCCTCTTAAGTATTTCTTCAATTCCCCATAAGGTTTCTCACAGTGCTAGTACATTAATCAAGGCTGTTTGACATCTGTTCTGAGACTTTGTTCATCTCTCTTTATGTTTTATGGTATACCCTAAGGAACTGAAAGTCCCTTTCCTTGTACTGATTCCTAATTATTTCAAAGTAAAAAGATGAGCTGGATTCCTCATTTCATATATTTCCTTTGTTAGAGGGGGGTTCACATCCCCATCATTTTTATCCCAGGGCTTACCTTAACTATTAGAGTGGCTAGGTTGGGATCATTTGAGTTAAAAACTACCAGTGATTTTGGCTTATTTTATTGTATTGATTGATTTCACAAGAATGAGTCCTATCTCTGTGACCTCATTCTGTTCCTTTTAGAATTTATTTCTAGAGCTCCTCTATCTTCTCATTCCAGTTCACTCTGTGCTGATACCAACCCCATCTAGTGATATATTTCAAATAATTTTCCCAAACAAACAAAAAACTAATAAGCAAATTAAAAAGACACACTAAAAAATCTGAATTATATGAAAGAAGGCTAGATATCTGGACAATTGGCTTAGGGGATGGTTATAGAATTTTAATGTTTATAGAGAAGCAGAATTTAGTTCCAAGCAGCCTATATTCCACCTTCTAAAATATAAATACCTTGTAGTGTGGGTCGTTAAGTCTCAATGGTAATGCTGTTTTTTCTCTATTTTGAACTTTTATTTGTTATTTTTTTGTTTTAAACTTTTTAGTTGATTTTTTTTTAAAGATTTTATTTATTTATTTCACAGAGGGAGAGAGATCACAAGGAGGCAGAGAGGCAGGCAGAGAGAGAGGGGGAAGCAGGCTCCCTGTTGAGCAGAGAGCCCGATGTGGGCCTCGATCCCAGGACCCTGAGATCATGACCTGAGCCGAAAGCAGAGGCTTTAACCCACTGAGCCACCCAGGCGCCCTTTAGTTGATATTTTAAAGTAAGAGAAATAGGTCTGATTTTACTAATATAGGATTCTGTACCTCAAAACAACTTTAACCCACTGAGCCACCCAGGTGCCCTTTAGTTGATATTTTAAAGTAAGAGAAATAGGTCTGATTTTACTAATATAGGATTCTGTACCTCAAAACAACTTTCAAGAAAATTTGAAAAAAAAACTGATTTCCAGTTGCATCTTCTATAATAATGCAGATCTTTGATTTCCTAAAAGAGGATTGGTTCAAATGTGTGCTCATCTAAAATGAAAAAATTCTAATGTAGCATCATTTGAGTTTTGTGAATGAAGAGTGAACATATTTAAAATAGAATTGTTTTTGTTAAACCCTATTGGAAAGCCTTTTACTAACCTTCATTTTCTTGTTCTCAAAATACAGGAAAGCAGCTAATTGAAGGAAAACAATATAAAGCCATTATTAGAATATAAAGGGAGTAAATAAATAAAATATGCATATTTATGCACATATGTATGTGTGTCTGTATACACATTCGTGCGTGTGTGCACGTGCACACACACACACACACACACACACACACACACACAGAATCAAAGTGCAGTGCCAAATACCCTTAGTTCTACTGACAGTAGCTTCATTTTCCAGGCAGTAGCAGCTAGTTGGTCAACATCAGTAAACATCGTGAAGAATTTCTTTCACAGAGTTAACTCTTCATGTAGAAAGAGGGCAAGCTTTATGGAGGAAAACTAGCAACGGGCTACTATATTTTATATGATTTTCTCTAATGCAAATTTGAAAATGTATTTTGGAAATATATTTTGGTTTGGCCAGGAACCATCTAATAGTTGTTTTACTATAGAAAAAGGCATAGTCATAAGCTATGGCTTACAGATTTGGATCCTGCTTACAAGGTGGAAAACTTGGAGTCACCCACGTGGTAAGTGTTTTGGCAAAGTAACACACAAGTAAAATTCTTCAGTGAATTTGCAAGTTTATACATAACACCATTAAATGAAAAAGTAGCTTTCCTCTTGACTCCAGCTACAAAGCACATATTCATGACCAAACATTAACAGCTAAACTGACAATGCCAAAATAAAGGGAGGAGGGAGCAGAGAGAGGAAGGAAATAATCGTTTATATGAATTGGAAATACAAAATGTTCCAAGCAAAAATGAGTTACATTTTGAAAGTATTTTTTCAATGTCAAAATGTTTTCTAATGGGCCAAAAAAAAAAAAAAAAAAAAGGAAAGCACTTTTTACTTACAGACAATTAGACTCAAATATTCCACCCATTAGCATTGTTTTTCCCCACAATGCTCTCTGTTTATTACTAATTATTCTCTACTGCTCATTGTGTCCAGAAGACTACATGTATAATAACGTTAGCATAAGCATGCAATGAATATAATCATTGGTTTTCCCCTAATAGATTTTTATGAAGAACAAAAAGCCCCTCAGAAGCTAGATTTCAGTGATTTCATGAAAGGCTGATTTACCCACCCTCCACTATCTAGATCAGCCTTTTTGCTTCTTTGTTACAATTATATCAACATGCCTAAGATGATATCATGGAATTACAGGATATGGAAGTATTTCTTTCTTTTTCTTTTCTTTTTTTTTTAAGATTTTATTTATTTATTTGACACAGAGAGAGAGATCACAAGTAGGAAGAGAGGCAGGCAGAGAGAGAGAGGAGGAAGCAGGCTCCCTGCCCATCAGGGAGTCCGATGCAGGGTTTGATCCCAGGACCCTGAGATCATGACCTGAGCCGAAGGCAGAGGCTTTAACCCACTGAGCCACCCAGGCACCCAAAGATTTTATTTATTTGTCAGAGAGAGAGAGAGAACACAAGCAGGCAGAGTGGCAGGCAGAGGCAGAGGGAGAAGCAGTCTCCTTGCTCAGCAAGGAGCCCAATGTGGGACTCGATCCCAGGACCTTGGGATCATGACCTGAGCTGAAGGCAGCTGCTTAACCAACTGAGCCACCCAGGCATCCCAAGTTACGGAAGTATTTCCAGGATTAACAAAAAAGATTGGAATGTGGTCAGTAGTATTAAATGTATTTTATTGCATAAAAATTTTAAGAAAAATTGATAGTGTATTCTATGTATCAGCTATATAGAATTATTCACATTTTCCTGAGTAAGCCATAATTCTCTTATGCTTTCATATATACATTGAATGGGACCTTTTCCTTACCATAAATTTTTTCTTTTCCTTTATATTCCTGAGAAACTCCTAACAATTGTTTTTGTTAAATATTCCCTAATATGCAACAAAACTTGGTCTTCTGGTAATTTTTGCCTGATTCTTTTGCAGTGCTTGTTATAATATTCTGCTTTTTTTTCCCCCATTTGTTTTATTAGAGTATAAACATATCAAGGTCATATAATCTGCCTTATTTGCCTAGGATTTTGCTAGTATAGTAGTGATCAAAATATTAGCAAATCTTTAATGTAGTAATAATTTACATAATGCTTAGAATTACAAAAAGTTACTTTCTTATATATTATCTCACTTAATCTTTCAGCAACCCAGTGAGATAGCTCTGTGTTAACCAGATATGTGATGAATTAGAACAATGTAGTATTTAGTCCAGTTAAATAGCATACTAGTAACTTTTAAACTTGGCAACTGATCAAACTTACCAGAAAAGATTTCTTACAAATTAAAAGCTGTGTATTGTTTTGTTTTATTTTGTTTTGCTCTTACAAAGAAAGCTCAATGGCCATTCTACGATATGTAACAATATCTATATCTTTACATATATATCTGTACCTACTTTTCTGGATATATTTAGAGGTTATATTACCATAGGTGGATTGCTGCTTCCAAAGATATATGCATTGAAAATTTTGATAGATGTTGCTTTTGATTTCCAAAATTTTGAATTGATTTGCATTCATGGCAGGGAAAATTAAGAATTACTGATTCATCACGTGTTTGCTTACATAGGTAATATCCAACTTGAATCTTGGACCATCCTGGTTGTGAAAATTGGCATCTTATTTCTGTTATACTTGAGTTTCTTTAATTATGAGTGAGGTTGAGCATCTCTTCATATATTTTTTTGGCCATTTGTGTATATACACGTGTGTGCCATCTGTTCATATATATTCTTGATCCACTTTTCTTTCATATTGTTAGTCTTTTCTATATTTTTTGTAACAGCTCTAGTATAATAAGGAACTTAGTCCTTTTACATGACTTATGAACATTGCTGTTATCTTGGGAGAGTGGTTTAAATCTATAGGGCATAGGCACCTCCCCTCTTCCCTCTAGCCTTGACCCATTGAATATTTACAAATGAGAACTAGAAATCTAAAGTTTTGGAAAACTTCCCCCAGGTTGTTCTACTGTAGCTGCCCCATAGATAGTGTTTGAAAACTACTAACTTACATAGCAGGCATGAAATAGTTAATTACGAAAACCTGTGTTGCTAGAGAAGCTATTTTTAATAGTAACATGCAAGGAAGAATCATGGAAACCATGACTCTACCCAACTGGGAATCCTTTTCTCAAGGGTGTTAATCTGGAAGTCATTTTTCCTGACAAAAGCATCATGGCTATAAAAACTCCTCTTGACATCATAGCATGGTAGAAATATAGAAACTTTCCAAGAAATAGAGCTATAAATCTATTTCTGGAGTATCTCAGAAAAGATATTTTGTAGAGCATTTGGAAGAAGCAAGTATTCTGTGCAATGACATGGGCCAAATGGAGATGCAAAGGCTGAGAATTATTCATAAATGAAAATAAGACCTGATCAGCAATAGCTGATGATAAAAGGGGCATAATTATTCTGGACGAGAGATACTGCAGAGAGCTATGCCAATTCTTTTATGATGAAGGATTGATTATCATGTTAATATAGCTTTTTACCTGTCATATTGTAGTAGTAGTAGTAATAGTAGTAGTTAGTAGCAGCAGCAGCTAACATTTTAAGCATGTTTCTAAATATTTTATGTGTGCTGTGTGACTTAGTCCCATAAAGTAGCCACTACCATCCCTTTTTTACAGAAAACAATTGAGTTTTAAAGAGGCAAAATAGTTTGACTGAGGCTGTGCAGATGGTAGGTGGCAGAGGTAGGCTTTGAAGAGTACAGCTCAAGAGCCCATACTCATGACTACCCTGGTTTACTTCTTAAACTTTACAGCTCATTTTTCATTGAGTAAAGTGATTAACTTGAAGTTAACATTCTACAGAGTGGGTCTAGACTCTAGGAAATACCCTGTTTTTTTTCTCTTCTCATATTTTCACATTTAGCCCATAAACTAGAAAATTGCCACCAATCTTCCAGGCTATTGAGAAAATATAGGAAGGCAGAGTCTGTCTTTTTCTGTTTTCATACTTGCTCCTCTCCCTAGAGGTAGCTGCTTATTCAAGTTCCTTATCTGTGTTAAAAAATTATGACTCCTGTGTAGTATCCTCGTAAATGTACTTTCTCTCTTTCTCTCAGTACTGTTTACTCTCTCCCAGACTAACTGAGAGCTTATAATTTTTCCAATCCCCATAAAATAAGGAAGAGAACTAGACTTCAACCTACGAGACCCAAGGAGCTTTCAGCTCACTCTGCTCCGTGTTCTCTGCCTGGGCCTAAATCTGACTTCGTAAGCTTACCCCTCTGGAACACTTCTGTGGTTCTGAAATTGGTTGGACTTGGTGGGAGATCCTATAGGAATGATTACTGCCTCCCATTATAAGACATTAATCACTGGGTGGTTATCTTTTAGAAAAAGAATAAGGATTAACATTTGAGGAACAACAAATCATCCCATAGGAAGATGGGTAGACTTCATTTGGCTGTAGTGGTTCACTGTAGTGCTCACTGGTCAGAAACTGGATTTCCAGGCACCTGCTGGTTTTCAAGTTTCGACTATTGGGCTGCAAGGGTACAGCTTTTAATAGGACCTCAGTCAAGATTGTGTTTAGCAAGAAAACTCATTTCAAGGGTTAAGAAAACTTTGTTCAGAACGTTCAATAGGAGAGATTTGAAGCAGTGAGAGATTTCCTTTGTCACTTTAGAAATCTTTCTTAGGAAGTTTTGTGTAGAATACTGGCTTTATTTCTCCAAGGACTTGCTATAGCCAGCCCTGGCCATGAAAGCTAGAGACACATAATGAGCAGGCTTTGCATTGGTATCTAGTCTTCTAGGTTGCTTTTCTGTTCTTCTTCTTGCAACCTATTTGTAAGCCAAGGTGAAGATAACTACATTCACCAAAGTTAGAATTTGGAATGACAAAAAGGCAATGAAGTAATGTTATGCAAGCTTAATTAACTGCAAGAATTAACTGATGAGGAAGAGAAAAGATTTCAGGAGAAAAAAAATACAGCAAAGGTCTCATTGATCTCTGAAAGCCTAGGCTCTTTGAGTGCCAACATCAAACTAGACCAAAGAAATGTGTGGGAATTAAGGTGAGAGTACCTGGTTAGATACTCCTCAGTGCCCTTATGAGGGAAGCTCTATGCTAATAGCCAATATATATAGTACTAAAAATCTAAAAATAATTTGTGATCTTGATGGGGATACAGGTAGAAGATACATCAGTTATAGAATTTAAGAATTTAGCTTTTTAAAAAAATTGTTATTGTGGAATGCTTGCTTAGAGGGCTGGAAATGCAAGACTTAAAGGTATATTTGGAAATGATATTTTGCATGTGTGGGGAGACAGTGATGCAAGAAAGAAGCCTCAAAAAAGTACTGGAGACTGGGGGTACTACCATTACAAACATTTGGATAGTTCAAAGAGATAGGAGAGGGTCAAATGCTACAGAAGCATGGCTCAATACATAGATGGATTTCTGCCCTGAATATGGGGAACAATGTCATGAAAAATTTCCCAAATATGGTCAAATTTCCAGACTGTAGATAACAGACTTGTGGCTGAAATAAAGTTTTCTCTTTCTTTAATGCTTTCTTTGTCTGTCTATACCCTGGCTTTGTCTTGTATGAAATATGTGTCTGAATTAGGCTATATATGGGTTCTGAAAAATGATTTTGTGATAGGCTAGCCTATCTGCATATCTGCATAGCCTAGATGATTGTTTATGCATCTTAAATTTTGTTTGAGGCATACTGGTGCTGTCATGCACCCTCTTTGCCACTGGAATCTTCTGGAAAAGTGGGCCATATGAAAGAGCAAGGTTTTGTTAGTTCAACACTGAAGCTTGAAAGGTTCTACTTCCCTTCCCATTCCTGCAGTGGGTGTGGGGGAGGGTAAAGAGACACCCCATAGTGTAACACTGATAAAGAGGAGTACTGATTCTATTCCAGTGTCCAAAATAAAACTTTCCACTAATAATGTGCTTTTATCTTCATTTAGTTCTTTTTGTATATTTTTCAATAGGATGGCACTAAGGATTGGAAGGATTGGTGAGTCACTCTCAATTCACACTTTTACTATCATTTAAAAGTCACTATTAAAGAATCCATCAAAATCCAGAGGCAAAATATCACAAATTGTATGACTCCATTTATATAAATTGTCTAGAAAGAGCACATCTACAGAGCTAGAAGAAAGATTAGTGGTTGTCTCGGACTGAGGGTGAGAATGGATGTGACTGCAAATGGGCACAAGGTTTCTTTTGGAGTCATGGAAATGTTCAAAAAGTAGACAGTGGTGATGGTTGCACAACTCTGTAAATTCACTATGAATCACTGAATAGTACACCTAAAATAAGTGAATTATGTAGTTTGTAAATAAAGCTGCTTTAAAAGTAATAAAAAACTGGGTGCCTGGGTGGCTCAGTGGGTTAAAGCCTCTGCCTTCAGCTCAGGTTATGATCTCAGGGTCCTGGGATCGAGGCCCGCATCGGGCTCTCTGCTCAGCGGGGAGCCTGCTTCCTCCTTTCTCTCTGCCTGCCTCTCTGCCTACTTGTGATCTCTCTCTCTCTGTCAAATAAATAAATAAAAACATTTAAAAATAAAATAAAAATAATAAAAACAAACAAAAACCAGGAACTCATCTAGTAGTATTATAGATGAATAGAGGAATCCCAAATGAAAACTGTTGGTAAAATGCTGGTTTCTAAGATGGTCAGGCCAGAAAAGCAACGTTCTTTGGCAAAGATTTTTCTTGAATGAGTTGTTGTCCACAATGTGTGAATACATTTCATTCATTGTAAAAAAGTCTAAAAGCAGGAAGTATAGAAAAAGAAAGGTTTTACCTTTCTTTTGTGTCCCATAGCAAAGACAAAATACGGAACGGTCAGGACTATGTAAATAGCCCTCTATTTTTATTTTTATTACTCTTGATAAACAGTACAGAACTTTTCAGTTGGATTTTGTGACTAAAAATTTTGAGCATATGTGCTTTGACTTATTTTCTCCACTGCAATATGTATTATTTGTTTACTCAAAAAATATAATCATTTTCCTAAGGCTTCTTGCTGGATACAAGAGTTATCATTGCAGGTAAAATTCTATAAGCTGTTCAGGAAAATCAATCTGGACAGCACTGTGCTCCACACATCACTGTTCATAGGCAGCATCAAACCTGTTTTTCAATGAGACGGTTTACATGCAAATTAGTAACTATTATCTGCCCAAATGTATAGAACAATTTGGTCTGGAGTTTTAAAGCACAGTAGAATAAAAAGAAAAAAAAAAAACAAACTGGTGTTTTTCACCAGTAGGTAAAAATCTGAGTTAATGAAGTTTGCTTCTATGCTTCGTAATGAGTTTAACTGCATTGAATTAAGAGGAAGTGTGCTTTTGCCTGCATTCTACAGATGGCAAAGCAACAGTAGTATCAGTCTGTGGAGGTTAAAAACATGAGTTGGATCCTGGTTTATTAAAAGACAGCAGGTTTTATTCTTTAGAGTTGTATTAAGAATAAAACAACAAAAAAAAAACCCACATGGGAACTTTGATTAGTTAGATTCTTGTCACTGTGTTTAAATGCAGGTTGCATGGGTCAGATAGAAGGCCCAATAAGGTAGTTATACAGTCAAGGAAATTTTTTGGTTCACACACTTGAATTGTTTCCAAGAGTAGGACTACAGGGGCAATCTGTGCCACATGGCAGGGGTGTTCAGAGAACTGTCAGGAAAGGAGTGGATGGAATGAATCCTATGAAAGCTGAAAACTGTCCACTGAACTGCAGAGCTGTGACCTGACAGGGCGGAGAGAACACACTGAGCATGGGGACAGATTCTAGAATTATAAAGTCATCGAGGAATAGAAAATTTGCTTCCTGTAGGAATTAATTATTGTTGCTGCCGTTGTTGTTTTTCAGTGTCAAAAATGATGTCGTTATTCACAATTGCCAAGAGGTGGAACAACCCAAGTGTCCATCAATAGGTGAATGAATAAACAAAACGTGGTCCATACACACAATGGAACATTATATAGTCTTAAAAAAGAAGGAAATTTTGATTCATGCTACAGCATGGGCAAACCTTGAAGACTTACGCTAAGTGAAATAAGCCAGTCACCAAAGGACAAATACTGGATGATTCCACTTAAATATGGTACCTAGAGGAGCGCCTGGGTGGCTCAGTGGGTTAAAGCCTCTGCCTTCGGCTCAGGTCATGATCTCAGGGTCCTGGGATCCCTGGGTCCGCATCAGGCTCTCTGCTCAGTGGGGAGCCTGCTTCTTCATCTCTCTCTCTGCCTCTCTGCCTACTTGTGATCTCTCTCTCTGTCAAATAAATAAATAAATAAGTAAATAAATAAATAAATAAATCTTTTAAAAAAATAAATGGTCTTATTTCTGCGTGATTGTTTTTAATATATAGAATATCAAATTCAGTGATAGGAAAGGGTGGTTGTTTTTTTTTTTAAAGATTTTTTATTTATTTATTAGAGAGAGAGAGAGATATCACAAGTAGGCAGAGAGGCAGGTGGAGAGAGAGGGGAAAGCAGGCTCCCCGCTGAGCAGGGAGCCTGATGTGGGCCTCGATCCCAGGATCCTGAGATCATGACCTGAACCGAAGGCAGAGGCTTTAACCCACTGAGCCACCCAGCTGCCCGGAAAGGGTGGTTTTAAAGAAAACTCCAAATTATTTCTTTATCACTATCTTTAACATTTGAGTAATTTAAAACCTAATTTAAAAAGATGAATGTTATTTGTTTTCTTCATAGCATGTATAAAACATTTAGAAATCCTCTGTGAAAAAGTGTTCTCCAACTGTTACATGTGATACAACTATATCTGGCAAGATATATTGTATGAAGAATCCTGGCTAGAGTTTCTCTAGCACCAAAATTTTCTCTTTTGGTGGTTTTTAAATTTTTATTTCATATTATTTTTTTTAGGTTTTATTTATTTATTTGACAGAGAGAGACACAGCGGGAGAGGGAACACAAACAGGGGGAGTGAGAGGGAGAAACAGGCTTCCCTGCCGAGCAAGGAGCCCAATGTAGGTCTCAATCCCAGGACTCTAGGATCATGACCTGAGCCGAAGGCATATGGTTAACAACTGAGCCGCCCAGGCGCCCCATCAATCCCATTTTGTCAAACTCATTTGATGCCTGCCACACACCCTTTCAAATCATAGATGAGAATTCAGGCCTCATTCTTCAGGATTCAGAAAAAATGTTGAGGTTCAATACTCCAAGCCTTTCCAAGCTACTTTCTCAAACCTGCTTGTCCTCTTGAATAATTCACCTTTTCCCAGTTATTCCATTGAGTAGTTATTTGGATTATGTACTTGCCTTACATTTCCACTTTCATGCAGTGTATTATGCATTTCCCTTGGCTTTATCCTCTGAGGTTGGAGAAGTCCAAGCCAATCAGATTATCTAGTCAAGTTTCCAGAACTTCATCTGGGTTCAGAACTTTGAGCATTAGCTTTTTTTTTTTTTTTTTTTTTAATGAGGGAGCTGTTTGAAAAGACAACACAGCTATATAGCAAAACAGCAGGGGGAAATAATGAGCCTAGAAATATATCTACTAGTACACTAAAAGTAATCCACTGAGGCAGAACATTGACTAGGAGATCTGATCTTCCTACAGACCCTGAGAAAAATAATATGGTTTATGAGGCAGTATTCCTGTGGATACCACTTTAGTTGACATATTCCAGGCTGTCATTAACGTTTCCTGTTGCATCAGGGAGGTACAGCAAAGTGAGCAAATACAACTTTGGCAATACTTGGAAGTTTTGTTAAAAAAAAAAAGTAGCATCAGAGATATTTGTTTATAGTAATGAACATGCCAAATGATTATTAATGAGCAGGCCACTGGATTCATTCACACAATGGAGAGATTACCAGAATTAAACCTCAAGATCAGAGAACAGTATGCAAATATGGCCACATTGGGGCAGGAAGAAGGAAAACAGCTAAGTTTTTTAATGAGATGGATCTGTTACTAAACATTTATCATTTTAGTAAAAATAGACTTGATATTTAACCCTCAAGTCTGAGACTGAATTTGAAAGTTATTACATGTTGACTATTTCCTACCATCACCTTTACCATGCAGAAACCCCCATCTGCAGCTATAGAAACTTAATGTAAACCAGAAGTATTGGGTCATTCCTGAATTAATCCTTATTCTCTCTTTTCTCTCTCTTTTCTTCGATGATGACTCCCATGATAGCCTTGCTTTGTGTCTATTTTCCCATCTGGAGTTGGCTTTGCTTTCCGTTAAAATTCTTCAGGTCTAGAGCCTTGGCTTCTAGATTTGTTTTTGGACATGTTGCTTGTTTGGATCTGATGTTATTTTTGTCTATGGGGTTTGGTTAGTCATGATGCAGCGCTATCCCTAGTCTTCTCTGATTTATGGCAAGTTTAGGCAATTCTTCCCTATATTGTCCTTCCTATTAGGAAGTGAACTCAGTCACATATCTAAGTCTGTAGGTGAGCCTACAGAGAGACATCTAATGACCATTCCCCAACCCCAGCCCTGTTCCCACACTCCCTGTGCATGAAGGAAAGTAGAGGACTGCAGGAGTAATAATAATAACTAACGTTTATTGAGTGCTAACTTTTCTCCAGATATCATCTTGTTTAATCTTCAAAATAATAAGAATTCTTATTAAGGTCTCTTATTCCACAATTTTGGAATTTTGGTTTTGCCAGATCTTTGGAGATGTTCATCTGGAATCAAGGAATTTTCAGAGTATGAAATGGAATAGGGAAGAAAATTGCCTGGGAGATGGGACAGCAGTCTTAGCATGTATAGATGTCTAAACTATGCTGGGAATTTCCCACACAAAAAAATTGTTTCTCTATATATTTGCATTTTCAGTTCCTGATTAGCAATGATCATAGGATCATTCATCCTTTTTATATGTTTGATATAAACTAATTATGAAATGTATAATCATTTATGTCACTCTCAGGAAGTTGTGAGTGGTAATAGATCCTTTTTGTTTGCTTTAAGCATGTTTAGTATTATAAGTAGCATTCTTCAAAACTGTGTAACATAGTGGATTCAGGGTATCTAAATTTGGAATCAGAAGATGAAAAGACTGAAATTGTTTGGAAAGGAAAAGACTAGGAGGGTTGAGGCATGCACTAGAGATAGGGGAGGTCTGGAGGGTGGCTGGCTGAGAAAAGTGGTTTCAAACAAGTATGTGTTAGTGAGTTGTGTCCAAGTAACATGCATGCTGTGTATATGTATCTTCTTTGAAATCCTGAATAAATGATAAATTCCTCACAGTTGCTTTAGTCTGAGTGGATTCTCCAGAATAAATGAAAATCCCTATTTGGTTTTGCTTCAAGGATTA
Source organism: Ailurus styani (assembly GCA_002007465.1). Classification (NCBI taxonomy): domain Eukaryota; kingdom Metazoa; phylum Chordata; class Mammalia; order Carnivora; family Ailuridae; genus Ailurus; species Ailurus styani. The sequence goes on from LNAC01000026.1 coordinate 135,269, forward strand.
GCATGGAGTGAAAATGTTTTACTAGTGGTCAATTCAAGATATGGGTTTAGAGCCTCAGGAGTTAGTCATGGGCGCCTGAGTGGCTCAGTGGGTTAAAGCCTCTGCTTTCGGCTCAGGTCATGATCTCAGCGTCCTGGGATCGAGGCCCGCATCGGGCTCTCTGCTCGGCAGGGAGCCTGCTTCCTCCTCTCCCTGTCTCTCTGCCTGCCTCTCTGCCTACTTGTAATCTCTCTCTCTCTGTGTCAAATAAATAAATAAATAAAATCTTTAAAAAAAAAAAAGGAGTTAGTCATATTGCAGCAAGAGGGTAGTAGTTAATGTCAGTGATGAACTTCCTTGATGAATGGTGGTATGTAGAGGATAGAGAAGAGGAGAGGTGAAGAAAGGTATCCTAATAGAGACCTGCACACACTTTGCAATGAAGAGTAAATAATTCTTTCTAATTATATATTTAAATCTAACTATTTTGGTTTCAGTATACAACTTAAACAGTACCCAGGAGCTTTTCTTTACTCCATTTTTAGCTTCATGTATACCAAAAGTATTTACATAATGAAAAGAAATCATTGCCTACTGTGATATTATGATATAAAAAGAAATATGTGTTTGGTCCTTGTTCCTGGAACCTAGCACAGAATTTCGAGACCGTTGGAATCTTTGGAGTCTAAGAGTGTCAACTTGAATGTTAATGAGATGACTAGTGGCTGGATCCCTGGACAGCTTCAGAATTGGGACTGCCCAGAAAGATAAAGGCATGATTAGAGGGTTGGAACTTTCAGCCCCACCCACCAACCTCCAGGGAAGGGAGAGGGACTGGAGATTGACATATTCACCAATTGCCAATGTTTTAATCTTGCCAACGATTTAATCCTAAATAATGAAGGCTCCATAGCAACCCTAAAAATGGGGTTTTGAGAGCTTCCATGTTGGTGAATGTATTCATGTGCTGGGAAAGTGGTGTACCCCAACTCCATGAGGACAGAAGCTCCTACACTCAGGACTCTTCCAGACCTCACCCAATGTATCTTTTCAGCTGAGTGTTAATTTATATCCTGTGTAGTATCCTTTATTATAAACTGGTAAATGTCAATACATATTTTCTTGAGTTCTGTGAGGCATTATAGCAAATTATCAAAATTGAGGAGGGGTTTGTGAGGACTCCTAATTTACAGCCAATTGGTCAGAAGTACAAGTGACAACCTGGAATGTGTACCAGGCGTCCGAAGTGGGGGAAGTCTTCTGGGACTGAGCCCTTAACCTGTCAGGTCTGCACTAACTCTGGGTAACGTCAGAACTGAATTATAGAACATCCAGCTGATATTCAGAAAGTTGGAGAATTGATGCGGGGGAAAAACCCACACATGTGATAGAATAATGAGTACATTAGTGCGTTTTCACTTACCCTGCATTAGGCTTTCAGTGATTTCAAGCAGGTATATAAAATTCTTTCTAAATTCTCTAATAACATTCTTTTTGGTATGTTGTGGTACTCTCAGGAGTAGGTACTTGCCTTCTTGCTGTTTGGCCGGGCAAGAGAAACAATTTAAAGCAGTATTTAAGAGAGTATTAAATAATCTACCAGTTTACTTTAAAAGTTCTGAAATGAGGCATAACAAAGTGATATGTGCGTGTGTGTGTGTGTGTGTGTGTGTGTATGTGTATGAAATAGAGACAATATAGTGAATGAATGTATAGGTATGTATTTGGAATTAAACCTCTTAATATATAACATGCTATAATATATATTATATATATATATAAAGCCATATATAATGTAATATACTTTATGCCAAGCTATTGTTAAGTTTATGATGTAATTCGCTCTGAGGACATGTCAGACAACACAGTGTAGTTTAAAAATGGAACTATAGAACAAGGGTCCACATTTGTGATATATTAAGGTCTTCTGTCTACAGTATAGTTGTTATTTCACAACCAAAACAGCTGTGAGTGTGAGTGTGTGTGTGTGTGTGTGTGTGTGTGTATGTGTGTGTGTGTTGCCTAGGTAATACAAGTATGGTGGAGTCTGGTCAAGATGTAGAGTTGTTTAAGGATTAACAGAATACTTTGCTGGCCTCATTAAACTGAAAGACTGAAGTGTAATTGTTGAGGGCAAGGTCCTAGAGCTGGACTACGTGGATTTGAACCTCGCCCTTCCATCTACTAGCTGAGTGGAGACTGGCCTTAGGAAAGTTACTTGACTTGTATTCTTTAGTTTCTGAATAGATAAAATGAAGATAATATCTTACTGTACCTCATAGAGTTTTCTGAGAAGCTTACATGAGTCAACGTATGTAAAAGCACTTTGCATGGTAACACCGTAAGTACAGAATAAATGTTATCTACTATTATCTGTTCTCCAGGGTAGTGAGACCTGAAAGTACTAGCTCTTGTTCTGAGACTCTGCTTTTGGAATCATCTCAGCTTTATCTTCTTCAGTGCCAAAGATGGCAGAAATAAGCCTCAGATAAGAAGCTGTAACATTCATCCCTCAACCTAACCCTGAGGCCACTGTAATCCTGCCTTGTAGAACAAGTAATGGCATTACACAGCTAAGGGATGTGGGTGTGGCATGGGACATGTGGCTGCAGACATAGGCCATTTCACTTTGGACAAGTACCTAAATCCATGAACATACTCTGGTTTCTTCTGGTTACTCTAGGTTTCTTTCTGTGGCAAAAGGCTATTTATTTCTTTTCCTATTAAAAATAATGAATGAATGAATGACTATTATGGTCAAAGCCTTTAGCTAGCTTAGTGTATCATGGACTATAGTAAATATCCCAAACTGACAGGATCATGGACTTGGATCCTATTACTGTATATATGTGAAGACTGAGGTGATAAGATACCTAGTCCTCACCCTTATAGCTAGTAAGTGGCAGAACAGTGAGAACTAGATTTCCTGGCTACTGGTTCAGTGGGTTTTGGGTACCTCTGAAGCAGAGCTATTTACTGTTCTCTGGTGTTTACAATCTAACTGAATAAATGAGTTTTAAGGATATATTTTTTATAAGGTAAAATCATGACTCATACCATTGCATATCAAAGATTATACTGAACTCATTAAGGAGGAAACCATTCAAGTGTAAAAACTGCCTCAACAGAAAATTAAAGACTATCTAAATTATAGACAATCAAGAATGCTGAAAAAAATTTGCTATTTGGTAGAAAACAGACCAATTTACTGGGGGTGTAATCAGTTACAGCTTCAAAAGACAATGCCTGTTGCATTTGTATGGACTGTAACCATTTGCTTTACCATCAGCCCTCCACAAGTTAACTTGTATCTTCACAATGAAGAAGAATTTCTATCAAAGACAATGAAAGGTGCAAGTCCTCATAGAATGTGATAACCCCACAAAGCTTTTCTAGAAAATATCCAGTTTCCAGTGATAGAACATTGTTTTGGATTGAATCATGCTCCTCCCCAACCATTCATATATCAAATTCCTAAACACCCCCCAGTACTTCAAAATGTGACCTTATTTGGAGATGGGATATTTACATGAGTAATTAAGTGAAAATGAGGTCGTTAGGGTGGGTCCTCATACAATATGACTGGTATCCTCACAAGAAGAGGAAATTTGAGCACAAACACATACAGAGGGAAGACTAAGTGAGGACACAGGGAGAAGACAGTCACCTACAGGCCAAGGAGAGAGACCTGGAGTCGATCTCTTCTCATGGCCTTCAGAAGTAACCAAAGCTTTCTCTCTTTCAGATTTCTAGCCTCCAGAATATAAGACATAGTCCCACATCAGGCTCCGTGCTGGGCATGGAGCCTGCTGAAGATTCTCTCTCTCTTTCCCTCTGCCCCTCCCCCACTCTTTCCCTCTCTAAAAAAAAAAGTAATAATTAGACATAACAATAACATAAGGCAAAGCATGGTAGTGGTAAATGCTATAAGATATATACAAAGTGCCAATATGTTTGTATATGTGGCTATAATAGTGCCTCTAACATTAGTATATTGCTGAAAATGATCCAAGACAATTACTATTGTCTATTTCTAATTTACTTCAATAATATTTATCTAATAATTGATGAGCAGTATTCTACAGACTTTCACATATTTTACTTGATCATATCTCCATCCCTGAGAGGTAGAAGAGTTTTATTGAGGTTTTCCAAAAGGGAGACTGAAACTCAGGAAAATTAAAGAGCTTTTGCTAAATAAAGAAACTTAACACATGATAAAGCCAAATTGTAACATTAATATGTCAACTTTAATTTCTACCACTTAGCCTTATGTTGAAATCAGAACAAGCAAGATAGACAACATTTGCTTAAATATATACAATATCTGTGCTCTTAGTCTAGCTTTTTATTGCCTCAAATCTAGATTAGGAGCATCTGAATATCTCACAAATTTACTGAGTCTCAGTTTTGTGCTTGGTACTAGCCACACGTGTGGATAAATGAAGGCTGACTGGACCTTTAAAACTATTGTGATTTTTCAGGGTGCCTGGGTGGCTCAGTGGGTTAAAGCCTCTGTCTTCGGCTTGGGTCATGATCGAGGTCTGGGTCCTGGGATCGAGGCCTGTGTCGGGCTCTCTGCTCAGCAGGGAGCCTGCTTCCTCCTCTCTCCTCTCTCTCTGCCTGCCTCTCTGCCTACTTGTAATCTCTCTCTCTGTGTCAAATAAATAAGTAATATCTTAAAAAAAAAAAACACGTGATTTTTCCTTATGTTACTTCTGGATTTTCAATGCCATTTTGTCCTTTCTTTTAGGTAAAAATTTGGAGACCTTTATTATAAATAATCCCTAAATGTTAGAGTTCTGTTCATGGTGGTGGGGGCAGTCAAGAGAGGGAACCAGGTTGATATCTTACATTGACGGTTATGCTATATACTGAAAAACTATATGGGGACACCGCCAAGGAAGACAATAACTGCAATCCAAGAAAATATTGGGATTCAGAATGGATCCGTGGGGTCTCCTCCTACAGACCACAGTTGGAAATACTTGAATAGGAAGTGTGGAGAAAGAACCATTGCAAACTTGGTTATTTACAAGTTTCATTGCTATTACCACTGGTACATCCAAAATCAGGAATTTAGCTTTGCAAACTTCTTTTGTAAATCTTAAACTTGTTCCTGTGGCTTATTAGGAAACTCAGCTCCTATTATATATTCTCTCCTTTTCTTAATAGTACAAACTGAGTGAAGTGTATGAAGGTCTAAAACTACCTTTTCTGAAGATTAGTCTCAAATGCTTAATTCTATTTTTTTTTCCTGCTTTGCTTTCCTCCTAGGCCCTGTAAATTGTTCCGTTCATCCTTGCCCAGCTGCATGTGAAAGTGAATGCCAATTTTGGTTATTTGCATCAATAGGAATGCATTATATAATTTTTGAGGTCTGAGGAGAAGCCATAGGGAAATCAGAACAAGTTGAAAGTGTCAGGGCAGGTCTTTGGAGATCAGGCAGAAATGCCAAGGCCAAGTGAAATTATGGGAACAACTTGTTAAACTATGGTAACAACACAAAGGAAGTGCTCTTAAGTGACCTCAGGCAAGAGCCTTAGAGGTTTTGCAAACCAGTGGAATAAAGGGCATGACACTGGGGAGGGGTCAGAATTGAACTAGATTCCTCGAATAGGCTCCTGATTCTCTGCATATTTCAGGTTGAATTCTGGTGTTATAAATATAGAGATAGTGTGGGGAAACAAATTGCCTCTGCAGATGCAAAAGGCTTGAAAAATGTCCAGAACAATTCAAAATTATAAGGTGGAGTAGAAAGAATAAGATTTAGAGCCAAAACACTCAGATTAAAATCCCAGATCTGCCTCTTGTTAGCTGTATTCCTAAAAGCCAGATTACAACTCTGAGATAAAGTTTTGTCATTTTGATAAAATGGACATTTTATGCCAAGTACTTTATGTAATGAGCTCATAGGTTATTTTAAGAATAAAATGAGATAACTTAAACAAAAATAACTTGTTATGTATCTTGCGCATTTGGTTTTATTATTAATCATAATAACTTGGATATGTGACATCAAAGTATTTGGCAGTGTATTTTTTTAGGAGCTAAATAAATTAAAATTTGTTATTATTAATAATAAAATCATTAATAAAACCAGTACCCCTTTCCTTTTTTATTCCAAATATAAAACAAAGAAACAGAACATTAAAAACAGAATGGTATGTCCTGATTCACTGAATTTTCTGGTTATGTTAGAATCGACTTTAGTCCAAAAAATACATATACTCATTTCTTTTTTTTTTAATATAGTTGACACTGTATATACTGATTTCTACCTTGTCCTGAGTTTAGTGATTGAAAATGAAGCTAATATATATTGAAAGCTATGCTTGGCACTGTTCTGGCACCTTACTGTCTATATATCTAATCCTGCTGGTGACCTATAACAGCTAACACAGTTCTCATCCTTTTATTTCCAGTGTAGATGCTGAGACTGGGAATGGTTAAATAACTGGCCCTGAAAGACCCAGCCCTAAGATGGGATCTAAGTAGAATAAGAATGGAGAGGTTGAAAAAAAGCAAGATTAACAAACATTAAAGAGGGAATACCACATTTCCAAGTACTGTATTAGTGATCTCGATGATCTTGAGATCACACTTGAATAACAACCAGAAATGCATAATAATAAAAATATGCAATGAATTAAGCGATGACAAAATGTAAGTGACTATATTATTGAAGTAATCAACAATCTATTATCGAATCACACATCGTTAAAGAAAAATATGACTGTATAATGTACTGTTGCTAGAAGTCAAGGGAAAATTTGTATGTCCTCTGATGAGTAGACAATAAAAAAGCAGCAATTTCTCCCAGGTGTGTTAGTTTGAGAGCGTTCTTGGACTAAGACAATGGCAGCAGAAGGACATTACCACAGAACGCATTCTTTCATATCAGAATATCTTAAGGATATTCAATATAGGCACCTTTTATTTCTGACCCTCCATTCTCCCTCATCCGTTCCTTCTGCCCTTCCACTTTAGAATCTACGCAGGAAGTAATGACAAGTCCACTGCTATAGTACTGACTTATGTCTAGGCAACGTGTCAGACTCTTTCATATTTTATAAATCAATGCCTGTGAGGCCTGCCCCTACCCTAAGCAAAGACATTCTTATCAGTTGTGACATAGAGTACCTCAGACAAGCCAAGGTCAAAGGCCAAACTTTTTTTAGGGGGGGAGGCCAAAGTCTTTATTATATACTGATCATCCTGATCAACATTCATTTTACGTATTTTGACTGCTGGTCTCTCTGTATGGAAAGCTCTTCTTCTTGCTCCTCCTATTTCTGTCTTACCTTCATCCTTGATGGTGTAGCTCCAACCTTAGCTCTCAGGAAGGGCATTCTTTGCCTGCCATTGTATAAAGAAAATCCCCCCACCCTACCTCATGTATGTTGTCATTATGGCCCCATCAGTTGATTTTCTTCATACCAATTATTTGTCTCCTTATTTATTGTCAGAATTGTGACTAAAATATAAGCACAACAGGGGCAGAGATTTGTCTTTTGTTTTCTATTAGTCTCCTAAAATTAGAATAGTATTAAAGGACCTGTTAGTACTCTCTATGTTGTTATTAGGTAGGTGCTTATTATAATGTAATGAAAAGCAGAGACTGGGCGCCTGGGTGGCTCAGCCAGTTAAGTGTCTGTCTTCGGTTCAGCTCATGATCCCGGAGTCCTGGGCCTGAGCCCCGAGTCCGAGTCGGACTCCCTATTCAGTAGGGAGTCTGCTTCTCCTTCTCCCTCTGCTCCTCCTCCTCGTCTCTCTCTCAAATAAGTAAAATCTTTAAAGAAAAAAAGAAAAGCAGAGAACTAGGAGTTTCTTGAGTTTGAATCTCAGCTTCCATGCTTTCTAGCTATATGACCCATTTGAAATCTCTGTGCCTCAGTTTCTTCATACCTAAAATGGGAATGACAGTGATGACTATCTATTGTAAGATTTAGGTGAATTAATATTATAAGGTATTTTTTAAAAGTTCATGGTAAATAATTAGCATTTTATTGTATGAATGAAAAAAATGGTGTTTAAAAAATTATTTATCCACATGCAAAAAAGCAAATTTGGACCCTTACACCATATTCAAAAACTAACTCAAAATTCTTATATTTAGAATTCAGGACCTAAATACGTGTGTGTGTGTGTGTGTGTGTGTGTGTGTGTGTGTGTGTGTATGTATGTGTGTATACACCTCTCCCATTGGATTAATATACTCATAGTGCCCACTTGGGATACCTTGAGCATCAGCAGTAAGGATATTAACTGAAAGTAATTAATTATAAATAAAATTTAAATCCATGAGTTTATATTGATACTCAAAAAATTAAATAAAGAAAATGTAAGAAAGTATACCATTAGTCATCTTTAGAAAGTGCAAATGAATCAACAGATTATTTTGAGAATTGGTGAACAAAGGAAAAGTGTTTCTGAAATTTCTCTAATCAGGTTGTCCTATAAAGTTACAGAATTAAAGGATAACAAATGAGTTTTTGATCTAATTGCAAATATGCTTTCTAAAAGTGAATCTTACAGGAACATGATAAAAAAGAAAGAAGAAAACAGTAAGATACTCCCGCAACCAGTGTGTAATAATACCTATCGCAGGAAATATTAGCTCATCTTGTCTTTTCCCCTTTTTTCTCAAATTATCATTTTGCTATAAAACACAGGAATTAAGATTAAATATGACATAGGAGAAATATTCTTGAAGCAGTAGCCAAAGAATTTGTGTTCTGTTTTCACTCAGGTGGGGATTGTATGACTTTGGTCAAGTCACCACTTCTTGAGCTTCAATGAACTGCTGATAACATAGAGATAATGATCTTTTCTTTAGTTGCTTCGTTGTTTAGTTGTGAGGAATAAAATATTTGTGAAAGCTCATTGCAGAACTATATAGATGTCTTTCAACTGGCAGGTCATTTTTGCTTTTTAGTATTTACTAAAGTGTTTACTTAGGGTGGGTCTAAGTCTTATTGTGTCTTTGCAAGACAGGAAAACCACAAAATGTGGCATTTATAAGCTAACCATAGGACAGTAACCTGTACTTTTTAGGAAATAACTCATTCGAAAGCTGCCATTGATCAGTTAGGGTTGTGAATTTCACCAAAAGAGGGAGAATTATAATGGAAGAACATCAACTACCCATTTTAATATACTTTATCATCATGGGATACTTAAATTTAAGCAGAATAGATCAGGGCTAATCTCCATGTTTCTGTCCACATGAATGGAAAACTATTTTTCATTACATTTCTTAGCATTTATTTTTGATTGGTCATCTCTGCCTAATACATCATTTGCAGGAGGTAAACAACTTACAAAATAGGGTAAAAAAGAAAAGCTTATTAAATGCTATAGATGTGAACATTCATATGGAAATGTGAAAATTAATGAATTCTGTTTGGCAATTGCAGTGCTAAAGTGAGCAAAAGCATCATGACCCATCTGTCATCATCCATAATGACTAATACCATGTTTCAGGTACTGTATATAAAGCAATTTCCATGCAATTAGCTGTGTTCTCTTTCCTTTAGTAGGTATCCTCCTGAGTTAAAGCAACTTTATTTCTAACATTATTGTCAAAGATCCATTAGAGTTCCTGATTAAAAAGTACCTCCAGGTTGAAACATGGTAGTTAAGGTTTCAGTTTGAGATAATTTTCTTTCTTTGAGTCTTTTAAACCTCAGCAATACAAATTATGTGGCTTTAAAACGATGTATGGGTTCAAACACCTTTCAGAACTCATTAATAAGTTCCGAAATGAAAATAGCTTGTTTCTTAGCATACAATTAGCAAACATACTAGACCATTTTGTATAGTCTTAACTCTTAGAGCATCAAGAGCAGGTTTTGTCTTAACACGACAAGAATATAAATCTTTATAATCTTGATTTTAAAGATAAATAAAACTGTTAAGTTCCCTTTTTTCCTCTGAATTACATTTTCTTTGCCTTTCTAACCAATATCAGCAGCAAAATTATCCTTGGCCTTGGATCAGAATGCCTCAGATCAGTGTTGGGTGCTGTCAGACAGCAAAGATGGAGAGCTTTGCAGCTTGTGTTGGCAGTAAGTATGCGGTGTGGGTATGTGTGGGCGGGGAGGCACTCCGAGTCGGAGCACCGCTTTCCTCTCCCATCCTCTCCTTGTCTCCTCTCTCAACAAGTGTTCAGGTCTTTTTTGAAGATGTTTTGTTTTTTGTTGTGTTGCTGTTTTTGTTTTGTTTTGTTACTCCTTACCTCTAGAAGGGGATAAACAGCTTATGATGTAAGACTCTTCTCATACCTGGACTTTTTTAGACGAAAGACACCCTCACCCAAACCAATTTCCAACTCTTTGTATCATGTAAAAGGCAATTGCTTTAAAATTTTACGTATTCGAATCATTACATTAAGATCTGAGGGGCACCTGGGTGGCTCAGTTGCTTAAAAGGCTGCCTTCGGCTCAGGTCCTGATCTCAGGGTCCTGGGATCGAGCCCCGCATCAGGCTCCCTGCTCAGCAGAGAGCCTGCTTCTCCCTCTCCCTCTGCCTGCTACTCTCATTACTTGTGCTTTCTCTCTATATCTCTGTCAAATAAATAAATAAAATCTTTAAAAAAATTTGAAAGCATTATTTTTAATTTTAAGTACAAAGTTTCTTACGTTGTTGTTCTTCAAGTAACCAACTGCTACTTTACTCAGAGGCAAAGTTGTGTTTACCATGGTAATACCTTCTTCCAAAAGTTTTCACTTGCGTTTTCATTTACATTTTCAAAGTAACTGCATCAATAAGAGTTTATAGGACCCCTACATTTCAATTTTGTAGGCTTTCTGGTTGGAAGATTCAGAGACAAAGATGTAAGAAATACAGGTCTAGTAGCAAACCTATTTTAACATATACTTTCTCTAGCTTTAAAAGGTCTAAATTTTTTTATTTTGAAGTAAACCACTGAATTAATGTACATATATTTATATTCAGAAATGTGATTTTCAGTATGTTTCTAAATGATGCTACATATATTATCTCTTTTATTTAATTCACACTATCATTTATATCATTTTTATGAGCTCAGTTCAGTTTTATATATTTTGGGGGGACTTTGTATATTTTATATGCTTTTCTGGAGGTGTTACGGTGAGTAAGATAGGAGCTCACAGTCAAGTGCGTAGACCAGAGCTTCATGTTCTTAAACATTTCTTTAAAGATAGAAACCAATATATCAGTATATATTAAGTGACTAGGTAATAAAACAAATCAAGTTGAGAGTAGGAAATAAGTCTTTATTCTTCATTTGAAAATTTTGTAGCAGTATTTATGCTTAATGAAATCGCAGATAACTTAGGATGGCTCTAACCTGCTTTTGGTGTCATATTCAAAAATTTAATAGCAAGATCCACATCAAGGAACATTTTTCCTGTGTTTCCTAATAGGAGTTTTACAGTTTCAGATCCTCATTTAAGTCTTAATAANATGAAATCGCAGATAACTTAGGATGGCTCTAACCTGCTTTTGGTGTCATATTCAAAAATTTATTCCTGTGTTTCCTAATAGGAGTTTTACAGTTTCAGATCCTCATTTAAGTCTTAATAACATCTATTTAAAAGATTTTATTTATGTATGTATTTATTTTAGACAGAGTGTGAAAGCGGGGGGAGTGGTTCAGGGAGAGGGAGAGAGAGAATCTCAAGCAGATTCCACACTGAGCATGGAGCCCCATGCAGGACTGGATCCTGCAACCTTGATATCATGATCTGAGCCAAAATCAAGAGTTGGATGCTTAGCTGACTGAGCCACCCAGGTGCCCTATCTTTAATCCATTTTAAGTTCATTTTTGTGAATGTTATAAAATAGGGACTGAGTTTCATTCTTTGGCATGTAGATATTTAATTTTCCCAACACCATTTAATGAAGAGAATATTCTTTTTCCATTGTGTATTCTTGGTGCTTTTGTCAAAGATTAGTTGACCATATGTGGATTTATTTCTGGGTTCTCTATTGTATTCTCTTTATTTGTATATCTATTTCTGTGCCAGAACTATACTGTTTAGATTATTATAGCATTCTAATATAGTTTAAAATACAGAAAATATAGTTTAAAATACAGAATGACTTCAGCTTTGTTCTTCTTTGTCAAGATAGCTTTCGCTTTTCAAAATTTTTTATGGTTCTGTACAAGTTTTAGAAATGTTTTCTCTATTATTGTGAAAAGTACCACTGGAATTTCTTAGGGAATGCTTTGAACCTGTAGGCCCACTTGAGGAATAAGAACATTTTTGCAATATTAATTTAATCCATGAACATGGAATATCTTCCATTTTTTGTCTTTAACTTATTCCTTCAAAGTCTTACAGTTTTAATGTACAGATTTTTTTTACCTCCTTGGTTTATTTCTAAGTATTTTATTCTTTTTGATGTTTTCTAAGTGGGATTGTTTTCTTAATTTCTTTTCATATATTTAATTGTTAGTGTATACAAAGCCAATTGATTATTGTATATTGATTTTGTATCCTGCAGCTGTACTGAATCTTTTATTAGTTGTAACAGTATTTCGGTGTAGTCTTTAAGGTTTTCTGTATATAAGATGACATCATTAATGAACAGAGACAATTCTTCCTTTTCAATTGGTGACTTTTTATTTCCTTTTCTTGCCTAATTGCTGTGGGTAGTACTTCCAGTGCTATGTTGAGTAAGAGTGGTGAGACTGGGCACTCTCGTCTTGTTCCTGATATTGGAGGAAGAACTTTTAAAGCAGTCCTCATTGAGTATGATGTTAGCCGTGAGCTTGTCACTATAGCTTTTGTTATGTTGAGCTACATTTTTTCTATACTTAATTGTTGAGAGTTTTTATGATGAGAGGGTATTGTATTTTATAGCATGCTTTTTCTGAATCTCTTGAGGTTATCCTATGGTTTTAATTCTTCCTCATTTAATATGGTGCATTACTTTTATTGCTTGCTGTGTTGTTGATATGTATATTGATAAATCCCATGTGATCATGGTGTATAATCCTTTTTACGTGCTTTCAGATTGACTGCTAGTATTTTGTTGCGGATTTTTGCACCTATATTTTTCAGAGATAATAGCTTGTAATTTTCTTGTAGTGTTCTTATCTGGCTTTGTTATGAGGGTAATAATAATGCTGACCTCATAAAATAAGTTTGGAAGTATTTCCTTCTGTCCGACTTTTTTGGAAGAGTCTGAAAAGGATTGTCACCAGAACATTTTTAAGTGTTTGGTAGAATCCACCTAGGGACTCTTCTGGTCCTGGGTTTGTTCATTCTTAGTTATTAGTGATCTGTTCAGATTTTCTATATATTCATGTTTCAGTCTTGGTGGATTATAGGTTTCTAGGAATTTTCTACTTATTCATGATTCAGTCTTGGTGGGCTGTAGGTTTCTAGGAATTTATCCGTTTTTTTTTAGGTTTCTAACTTATTGTCAGGTAATTGTTTATAGTCTCTTATGATCCTTTATATTTCTGTGTATCATTTCTATGTCTTTCCTTTAATATTAAATTTATTGACTTGAACTAATGGATTATCTGCTTTGTTTCTTTTCGAAACACCAGCTCTTAATTTTATTGATATTTCCTATTGTTTTTCTAGTCTCTAGTTCGTTTACTTCTGCTCTGGTCTTTGTTATTTCCTGCCTCATGCTAACTTTGGGCTTACATTGTTTTTCCTAGTTTCTTGATGTGTAAAATTAGGTTCTTTTTGAGATATTTCTTTTTTCTTAATGTAGGCAGTTATCATTATAAACTTCCCTCTCAGAGCTGCTTTTTCTGTATCCTGTAAGTTTGGGTATGTTGTGATCCTTTGTCTTAAGATGTTTTTTACTTCCCTTCGGTTTTTATTCTTTCAGTTACTGGTTGTTCAGGACTGTGCTTTTTAATTTCAAAATATTTGTGAATTTTCCACATTTTCAATTTCCCAATTTTGGGGTTGATTACTAGATCTTTGTTAGTTTCATTTAGTCATATCATGGTTACCTGACTCTTCATGAACCATGTAGCCTTGTGTTCGTATCTGTGCATTCAAGGAAGCAAATATCTCTTTTAGTATTTACAGACTGTTTTTAACAAGTTAAGATTTCTTCTTTCAGGTCCCAGGCTGATGGTATTATTTCTAATCACAGTAGAATAGGGTTGGAGCCAGTTACATAGCTCATCCTTGGTCCACGGTGGGGTCTGTGTTTGGCAGGCTTGCTACCAGGGGTTTGGATTGGTATAGATTTTGTCTGGTCTGTGGGTGGATAGGACACCTTTCAAATCCTTGGTTGGTAGGGCCGACACTGGGACAATGATATGCTTTGAGGTTTACAGGCAGTGGGCTTTTACCAGGTGCATGAATGTGTGCAGCTCCTTCTGGATCTCTAGTCTAGGAGGGCTCCTGATATGTCACTGGGCAAGTTCTTGGGTGGGCAGAATTGACCCTGACCACAGCTAAGGACTAGAGCAGAGTCACAAGGCAGATTCAGAAACTGAAAGTCTAAAAGCCTGTCCCTCGGGGCATGGATAGATATGCCCCATTCCAGGTTCCTGGTAGGTAGGACTGCTCCCAGGCATGGCTGAGTGGATTGGGGTTAGCCTACTTTAGGATTCACAGGTGAGTGATGTCAGTGGGCTTTCTTCCTTCAGAGACACATTAGGATATGTCTCTTTTTGGGTCCTGGAGAAGTGTAGCTGAGGGGTGGGAGCTGGGTTACAGGACTGCTTCAAGATGTGAATCAAGAGTACCTGGGTGGCTCAGTTGGTGTTACGTGTTTGCCTTTGGTTCGGGTCATGATCCCAAGGTTCTGGGATTGAGCCCCACATCAGGCTCCTTGCTCAGTGGGGAGCCTGCTTCTCCCTCTGCCTGCCACTCCCCCTGCTTGTACTCTCTCTCTCTAACAAATAAATAAATAAAGTCTTAAAGAAAAAAGAAAGATGTGAGTCAGATTGAGATCTATGGGTTTGACCCCAGGGGCATGGTTGGGCTGGTCAGGTGTTTCTCCCTTTACTGTCCAGGGTCATCTGCCCCTTAGCTCTTAACATTTTTCTAACCCTGAAAAATTTTGTCTGTATACTGTCATATACCTTTGGATCCTCAGTCTCTTTAGAAAAAAAATAAATGTTATGATTTATTTTGTAAGCACATGGAGATCAATAGAGAGTATAGACTCTATGTTTGGTTCTACAAAGTTATTCTGAAAAAATTGGTTGAAGTCCTGACATGGTGCTTAAAATGTCAAAGAATATATATTTTCGCTTTTGTTGGGGATTGCCAATGCCAAGATGGAATCCAGGGGATAATATATGTCTGTGTCTGAGTCTGATATAGATTCTTTATGCCCAACATTGGAAAATAAAAACAACTTTAAATGTCACATCCTTTTCTTGATCAATCTGAAGAAAATCAATTTCAGAAAAAGATGGCTCATAGTGGTCTAAAAAATCTTAGGAAGAACTGGCAGGTATATCATAGTTTGTCACAAGGTTTCTTTGAATTGGAATAGTGAATTCAGCATATTTCTCTGCTGAAAGCTTAATGACAAAAACCTATGTGAGTCTGGTCTGAGAGAGAATGTGTACCTGTGCCTTCTTTCAATGAGGGTAGAGTGGCTTATTGTAGTATCCTTTCTGAACACTGATAGTAAGAAAATAACTAACAAAAGATTCAAAGGGATTGATGACACCAGGAAAGTCTAATTTACACATATTTTTGCTTCTACCACCTATTTAATAGGCAATGACAGACTTTGGAAATCGATGTGTAATTATTAAGATTAAAGGAAAACATATTAAGAATGCTTGTTTGGGGCGCCTGGGTGGCTCAGTGGGTTAAAGCCTCTGCCTTCAGCTCAGGTCATGATCCCAGGGTCCTGGGATCGAGGCCCGCATCGGGCTCTCTGCTCAGCGGGGAGCCTGCCTCCTCCTCTCTCTCTGCCTACTTGTAATCTCTCTCTGTCATATAAATAAATAAAATCTTTAAAAAAAAAAGAATGCTTGTTTGTAATAAAAAAGGTGTTTTACTTGTTAAAACAACTAAAATAGGTACTCTCCTTAGGGATCTAGACATTTGTTTAGGACCACCAATCAGGTAACTGCATGTCTCAATTCTCTGATGTGGTTCAAGTTTATACCTGCAATCCTGTCATACATATTAATAATGCCAAAATTTGGATAATCAGATATATCTTATGTCATTGTTAATCTTGACTCTCCTGAGCAAGGGGAGTCGTGAGATAAAAATTTTATTTTTATTTATTTTATTTTTCAAAAAGATTTTATTTATTCATTTGAGAGAGAGAGAGAGAGCACATGCAGTGGGAGAGGCAGAGGAAGAGGGAGAAGCAGACTTCCTGCTGAGCTGGGAGCCTGACATGGGGCTCGATCCCAAGACCTAGAGATCATGACCTAAGCCAAAGGCAGATGCTTTTAACCATCTGAGCCACCCAGATGCCCCAAGATAATAATTTTAAATGCAAGTCAGTGGAACACTAATAATAAAAATCCATCCTAAATGAGAATAATGGGATAAAGCATATTTGAAATGACATCATAAATATATAGAAAAGTCTGATTAACAAAACCGATTACAACAAAATCAATATACACTCAAAAATTCAACTATTAGGGCACCTGGGAGACTACTTCTCCCTTTCCCCTGCCCCTTCCCCCACCCCACTTGTGCATGCTCTCTCTCTCAAATAAATAAACGAAATCTTTGAAAAAATATTCATCTATTAAATTAAAAACAAGTATACAAAGTAGAATATAATTCAAAGTTACACAGTATTAAGGAGGGCATTTACTGTGATGAGCACTGGGTGTTACATGAAACTAATGATGTACTCTATGTTGGTTAATGAACATAATAATAATTTAAAAAAGTATTCATGAATAAAATATACACTTTGTAGCAATTAAAAAATAAAGTTATATGCTACCTTAGAGCTCATTTGTCAATCTTTTTGAATCTTGCAGTTAGAGTAGTAAGGTTAGAGTATAGATAGAGTATCTATAGATACTGTCTAAGATAGAGTATCTAGTATCTGGACTTGGTGGATATATCATATCCAGGCTAATTCTGGGAGGATATTAAAAGTCAATCAATTATACAAAAGTTTATTGAAATCAGGTTCTGTTTTATCATGGAACTTCTCCTGTAGATACTTACCATCATATCAGAGCCATGGAAGTTTTATGTAGGAACTTCCATAAAGAGTTCATGGGGAAATGTCATTTAATGAAAATGCACATTTTTAATCATGTGCTAGACCAGTTATCCTCATCCTGGCTGCACATCTGAATCATCTGTAGAGTTAAAAAAAAATCCAGCTGCCTGAGTTTAATTCTCAGGCAACCTAATTCACCAGGTCAAACACAAGATTTTGGGTGTTTAAAAAAGTTTTACAAGCAATTCTGATAAATGGCTTCTTTTTAAAACATTGCTCTGTGGCTTTGGCTTTGACTCCTAAATTTCTGTGTGGTCTTCTGCTTTGGTGAGCAAGGCTGAACTCTTTATAGCCTTCACCTAAAGCCAGACCGTGTAGTCTGATGGTTGCCATTTTCTTAAGTCCATGCCCTAGTCTTGACCTTCAGGTTATTATGTAATACTATAACTATAGATAAAGGATGATAACAAATAATACAAAAAGAGAAAATTCTCTAATGAAAAAAAGCAGAGTTTCAATAACTTTCTTTTTTAAAATATTTTTTATTTCTTGAAACACTATGATGGTCTAACTAGCCTTCCTACGGGGGGAGGCTGTCATTTTTATTTTATTTTAAGATTTTATTTATTCATTTGACACAGAGAGAGATTACAAGTAGGCAGAGAGGCAGGCAGAGAGAGAGGAGGGAGGAGGAAGCAGGCTCCCTGCTGAGCAGAGAGCCCAATGTGTGCCTCGATCCCAGGACCCTGGGATCATGACCTGAGCCGAAGGCAGCAGCTTTAACCCACTGAGTCACCCAGGTGCCCGAGGCTGTCATTTTTATAAACTGCTAATCATATATGAGGAAAGATGAGGCCTAAGAGAACAACCCTCAAAAAAAAAAAATCACATGAAAGATAAATGGTCTAAGAAGAAAACAAGATCTCTTTACTTCAGTATAGTTCTCTTTATAACATCTGTTAATTTTCCAACATCTTATATTTCAGTGCTCTTTTATTAGGAGCTACATAGAAAATATTGTTACTTATAGTAAAAGCTTTCTGAATTTAGAGTGACACTGTATTGGTCACATTTTTGAGAAGGCTATCAAATTAAATACTTAGCAGATATTATGATTCAGATGAAGAAAAGAAAAAACAAGTGAAAAAAAATAATTTATTGAAATTCCAAAATAATTCACCCAAATTTTAGTGAAATAATATAAAGCCCATGACTTTAAAAATTTACTAATATAAAGGAGTAGTTTCTGGCATTTCAAAACAATCTAGAGGCTTTATATTTTCTAAATATGAGATTATTTTTTTTTGATGGTTAGTGTAAACAGAAAATTTTCAATGTAGATGACCATTTAAAAGAAAATGTAAAACCTTAAAGTTTACTCTGTGATACTTTTGAATGCCAGAAAGAAATTCCAACACCTGCCTTTAAAGAACACTGTAAACTTTAGGAAGAATAGTTTACTATTCGTAATTGTAGAGTCAAATTTAATTCTAAGAAACAGTAGGTGTATTTAATTCTGCCAACCAGATAGTAGAAGCATTTATAATAGTAAGAAGTCTTTTGTTGGCATATTGTCAATATTAATTGACTGGGCAAAAGCAAAATATATTCAGTGATATGAGAAATTTAAGAAATTGTCAAAGAACTTTCAAGAACACAGAGTTAAGAGTGTTTGTTTTGAATTCTATTGAAAAAATTCAATAAGTATTTTTGACACCCTGTAGAAATGTGCATTTAAGACAATGCAAAAATATAGTGTGGATTTAAAATACTTTGGGTGAAATTCTTCTGAGATTATAGATTATCTTTAAAAACGCATCATTAGGTGGCAAGATGCTCAAAGCAGGCTAAAATAATAATAGATTTACTCTTGGACTTAGAATCTTTGAAATTTTGTGTGAATGTTAACACACACACACACACAGGAATATAAAGACTTTAAGCTTTACTTTTTTTCCTTCAGTGTTATAAACCAAATAATTTCCTTAATGCTGTAGTCGATGTGTGGGTGGAACGTTGGTTAACAGAATGTATTGTTCTATTCTTAACTTTATGTTTTCAATGGATTGAATGTAACACATTTCAATTAGGCTTATAAAAACTAAATTTATATTATTCAATGATATTTTTGAGGTGATAATACTGCAAAACTAAGAAAGAGAGTAAGAGAGAAAATAAGATATTCCTTTTGCTTTTATCTTGCTCTTCGCGTTTCCTCTTTTTTTAAATTTAATATTTATTTTTATATGCTTTGGATTCCATTTTTGTATAAATGTGGAACAAGATAGTTGCACATAGAGGGAAAAGGATTGAAGAATAAGAAAAGACATTCAGAGAACTACTAAGGCAAAATGAATCCAAAAGATTTTTTGGACTATGATAGAGACAAAAGCAAAAAGCATAACCTCCTGCAAAATGAACTAAATTTCCCTTAATCCCCCCTCAGAAAACAAACCTTAGTTTTGAGTCTTCCCAAAGCCAACCTGAGTCAAGGACTCGAGCATGTTGTTTACTGAGGAGCTGATCCCAGGAAGCACATGTGAAGGAGTGGGGAGGATGAGAAGAAAGGGATAAAAGTCATTGCAAAGTGCAGTGATGTAAAGATGATTACTGAGAAACCATCCGGAACACACTTTAGGATTGTCCCTTTGGAGGCTGAGGAGGGCTGGAATATTGACCTTTTGTGTGCACCTTGCAACAAGCTCCCTTGGTGTCAGAGACATCTTACAGGTGGAAGAGCAGAGAGGCACTGAGGTGAGTTGGTTTCAGCATGTGAAAAGTTGTCTACCATGGCTTTAGGTTAACTCAGACAAAGGAAGATGGGATAGCATTCTCAGAAGTCAGAAACTACCAAACGTTCAGCATAAGCATTGGGGAAAAAATGATAGATTTTGTAAAGAGATGTAAAATCAGAGAATCTGTTGAATTCTAACTATACATAATGTAATTTGTTTTATGCTTTAAATATTTCTAGAAATAGCTGAAGTGATGTCCACGAACAATAATCCAGAAAGCTTTTATATGGATTCAGGTGCTAAACATTTAATCAGAAAAAATATTAAGTATCTATACCTACTATAGTTTAGGCTCAGTTAAGGACCCTTGGTAACAGAGAGCAAAAGACGTGTGAAATGACTGTCAATAAACAACAACAGCAAATTAAGATGTCTAGAGAAAGAGCTATATAAGGCCAGAGGACAGAATCACTGAGACTTTCGTGAAAAGTTTGGGAGGGAGAGAACTTTATGTTTGGTTTTGAAAGGTATATAGATGCTTCCTACAAGAGAACTAGAAAACAATGTTAGAAACTACATAATACATAATAAACAATGACAATTCCAGAAAGAATAATTAATATAGAAAGTATTCAATATTATGTTATTTTTTCTCTTTTCCTCATTTTTTTAAGTTTCTAAATGAAGCTTTTCCATTTTTTTCATACAAATCCCAAAATTTTATTAAATTTATTCTTACATCATTCATATTTGAGGCCTTTAAAAAATTGTGTTTTCCTGTGGTAAGTAAAGCTGGAACAAAGGATAACTAATGATTTTTTAAAAAACATGTTATCATATGTATATCTTAGACATTTGTAATGAAGCATTCTGTTTATTTATCAAGTGATTATCTTAGGTTTTCTAAGTATTAAAATAGGCATTGAAAGTAGTGGTTATAATGCAGTCTGATTTCTAATTTACTAAAAGCTTTTAAAAATCAAAATGGATGTTTAATTTTATTATTTGCTTTTCTGGAGTCCCTAGAGATGAACATACATTTTTTTCCCTAAATTATTTAATATCCAAAAAAGTAGTAATGGACTTTCTAATGTTGAACTGTCTTTGTATTCCTGGAAAAATCACTCATCGTGCTGTATTATTTTAATATACTCTGTGATTGAGTTACTAATAAATATTTAGAATAAATACATTTATATTTATAAGTCAGTGTGTATATGATAGTTTATTCTTTTGTAAGCTATTTTAATCAAGTTTGAGTATCAAAGTCACACCAGCTAAACAAATTAGGAAATTCCTACCATTTTATATTCTCTATAAATTTAAATAACAGGATAATAATCTGTTCTTTGGAAGTTCTAAAAAGTATGCCCATCTATTTGGGCCAGTGTGTTTTGTAATATATTTTATATCATTTCTATACTATTATGTCATTTAAAAATAAAATTCTTTTTGCCATATAGACCTTTTTTCTTTTATCTTTCTACTAATTTTTCAAACTACAATTTATTGAGCCTGTATTATTTTCTAGGATTATTGATTTATGTACTTTACCTAATTTTATCCTCAGAGACTCACTGTGGAATAGGTATTAATATCCCTTGTTTTCATTTGTGGAAACTGCAACTTAATAAGGTTGAATCACCAAAATATCCTTGTGTCCTAGTTCTTTATTTGACTAAATTTCTGAAAACACAATGTCCTCTGCATCTCTGTGTCCTTTACCTCTTGCATAGTTCCAGGCAGATTGCATACACCTAATACTTGTAGAATTGAATAGAGCCTGCTTTTATCTAACCCAAAGGTCTTTCCCTAAGCTACCAGGTCATGAAGTATTGCTGCTTCTATTTCTTATGATCATAATTGTATTACAACTATGTNTGTGGAAACTGCAACTTAATAAGGTTGAATCACCAAAATATCCTTGTGTCCTAGTTCTTTATTTGACTAAATTTCTGAAAACACAATGTCCTCTGCATCTCTGTGTCCTTTACCTCTTGCATAGTTCCAGGCAGATTGCATACACCTAATACTTGTAGAATTGAATAGAGCCTGCTTTTATCTAACCCAAAGGTCTTTCCCTAAGCTACCAGGTCATGAAGTATTGCTGCTTCTATTTCTTATGATCAGAATTGTATCACAACTATGTGATAATTGTATCACAATTAAAACAAACCAAGTTATTATGTTTGAGTTCAGAAAAGTTCAAGAGCACAAGTTTTATATTTGTCTTTGTTAACTTTACCTAGGTCTAATTTATTTACAATGTAAGGCATATATTTTTACTATAGAGCTGGATTTGTTGTGACAAATGTATAACTCCATGTAATCTCTACTGGAGTCAAGATATACAATATTTCCATCAAACAGGAAGATTACCACTGGACATTTTTCAGTCAATCTCATCCTCATCCTCATTCTCATCACTAAGCAACCATTGACCTACTTTCTGCCATATGGGTTAGCTTTAACTATTTCAGAATGTCATCTAAACGAAATCATACAAAATTATTCTCTTTTTTATATCCATCTTTCACTTAGGATTATGTTTATGTTATCAATCCATGTTGTCATCAATAGTTTATTGCTTTGTATTGATGGGTAGTATGGCCACTTTATGAGTATACTATGATTTCTTTATACATTTTCCTGTTGATGGACATTTGAGTTTTTTCCAGTTCGAAGCCAATATAAGTAAAATTGCTATACACATTGATGCTCATGGGCTTTTGTGGGACTAATTTTTTATTTTTGAGTAAATATTAAGGAGTAGTTTGCCTTGTTTCCTATTTTAGAGGGAACACATTCAGTAGTTCATCATTAAGTATAATGTTAGCTTGTAGGTTTTTATTGCATGCCTATTATCAGTTTGCAGAAGTTCCCTTTTATTTCTAGTTTCCTGAAAGGTTTTATCATGAATACTGATTTTTAAAATTTTTTCTGTATCTACTGAGATGATAAAATTATTTTTATCTTCTATTTTGTTAGTATAGTAACTTATGTTGATGTTAGAATGTTTGTTATAATGTTAAGCCAACCTTGCATTCCTGGGTAAATTCTATTGTATTTTCCTACTTACATATTCCTCCCTTTTTCTTTGGTGCTCTTTCCCAGATTCCAGCTGCTTCAGCAGTACCAAATACTGAGGTATGCCTCCTTATTTCAATATCTCATTGTCCTTTCTAGTTTCTATCTTCCCTTGCAATCATTAGGAAATGTCTCTATATAAAAATCCAGGATGGTTACTAAATTAATCACCTTGAATTTCCTTCCTCTCAAGGATTCAGTGTTCTGCCTGTTGTTCAATGGCTACCAAAAATTACCTCATACTTCATACCTATTTAGAGTTCTGTGTGGAAGGAAGGCTAATAGTCCATTAGTAGTTACTATCTCATGGCCAGTAATGGAGGCAGAGGCACATATGAATTTAATTTATTTGGCTTAGAGGGAATGAATCAGCAGAATAAAATGCTTCATCAACTTTAGAAATTATATCTGGGTTATGTATGGTTAGGGAAAAAATACCCAGGGAAAGTCAAAAGGGGAGAAAAAAACTATAAATTTCTATGAATTTATTATAAATTTTGGGAATACATAGGAGTAATTTATGAACTTTCATTTTATTTTACATTACCCATATTTTATGACTTCATGTATTATCAAAAACATACTTCACAAAACTTGACATAAATATAAAGCCTATCCATATTTTTATATTTCAAAATAATAAAGACAAGATTTTTAGTAAATATAAGAAAGTTCTTATTTTTCTCATCTTATGTTTCAGGAAACATAGAGAAGTCATAATCCATGAAAATAAAAAAAAAAACACATAGCAAAATGTATTCTGAATTGAGCCCGTAATGTCTACCTTCATCTTGTGAGAGATGAGACCCAGTAATTATACTTCACCTGAAAAAAATAAAGGTCCATGAATTGCTTTACAATTTCTCTTTAATCATAAGCTTCCTTCTTAAAGGAAAACATTTCTTATACATTTTATTTCATTTTTTTTCTTTTGAGGAGAAAATTTTACTTTTCTGATCATATTTATTGAATTTTCACATCCAAGTATATTAGATTATAAGTTGATAAAATTAGTGTTTCTTAATTTTCTTCTTGAGATACACCTTTTTCTTTCCTTCTACCTGTGACACACACACACACACACACACACACACACACAATGTAAGTGCACAGACCTTCATAAATACTTCATTTTCATATATTGTAGTATTTACAAATTAAATATCTATTTGAAAATCATGACTTTACCCTAAAGCTCTTGTAGTTACAGATTATTTTGTATAGCCTTTGACTTTGTAACCATGTTGATGAGTGTTTTGTTAAACTTAACTATTTACTGGTTTATTAAATTGATACACCACCAGTCTTTCTTATTAAAATTTTCTTCTATTTGAACTTGTAATATGACACATATATTAATTGATAGTGTGTCTCATATAGTAATTTTTTCAGGATGAATTTGTGGACTCCATAATTTATGAGGATTTACATAGATTATATTTTTATTGCCATTCTGTATAAATTCTAACTTGTTTGGCGTTAAAATTTAGGCTTTAGACTTTCATCTTGAAATTTTCCATTAGTAATGGAAAAAGTCTGATACAAATTGGGTTAATTATTCCTTTACAAGTACCCAGTATTCTTATTAGCAATAACCCTTGGATTTTTTTACCAAAGGGATAGGTGTTAGGGATGAAAATAGTATATTTTTAGATGGTCATGACTACATTATTTCAGGTTATGAAGGTCTGATAAACCACAGATTAATTTTATCAATCCAGTCTCGTTGGTTTAGAGCTGATAAAAATTTCCTCCAGCTCTTACAAGATTATTATTAATAATCTTAACTGTTGGCATTGCAAATTGTCATCACTTTTCTATGTATTCTTAGATTTTTAAGAGTACTGAGAAGGCTTTGAGTCTTTTAGCCATAGGACATTTAAATTGTAACCATGATAGCTATTGTCAAACTCTTCCCTTAAACTAAGAAAGGTTCTTTGTGGCCCATTTCTTTTCAGTCACCAACTACAAAGGTTACCATTATATTTCCAGAACTTCAGTGAGTTTTCCTATTATTTAAATTTAAATTATATAAAGAGAATCATTAAGTATTTACTCTTTTATGTACTTTTTTTACACTCTTGTGTCTGTGAGAGATTCACCCAAAAATAAGATGACTAGGGCGCCTGGGTGGCTCAGTGGGTTAAAGCCTCTGCCTTCGGCTCAGGTCATGATCCCAGGGTCCTGGGATCGAGGCCCACATCGGGCTCTCTGCTCAGCAGGGAGCCTGCTTCTTCCTCTCTCCTCTCTCTCTGCCTGCCTCTCTGCCTACTTGTAATCTCTCTCTCTGTCAAATAAATAAATAAAATCTTTAAAAAAAAATAAGATGACTATATATGTATGATTTATTTCTGGACTTTATTCTGCCTAGAAACATTTAACTATCTCTACATGAATATGACACTGTTTTATCTACTGTCGCTTTATAATAACTCTTGAAATCAGGTCATTTTAGCTTTTCATTTCTTCTTAAAAGGTTGTTTGGCTACTTCAGTTCCTCTACATTTCCCCATGAATTTTAAAGTGAGCTTGCCAGTTTCTGTGAAAACAAACAGACTTCCTCAAGTTTTACTTGGGATCTCATTGAATCTACATGTCAGTTAGAGAATATCTCCCCTCTTACCAAAATTTAGTCTTCCATAGACATAGTCCATCTCTCCGTTTAGAACCTCTTATTTTTCCAGCAGTCTTTAATAGTATTCACTATTCAGATCTTCCAAATTTTGTCTAAATTGTTCCGTATTTCACATTTTAACAGATTTATTAGGATACAATGTATATACCATGTAACTCCCTCCTTAAACTACACAGTTCTGTGGGTTGACTTTAATGAATGGTGTTCTTTAAAGCATGAAAGTTTTTGCTACTAGTGAAGTCCGATTTATCTATTTTTTTTTTAGTTAGTTGTAATTTGGTGCATATTGAAGAAGACATTGTCTAATCAAAGATCATGAAAGTGTATACCTATGTTTTCTTCTGGGGGCTGTATGGTCTTAGCTCTTACTTTTAGGGCTTTCTTATTCTCTGAATTATTTTCGTAATCATGAGGTAAGGGTTGAACTTCCTTCCTTTGTGTGTGGATATCTGGTTGTCCTAACACCATTTGTTAAAAAGACTATGAATATTAAGAATAAATACTATATTTTTATGGTTAGAAATAGTCCATGTTTTCCATAATAGTGAGAAAAATCAATGAATTCCTACAATGGATCATGCACTGTTAAACCTTGGAAAGGACTAATAATTAAAACAGACATGTCGGGCGCCTGGGTGGCTCAGTGGGTTAAAGCCTCTGCTTTCGGCTCAGGTCATGATCTCAGGGTCCTGGGATCGAGGCCTGCATCGGGCTCTCTGCTCAGCAGGGAGCCTGCTTCCCCCTCTCTCTCTGCCTGCCTCTCTGCCTCCTTGTGATCTCTCTCCCTCTGTGAAATAAATAAATAAAATCTTTAAAAAATAAAAAATAAATAAATAAATAAAACAGACATGTCACTTTCCTTGTGGAGCTCATGGTGCAGTTCTACAAAGGGATGCTATATGTCATTACTGAATATTTTTTAAATATATACTGAAATTTAGAAATCAAATATGTTAACACTGCCATGAATGCATGTTTAATATTAATTTCAGGATTCTTTTATCAGCTTTTGAGATGAATAAATTTTGTAAGATCTCATAACGTTCATGTGTGGAACACAAAATTTAATATTTTTATGATTATGATTCCTTTAACTTACCGAAATGTTTCATAAGAGCAAAAGAAAATCCCCAAAAGCCTTGTGATACTATTTTAGGACTGTGAAAAGCTTGTTTTTCCCCCTGGAGAAACAGGAAGTCATGTCTGCCCAAGAGTAAACAAACTCCACAAGGCAATTTAAATTTGGTCTGAAACTAAGAATCCACAAGATTTAGGTTGGTTCTAAACATAGAGAAACATTATTTCTTCCTTCCTCATTATTATCCTGACTAGCCCCCTGCCGCTGCATGATTACCAACCACAATCAAATGCTTTGTTCAACCTAATTTTAAATTATTCAACTTCTAAAGGATTGTAATTTATTTAAAAAATTGTATTGTTTCCTAGTCTATATCAATGAAATTATATTAACTCAATCACAGTTCTGTATATAAAGACTAGATGGTATATAGAAGGAAAGGACTTTTTTTTTCAAGATTTTATTTATTTACTTGACAGAGAGAGAGATCGCAAGTAGGCAGAGAGGCAGGCAGAGAGAGGGGGAAGCAGGCTTTCCACTGAGCAGATAGCCCGATGCGGGGCTCGATCCCAGGACCCTGGGACCGTGACCGGAGCTGAAGGCAGAGGCTTAACCCACTGAGCCACCCAGTTTTTTTAAACTTAAATGATACTCCATGTTGGAAAAAAACACCTCTCCAACTGAAAAGCTGAGAAGCAATGTAAGACTAAATGGAACATGGAGAACTTGGAGAAGAGTCAGAGGCCAGACATTAAAAAAGCATCTGTCTGGAATGGTTTAGTTATCCACATGCCGACAGAGCGGGTCTGGGCCAAAGTGTTTCATGAGGTCTTTTGCAGCTCAGATGGGCAGTGATTTTCTAAATCCATGTTGGAACATGAGATTGAGTGAAACTGAAATAACCAGAATCCCATTATAATTTGATTTGGGATTGGCATCTCTCCCCAAGCCGACTCACTATGGTCATTTCTTTAACCTTGCAATAACCCAACTCTGCATTTTATATGTTTGACCTTTTTCACTCCATTCCAAAATGATGGAAGGATTTGTACTATGTAGTAATATAAATACATGTGGAAACTAGGGCTTGTAGATAAACTTCCCAGAAACTGTGTTAATCTGACTCAAGGATATGAAATTGAAACATGGACCAGTAGTAACAACCAAGATAATTTGCACACACACTGAGACACAGAGGGGTGGCCTCCTCATACTCTTCCCCCCACGTTCCCTATCTTGGCTAGGCGAGGCTATCAACATGAGATCCTGAGCAAGAAACTTCTTCTCTGCTTCCCAAGTCAATGACCAAGTCGCAATGAGTTGATCTCCTAAGTATTCCTTATAAGAGGAATTCTCTCTTGTTACTCTTTAGTTTATGCCACAGTTCAATCCCTAGGCATCTTTCATCTGTGCTAGTGCTGCATACTTTTCTAGGAGTTATAAAACCTTAGACACATAACAAATAATACAAGTAAATACTAAGTAGCACTTAGTTAAGAAATAAAATGATATCCACATGGTTGAAGTAGCCTATGTAGTACTACTGCCCGAATATATCCCCCTGCTACCCTAAGCCTGGCACAGGTAGCTTCTATCTTGAACTGGAGGTCTATCATTCCCCTGTATGCTTTCATACTCTCCATATGTGTGCATGTCTGTATGTGCCTGTACATGTGTGCTCGGATGTGTAGCACACATGTATAGACTTGGTATTTTACTTTTTGTATCTTACGTTTATTACTCAACATTTCTTGATATTTATTCATGTTGATTTTTGAAGGTTTATTTTGTTTATTTTCATAGCTGTTTGTATTAAATCGTGTGATTATATCACAATTTATCCATTCTTTTGTTGATAAGACAATTAGATTGTTTCTACTTTTTCTTATTATAAATATGTCTGCTATGACCTTTCTTTTACTTGACTTCTGGGGTAGGTGCACGAGTTCTTTAGATTATGTATCTGGGGGTGGATTGGTGGATAAAGGGATAGCATATCTTTAGCTAATACTCTCTCTCAAGGGGTTGCAACTTTTTCACCTTTACTAGCAGTCTATAGAATACCTTTTGTTCTATGTCCTCTACAACATTAGGTATTGTTGACTACTGGAAGGAGTAATAAAAAGAACTTGACCTGAAAGCTAGACTAGTAATATCTTTAAAGCCATCAGAGGCTCCTCACCCTCTCCCTTGTCCTTGGAATGTAAGCTCTGCACACTATTGCCACATTGGGAGCCATTTTCAAGAACATAGTCTTGAAAGAACAATGTGTTGTTGAGATTGTCTGGACAGTATATGCTACTAAACCCCATTAAAATGCTATATGAACTTTTAAGATTCTGGAGAGCATGTGCAAGCGATTAATAGTCTTGTGACCACCCAAGATTAGCCTTTTATGTAAGATCCCTTGCTTATTAAAACTGCCACCTGCCAATCTGGAATGGTCTGATTCTTGCTTCTGTCTCTCCTCTCCTCATTATATGAGGACTGGTTTCAGATTTCATCCAGGAAACTCCAATATTTGTGAACCAATGCTGGCTTCTTAATTAAAATATTGAAGTATTATTTATCACCCTGATTTTGATTTGTATTTTCTTGATTTCAAGTGAGATACAGTATCTTTAAACATTTTTTTGCTAATATGATTTCTGTGAATTGACTATCATATTTGCTATTTTCTATTGGACCACTTTTGTTTTTCTTGATTTATAAATATTACTTATATATTTAAATACCAATTATTTTCTATTCAGTATCTTGCAAATGTCTCTTCTTTGTCTTGTGTCTTGGCTGTTCTCATTTTTTGAATGGGTCTTGTGATAATTAAAAGCATTTTATTTTAGTGTATTGGAATTAATATTTTCTTTTATGAATTATGTGTTTGTCTAAAATGTTTTTATCCTACTCTGAGGGAAACATTTTCTTTAAAACTTTTAAAATAAGGCTTTTCATATGTGAGATAATAATTTACCAAAATTGATTTCGTGTGTGGCATGAAGTAGAAAACTGGTTTTTATATTATCATCGCCATTGTCATCATTGTCTTAATCATCACCATCATCATCATTATCATTATTATTGAAGTTTCATTGAAGTTATTATTTTCCAACTGATCTATAGTGATCATTCTAAGTCAAGTCTTCATACATAAGTGGGTGTCCCTGAGCGCTCTATTTTGCTCCATTAGTCTTTTTTTTCTATTTCTGTGAAATACCACCTTGCATTTTTCAATGCAGCATTATAATCATCTTGGTATCCAGTTGAGTATATACCTGCATATTGCTCTTCTTTTTTCTTATTCTCCGGTAATATCTTTAATGCTTGGAAATTTTCATTTCCATATACCTTTTTAAAGCCTTCTTTTAAGTTTTATGAAAAACCTTTGGATTTTGCTTGGAATTTTAGGAATTTGCATATTTATTAGGGAAGAATTGTCATATTTATAATATTTAATCATCTTCTCCAATGACCTGCTTTTTTGCTCTCTTTATTTTGTTACTATCAAGAAGGTTATATTCTTGAAATTATATTTCAGACTTTCCAGTTGCTGAAATATAAAAATATGATTTTAAAAATAATTTATCTTATGTTAATTAAATTCTCTCAACTGTCATTAATTTAATTTATTTTTAAAAGATTTTATTTATTTATTTGACAGAGAGATAGCACAAGTAGGCGGAGTGGTAGGCAGAGAGTGAGAGAAGCAGATTCGCTGCTGAGCAGGGAGCCCGATGCGGGGCTCGACCCCAGGACCCTGAGATCACAACCTGAGCGGAAGGCAGCTGCTTAATTGACTGAACCACCCAGGCACCCCCGAACTGTCATTAATTTTAATAATTTAGATATAGATTCATTTGAGTTTTCCAAATAGATAACATTTTCTCTAAGAACAATTATAATGTCGTTGCTCTCTTTGAATTTCTTATATTTTCTATTTATATTTTCTTATTTTTGATAAATAGAATCTCCAGTACATTGTATAGAGACAATAGTGAGTATGTTTGCTGATTATATGGGATATTTTACTTTGTATGAGCCAATATTCCCAATGTATGACACAGTGAGTTTATAGGTTAGTGTTCTTTATGCTGTGTATGTGTGTGTATGCATAAGGCTAAAAGAAGTACAGAAAAATGTTAATAGTATTTTTTTCCGAATTTTGAAATTGTATATATTTTTTTAAGTGTTTTACACTTCTCTGTGTTTTCTAAATTTTCTATAACCATCAAGTCTTTTCTTATTAAAAACATTTTTAAATATATGAAACTAACAACTATAATAAATTAAAAGATGTTTTGGTACTTTAAGACATAAGCATAATCTAGTGATGTGGGCCTTGGTCATCCCGTCAATGAATATAACAACAAGTTTAAATTATGCAGGGAATTTATGGTGATATAAATTCTTTAATATATAAAGTGAGTAATAAATCAGTTCAGGATTAGAAGATTCAATAATCATTATCCATTGTCATCAGAGACTAAAAAATGTAAATATGTATATATTAAAAAATTGTGCCTCTATAGTTGACATAAAGAGCCTATACCAAAATAATATAGAATAATAATACTATAAATATATTTTGGTAAACTATTTATATATTTATATAGGACTGTCATTCTTTGTGTCCAATCTTAATTTGCTGAGAATTTACCAATATTTCATATACAGTTGAACTATTTCAATGTTGATTTTATGAAACTACCTCAGACATTTGTAATTTATTTAGAAATCCCTAAAAAGAGCATATATATACACATACAATGCAAAATACACAATAAATTTTGTTCTTTATCCTAGAGCCTCTTAAATCTTGTTTTTCATAGTTAACAACACACCCTGTTTGTTCTGCTTAAAGAAATCTATCATTTCTTTCCTTTTGTAGGCTAGAAGAATGAAGCACATAATACAACAAAATTGTAACAGCGTAATTTGAAGCACTAGAGCATAAAACATGATTTTACAAACATTACTTTAACAGTTGAAGATCCAGAGTTATGAACGTTTTCCTAACTGGATATTGGAGTTTATCGTTGTTTCATGTCTAGTTTTTTTTTTTTTAAAGGCAAACCACCCTTTTATTTTTTTTTAAGATTTTATTTATTTATTTGACAGCGAGAGAGAGATGACAAGTAGGCAGAGAGGCAGGCAGAGAGAGAGGAGGAAGCAAGCTCCCCGCCAAGCAGGGAGCCCGATGCGGGCCTTGATCCCAGGACCCTGAGATCATGACCTGAGCCGAAGGCAGAGGCTTTAACCCACTGAGCCATCCAGGCGCCCCATGTCTAGTTTTGCCCTCTCCAGTTGCTTCCAAAAGAAAGTGGATAATTTTGAACTCTTGTTTGTAGATAGATACCAGGTCCATTACTTAAAGAAGTAAAGTGAATTCTCTTGTATAATGTATTATTCAAGCATTATCAGTTACTAACATCCAGCTCTTTGCTAACATACACTTAAAAGAAGTACGCATTATTTGATGACATTAGCAGTGAAATTCGTGATGTCAAATATGGATTATCATTATCTCAAGGCAATAAGTGAATAGGTATCAAAACAGTTTTTTGTGTGATGGATTGAATTGTGATATTACAAAATGCAGGTTGGCAGAGAGAAAAGAGAATAGTTTAAGAGGTCATTGTAGGAAACTTAGATGATACTGTCAGAACAGAACTACCCTGAAGGGTCAGTATGTTCAGTGTTTAAATTTCATATAGGCATCTGGTAGGAAGAGGAAAAAAAGCAAGTAGAAAGGAGAGGAAAATTTAAAAAGAGAAGCAAAAGCCATATAACATAATGTTTATTACCCTTTGAGGAAGTTACTTTATTCCAGAAAGTCATGTTGCTGCTATTTACATTGAGGCTGGTATATATCCATCACAATCTGTAACTACCACAGCCAACTGTATCATTTATAACTGCTTTTTTCCCAGATTTATTGAGAATAATTGACAAATAAAATTGCATATAATTAAAGTGTGCATGAAGATTTGGTACATATAGACGTCGTGAAGTGATTATCATAATCAAGTTAATTGATGATTTCCCTCATATAGTTATCTCTCTCTCCATGTCTCTCTCCCTCTCTCCGCTTCCTTCCATATTGAGAATGCTCAAGATCCACTCTCAACAAATTTCAAGTATATAATACCATATTAGTAATTATAGGCTCCATGCTGTACATTAGATCTTCAGAATGAATTTATCTTATAACTGAAAGTTTATACCCTTGACCTATATCTATTACTCCCACTCTCCAGGTCCTGCACCCTCTGTTGCTATGAGATTGGCCTTTTTTTTTTTTTTTTTTTTAAGATTCAACTTATACGTGATACCATATGGTATTTGTCTCTCTCTGTCTGGCATATTTCATTTAATGTAATGTCCTCTAGTTTCATCCATGTTGTGACAAATAGGATTTCCTTCTTTTTTATATCTGAATAATATCCCATTATAACATTCATGCACACCATATTTTCTTTGTCCATTCATTCCTCAGTGGACACTTAGGTTGTTTCCAAGAGGAGAGAGCCCAGAAATAAACACATTTAATATATGGTGAACTAACCTTTGACACAAAGGGGAAAGACAGTCACTTCAATGAATGGTGTTGGGAAAACTGGATATCCATAATCTAAAGAATGAAACTGGACCCCTGTCTTACACCACTAACAAAAATTAACTCAAAATGGATTTAAAGACTTAAATGTAAGACCTGAAACTATAAAACTAAAGGAAAGCATAGGGAAAATGTTCTTGACATTGGTCTTAACAATGAGTTTTTGAATATGATGCCAAAAGTATAGGTATCAAAAAGTAATATAAGCAAGTGGGACCACATTAGTTTCACAGAAAAAGTGACCATCAACAAAACGAAAAGGCAACCTATGGGATGGGAGAAAATATTTACAAATCATTTATCAGATAAGGGGGTAACATCCAAAAAATATAAGGAATAAGGACAACTCAATAGAAAAATGACAAATAATCCAATTAAAAAATAGAGAAACTGAATAGACATTTTTCCAGAGAAGACATGCAGATAGTCAACATGTACATGAAAAGCTGCTCAATATCAGGGAAATGCAAATCAAAATGACAGTGTGACCAGGCGCCTGGGTGGCTCAGTAGGTTAAAGCCTCTGCTTTCAGCTCAGGTCATGATATCAGCATCCTGGGATCGAGGCCCGCATCGGGCTCTCTGCTCTGCAGGGAGCCTGCTTCCTCCTCTCGCTGTCTCTCTGCCTGCCTCTCTGCCTACTTGTAATCTCTCTCTCTGTGTCAAATAAATAAATAAATAAAATCTTTAAAAAAAAACGACAGTGAGATATCACCTCTCATCTATTAGAATGGTTATTATCAAAAGGATGAGATAGTAAGCATTGCTGATCGTGTGGAGGAGAGAGAACTGTTGTGCTTTGTTAGTGGGAATTTGTGAATATGCAACCATCATGGAGAATAGTATGGAGGATTGTCCTGCAAAATTATGAACTGCCATTATTTCTAATGACAGAAATCATCAAAATTTCAAGTTCAACCAACAGGACCAAGAATAGCAACCATATTGGTTTTCTAAGTTTTAATACTCGAAGTTATAGTTTGCAGCTGTTTATAGAGTAGCTCTCTTAAACTAATGCAGTAGTAAGTCAGAACATGTAGCAGTTCTTCTCGGAGCATCATTTGTTTTACATTAACCTTTTTACTCTGAGATAATTGTAGTACAGTGGAAAGGAATAACACAGAGAAATCTCATGTATTCCTTGCCCAGTTTCCCCCAATTCTGATACCTTGCAAAACCACAATATCAGAACCGGTATGTTGACAGTGATACAGTCATGCTCCAGAACGTTTTCATTAGCATGAAGCTCCCTCATGTTGGTCTTTTAGAGCCACACTTCTTTCCAATGCCCGTCCCTCCTTAACCCCTGGAAACCAGTAATCCACTTACTATTTTTATAATTTTGTCATTTCAAGAATTGTACATCAGCAGACTTATACTAAAGTATGTGACCCTTAAGGCTTTGCATTTTTAACTCAGCGTGATTCTCTGGAGATTTGTCCTGGTTGCTTGTATCAATAGTTCATTCCATTTTATTGTTGAATGGTCCTCCGTGGTATGGGGGTATCATGGTTCACTTAACCATTCCCTCATTGAAGGACATCTGGATTGTTTTCACGTTTGGAGTATTATGAAAAAAAAAGTTGCTATAAACATTTGTATATAGGTTTTTGTATGAACATAAGTTTTTATTTCTCTGAGATAAATGCCCAGAAGTGCAATTATGGGTCATATGGCAGTTGCATGTTTTGTTTTTTTAAGAAACCAAGAAACAGTTTTCCATAGCAGCTATCATTTTACACTCCCACCAGCAATGAATAAATGATTCAGTTTCTCTGCATTCTGGCCAGCATTTGGCGTTTTCATTATTTTTTGTTTTAGTCATTGTGATATGTGAGTAGTGTTTACTCATTGCATCTTTAATTTGCATTTCCCTACTGACTAATGATGCTTGTCATGTACTTCTTTAACATATGAACATTTCTTTTGGTAAAATATCTTTTTATGTCTTTGGCCTATTTTCCAGTTGGATTGTTTGATTTTTTTTTCCCTTTTTACTGCTCAGTTTTTAGAGTTCTCATATATTCTAGATACCATTCCTTTCGTCAGGTATGTCTTTACACATACTTTCCCCTCCTCTGTAACTTTTCTTTGCACCCACGTAATAGGGCCTTTCTTACATCAAAAAGTTTTTAATTTTGGTGAAGTCTGATTTATCAAATTTTAATTTTTATGTATTATGCTTTGGCGTCAAGTCTAAGAGTTCTTTCACTAGATCTTGTATCCAAAGATTTTTCTGCATGTTTTTTTTCTAAGTTTTAAGTTTTATAGTTTAGACTTAACATTTAAGTTTGTCATCCTTTTTGAATTTATTAATGTCTGTAGATTTTTTTTATTGCCAGTAGATGTCTATTCTTTTCAGCACCATTTGTTGAAAAGACTATTGGATTACCTTGGTTGAATTTATTATTCGTTTTTGTCATATATAAGTTGGGTATATCTGGGTGGATCTATTCTGTTCCATTGAACTACGTGTCTATCTCTTCATCAATACAAAGCAGACTTGATTATGGAAGCTGCATGTAATAGGTCTTCAAATGAGATAGGGTGATTCCTCCCACTTCATTTTTCTTTATCAACACTGTTTTAATTATTTTAGTTCCTTTGCCTTCATGTATAAGTTTTAGCATAATCTTGTTTTGGGGAAGAACTGGTATCTTTATTATGTTGAATCTTCCAATTCTTGAACATGGTATGTCCCCATTTATTTATATCTTTTTTAAAATTTCTTTTATCAGTATTGTATAGTTTTTCAGCATACAAGTATTGTACAGATTTTGTAGATTTTGATGTAACTTTGTGTGTATTGTATTTATAATTTTAATTTAATTGCCTGCATATTCATTTCTAATAATAGAAATACAATTGATTTTTTATGTTCATCTTAAATCCTGTGACCCTGCTGAACTTACTTATTATTAGTTCTAGGAGTATTTTCTAGATTCCTTGGGATTTTCAATGTAGAAAACCATGGTATCTGCAAATAGACCATTTCATTTTTTCCTTTGCATCTGTATATGGAATAAAATTCTACCCTTTTCATATAACTAATTCTTTTGGCTTTACCTAGTGATATCATTTGGGCTCTCTTCTCCCCTTCCTCCAGCTCTGTCTGCTTTTTCTATGTCATAAGTAAGGTATGTGCCATTTCAATATATAGAGCAATAAGAAATGTAGTAATTAGTTCCAAAATGCTTCTCAAGAGAGAACTTCAGATGATCTACAGAGTTTTTAAATACAAACTTGGTATTGAATAAATACGCACTTTGGAAAAAATTTACCAAGCCAATATGAGATCTGTTTTAGCTATTGACAATGAACATCAATACACAGTTCTAACAGAGAATTGGGGTTATATAGTAAAACGTTTACATTCTCACTGGTTCTTTTTCTCTTATGAATGCTGAATCCAAACCTGGTGGCTGATAAATAGGGAGTGGAAGAAAAGAGACATAAACTAATGACAATTGCAGAATTATTTAAGGGTAGTGACAGATAATTAAGATTGGAGCTATACTTAAGGAACAAAAATTATGAGTACCAAGATCATAAGATAGTTTTCATAGTAATATATTTTCTACAAATTGCATAGCATTTAAAAAATTACACACTATTTTTGATATTATTTCTCAATCATGCTATTAGAGTTAGATATGTCTTTTAAGTTCTTTTTAATTTTATTAAAGAAGGAAGAAAGGCTCAGAGATGACAGGTGAATTTGCCCAACTTTAAACCAGTAGGGAAGTGAACTTTTGATTCTAGGTCTAGAACTCATTCCATTGGGCCACAATAGCCTCTATAGTAAAGGAAGACACTGGAACTCTACAGAAACCACCAAAATCTACAAATAAAAATGTAGCTTTTTGTCCTTATACTATCCAAATTCTCACATTATGCAGATGCTCAATTCTCTGTATATATTTTATTATTTATTTGTTTTTGATTCTTCAATAACTCCAATTTTAGTATAAGAATAATAATGATGAAACACAAAGTGAGGCTATGGATCATTAAGTACATAACTGAAAAGTCTTATGTAGGGGCACCTGGGTGGCTCAGTGGGTTGAAGCCTCTGGGATCGAGCCCCGCATCGGGCTTCCTGCTCAGCAGGGAGCCTGCATCCTCCTCTCTCTCTGTCTGCCTCTCTTGTGATCTCTCTCTCTGTGTCAAATAAATAAATAAATCTTTTTTTTAAAAAGTCTTATGTAAATATCACTTTTTAGGGAAATTTTTAACATTTGGTATCACTTGCTCTCATAAAGGGGCCATATAATTTTATGTAACATAGCTAAATGTAAATCTCCATGATTTAAAGGTGCAGTTGAATAACGAAGTGGTTTTTGTGGGTTTTTTTTAAGATTTATTTATTTTAGAGAGACAGTGTGCACACACATGAGTGTGCATAGGGGGAGGAACAGAGGGAGAGAAAGAGGGACAAGGAGACTCCTGGCTGAGCACAGAGCCCTATGTGGGACTCCATCTCATGACCCTGAGATTGTGACCCAAGCTGAAGTCAAGAGTGGGAAGCTCAACCGACCGAGCCACCCAGGGGCCCAACAAAGTTTCTATAGTTAAATAGTTTTAAAACTTGACTGATAGAATTTTTTTTTTCTGAATAAACTCTAAGTGTTGCCCATTTTGCTAGTCAATTAAATTTTAAGATAGTGAAAAAAACAGTTCAATAGACATTGAATGCTAAATTTATCATGTTTCATGAAAGGTTTTTTTTTCTTCTTTCTCCATATGGTGGCCAATATGTTATAAATCAAGCCATATTAATGGAACACCTTCAAATGAAAAGAACAAAGCTAAGTAATCTAAACTCTGGTAAATTTTAAAGGAAGTTAATTTTTAAAATGTTTTTGAATTTCAATAGGAGAAATAATAATCTCTGACAATAATTAATTTTAAAAAAGGAACAAACAATGAATCATGGAACACTACATCAAAAACTACTGACGTACTGTGTGGTGATAGTAAAAAATAAAAAAAATTAAAAAAGGAACATTGTGAAAAAAAATAAAAAAGGAACATTGTGCTTTTTTCCTCCCCCAAATAATCTTAAATTCCAATAGCAAATTAACAAAATAAGGTTAATGTTAAGATTATAGTTATCTGCTTATCTTCTGGTTTCCCAGATCAGCCATATTTATTTCATAAATTAATTCTCAGCCAGGAGAATCAGTGTAAATATCAATTTCTTCCTTCTCTGTGATCAGTTTATTCATTCATTTGTTAATATTTTATATTGATTCTAGTTGGATTTGATAATACTTGAGAAAAATTGAAGGAAAAGATGTTCATTAATTTATAGCAAAGAAATAAATCCTTAATGACAAATTTGCCCTGTTGAACACTTAGACATGTTAATACACCCACCATATTAAACCATTCATTTGACAGTACAGAGCAGTTTCAAGCTAGAGAAGTGGTTTAAAAAAAACTTTTCATGGGCGCCTGGGTGGCTCAGTGGGTTAAAGCCGCTGCCTTCGGCTCAGGTCATGATCTCAGGGTCCTGGGATCGAGGCCCGCATCGGGCTCTCTGCTCAGCGGGGAGCCTGCTTCCTCCTCTCTCTCTGCCTGCCTCTCTGCCTACTTGTAATCTCTCTCTGTGTGTCAAATAAATAAATAAAATCTTAAAAAAAAAAAAAAACTTTTCATAATCATAATGTAGATTTTTTAAATGGAGGTTTCAAACTCAATTGGACTTTAAAGTTACTTTCTTTCATGTCCCATTTTGTTGAGAAAAGGTAAAATGTTTGTCAATCGTGGATTGGTTAAATCAATTATGGAACATCTCTATAACAGAATACCATGAAGACTTTAATAATTGGAAAGTGAATGTCTATGTCAATGTTAAGGTGATAATAGTAAAACAGAATGTGGGAGGGATGTGATTTAAGTTTACAAACATCTACCTATTTTTCGGTCAATCTGCTGACCTGTTTATCATCTACCTATATGTAACCTGTGAAACAACAACAAAAACCTACGTCCCTGAAGGAAATACACCAAGGTGTTAACAACAGTTATTTATATAGGTTAGGGGTCAGGTTGTAGGAGTTTGTGCAGGAAAAGGAGCTTAAAGGGACTTTTATTTTCCATTTCATATACTTAAGGACAATTTGAATACTTTATGATTAGTAAGCGCTGCTTTTATAGTCAGAATTTTTAATTTTAGAAAAGAAGACAATATAGAAGATGTTTGTTGTACCTTTGTGAGAATTAGCTTCATTTCTAGTGCCTATAATCCTGATGTCTGAATCAAGTCTGTTTTTAAATGTTACTAACATCTGGAAACTATTGGGATGCTCTTTTTTACTGCTATAAATAATATTAAACAATAAGTTACTCTGAATGTAATATGAGGTAGTCAGAGGAATCAGAGCCACATGAATTTGATATATTTATTGCCTGTTTTCAAAGGTGTATCAGGGGAGCACTAAGACAGTGGAGATAGGGAACTCTTTGTGAAGAGGCTAAATTACTCTCAGCAGAAAAGAATCAAGTATGGTTTTTCTCTGAGGGAATTATGGAGGAGAGATAGGATTAAGTAAACTTTAGGATTCACTCTCTCTTCAAAGGCAATGTGCCAGGCCTACTTAATTTAATTGGCAAAGTATCTGGCACAATGATACATTTTCATAACTGTGTATGGGGGATCCCTATCAATGAATTAGTTGATGCCCTTCTTTATTTAGCAGTTCTGCCTCAGATAATTTTACTTATAGTCCAGAAGACTTTTCTAAGCTCTGTTTCTAGAAAATTATGGGAGTTTAACATTGAAAATGATTAATGTTTTTCACATTGTTTTCTTCTAGATATGATGACAGCATTTTCATTCATCACTTTGCAGCCTTTCTCAAAGACTATACAGGCCTTCTCCACAAATACCTGACCCTACATTTCTACGTTTCCTCTATCCTCTGCTCTTGAATCCTTGACTCCTTTCTTCTCCTGACAATATTGACGTAATCCCCCTCTAAGTGTGAGGACAACCCACACTCTGTTTGGAAGTGTGAAATCAGCAGAATTTCTCTTTAGTGTCCCATCCCCACACAGAGCATCTTTGAAGGGTCATCTTTCCTTTCCTTCCCCCAAACTCATTAACTGTAGAATTTTATTCCCTAAAGTCATGTATCACTAAATGGCAGAAGAAGGTCCGTACTTGGCTGGCAGGTGTTTTTTGAAATGAAGAGTGTTTTCTTTTCTTTGAATAAGAATTATTTGGAGTATTGAGGAAAAAACAAATAAGCAGTCAAACAGTGGGTTATCACTGGGCCCCAATCTTGGACCTAACAATTACATTGTGCTAGTAGCACCACCTCCCTGTACATAGTCTAGTTCAGTATCGTGTCCATTCATTCTTCTTGTCTAACATCTATCCATTGGGCTCATTTTTGAATTTCAAATTCAGTGAAGGTTATTGAAGTATGAAACTTTATGAAATTATTGAGTTCTTAAAGTCAGTCACATAAGAGAGAAACAATCTCCTCTGCATAAAAAGTTGTTAAAAAAAACACAAGTTTTTATGTACAAAGTCAAATTATCTCATAGAAAACCAAGGGCAAATCTTTAGGAGATCACTAGAAGCAAGGTGTCAGAAGGGTTTCTTGGCTTTCAAATTCGTTGTTTATACATTCACCTATTCTGTTTACTCAACTTCCCATACTGAAAGATCAATTCCATATGTTTGAGACCTTAATTATATGCTTATAGCCTCTGCCAAGTTCACAGGAGTAGCTGTATTTTCAAGTCATGTTGAAGACCCAGTGATCCCTCTTTTTGTTTTATGTGAAAAGTTTATACTTTCATTTTCTTCAGCTGGATTAGGTACCCTAAAAGACAATAGTTCTCTTTTGAGGAAGGGCTTTGGAAGATACATTTCCAATGCAAAAGTAGTAGCTTTTTATGATGTATAAGTTAGTCACTTCCTCAGGTTGAACTTCTTTAATCTATTCTGATTTTTGGACATTTGTATAGCCTTTAATTGTTTTGCCTGGAGTGTGGCAAGCAATGTCCATGAACCTAATAACTTCTCATTTTAAGGCTGCATCTTTTATAATCTTTTGAAAGATGTTTAAATTGGTAGTTAAATTACCACTTTAAGTTAAATTACAATCTAATGTGATTCCATAAGTGCAGATAATTCAACTGCATTGATAGGTGGCACATGACCAATTTCATGTACATGCAGAGAAGAGCTTAGGATGTTGTCTGAAACTCAACAAACAATTCAAAACTATAACTGTGACATGAAGCTGTCATTGAAGATTTGAATTCATTGTAATTTGAAGTTTTGTTTCATATGTCAAAGAAACTATGAGGACCAAAGTGATTAGAATTGAATTGCTTAGTGTAGAATAATGACAACAATAAATTCAATATGTAAGAAGTTTATCTAGACATACAAACATATTGTACATACAAACAGACTGTGGCTGTTTATTTTTGTAGGTTCCTCAAGCCTAAAATAGAACTAGGGTGAATTTACTTTTTATTTTGACATCATTACAGCCTTTTAGAATGGGAGACCCTGTTTTTTCTTTTTTTCTCTTTGCCAAGTTTCTCCCCCTCCCCTTTTTTACTTAAATTCAATTAATTAACATATATTATTTGTTTCAGGGATACAGGTCTGTGATTCATTCGTCTTATATAATACCCAGTGCTCATTACAACACATGCCCTCCCCAATGTCCATCACCCAGTTACCCCATCCCTCCAACAACCTCCCCTCCAGCAACCCTCAGTTTGTTTCCTATATTTAAGATTCTCTCATGGTTTTAGGAGACCCTGTTTTATTGGAAGAAATGTGCTGATCTCTTTCTGCAGCTGATATCAGGAATTAACAGTGGAAATAAACTGTTCTGAAAATAAGGTTACTGTCCAAAGGCAGGGTATGTAGTAATCCAGAGAACTGAATATGGAGCTGACTCCCTAATTTCAAATTTCAGCTCTGTCTCTTATCAGCTGTATATCTTTCCACAAATTATTCAAATTTCTATGCTTTAGTTTCTTCATTTGTAAACTGGGGATAATAGTACCAATTCATTGAGTTGTTGGTGGGATTAAAAGAATAATAAAGTCCCTGGATCAGTGCTTACACATAGTAAACACTATATGAATGTTAGCTACTATTATGGTTTATGTAGCTGGTTTGCTTCCTCTCACAAATACATATGTACAGTTGAAGAGTTGTATTCATCTAATCACTTTTATCTGCTATCTACCGGGTAACACAAAACCTCAGATTCACTGTTGGCACCTCCTTATTTTTCACTCACATATCCGCTGTATCACCAGGTCCTATCAATGACACATTTTTTGATTAGTGAACTCTTAAATATGTCTACTTCTCTTTATTGCCATCAAAATCATCCCTGTCCCAGCCACTATCATATCTCACCTAGCTATCTGGACTAGCATGTTAACTTATCTCCCAGAATCCACAGTTTGTCTTGTCATATTTATCCTCTACACTGCAGCCAGAGTTACCTTTTCAAAATGAAAATCATCTCATACCTTCATTGCCATCTTTTATTATTCCATAATGGCTTTCTATTGCCCCAAGGGTAAAGATCTTAATCTTTGACATGGTCTTTAAGGTCCTGCATGGGTGGACTTCTCTTCACATTCATTTCAAAACTTCTTTTTCCTGTACTCCAGACATCCCAGACTTTCAATTCCTCAAATTACCCATGTGTTTTTCTGCCCCAACCCATTCAAACATGCTGTCTCCCCTCCAGAATAAATTTCTTCTACCTACCATCTATATCACCTTCATGTAGATGATCAGTTGTATCAATACTAAGATAAGCCATCCTCAATAGCTTCCCCATCTCAGTTAGAGTCAGAAGCCTTTTGTTCATTTCTCAAAGAATCTTACTTTTCCTTCTTAACACTTGGATTAAGTTGTAAATTGATGTTTGTTAATGAAATTATTTAATTAATGCCTGTCTTTTTTAATGCAAATTCAATGAAAATAAGGATTTTATCTATTTCCCTCACATTTTATCTCCAGACTTTGGCACACATTGTGAACTATAGTGACAGACTGAGTAAATCCTGAACTGTAATGTGTCGTCTTAAATCATGTATTATACCTGGGGTGAGGAGACCTCCATTTTCATTTAATATCTTCTTTTGTTTGGTGCATGATCTTTTCAGGAGACTAAGCTTCTGCATATTCACTTGTCATGTGACATTGGGCAAGTTACTTGACTTTTATTGAGATCATTTTTTTCATCTTGTGAAAAAGGACTAACATTGCTTATTTTTCAGTTATCATGGATATAAAATGAGATGATATACATGAAAGTGCTATATAAAAACATTGTGGTTTTATAGAATATAAGTTATTAACACAATTAAGGGATGGCTCTGCCCTAGATTGTTCCAACCAGAGATAGTTCAATACTCATTAAAGCTTGATGACATTATTTTCCCTAAGAGTTTTTAAAAATCTTTGTAACATTTCTCTATAATAGATTTTGTATATAGGCCAGTATCTCTGTTAATAGTAACCTAGAGTGATAGCACTGTTATACTACAAAATTTGAGAGTTCAGAAGATAATATAGATATAAAAAATAGTCAAATAGCTTTAATAATATATGTCAACTGGGTATTTTCCCTAGTGAACTGTGCTAGAAGTAGATAGTCAATACTAAATTAGGTCGATATATAGCTGACACTATCTTTATAAGCCTATAAGTATGTAATTTATTGTGCTCACCACATGTATATGATTATGGCCTATCAGTAATTACCAAATGAGTGCACATTTTTAATATCATTATTTTTGTTTTGAACATAATATTCTATTTAGCTGATGTCTAGGCTTTTGCTTATTAGA
Source organism: Ailurus styani (assembly GCA_002007465.1). Lineage (NCBI taxonomy): Eukaryota > Metazoa > Chordata > Mammalia > Carnivora > Ailuridae > Ailurus > Ailurus styani. Next base: position 179,385 of record LNAC01000026.1, read on the forward strand.
ATTTTATCCTCAAGTCTAACTAATTTTGGCAACATGTTGATGTTCCAAAGACATCTAAAGATAAGTTATATAGAACAAAGTAGCCATTAGGTAATAGGGAAGTATCAATGTGACCATAATGTATTATTTTATGAATCATTGATAGATACCAATTCATTTAATAACATTAACTACAGTGTTGATTGCTCAAGATTTCTTAATGAGAAAGGGATTTGTAACTTATATATTAAAAATTTGCAAAAATGAAATTGGTCTAAACAGATGATTTTCCTGGCATATTATCCACTTAGTGATTGCCAAATTCTGAATCATATAGATTGAAAGTCAAAACAGAAATTGGAAATCCAAGGGAAAAAAATAAATCTGAGTAGCATTATCTAAAAGATAAACCTCAGATTGATTATGATATTTACCAAGAGGGTTGAAAGGAAGATTAAAGGGAACTCCAGGCATTTTCCTATAATATCTTTAGAAATGACAAAATCATTAGGATCTCACAAATTGAGTTTATTTAGGATTTGGAAAAGCTCTCTTTCACAGAAAAAAGCAAGCAAGGAAAGATCCATTAAACAAGAAGACAAAATAAAATAATTTCCTTTGGTTTTGCTAATTCAATGGAGGATAATTATAGAAGTTACTTGATGAAAACACAAAACAACATTTGCACAAAACTAAACTCCAAATAAAGGAGCTTCAGAGAAAAGCAATCATGACTTTGATTAGATATTTGCAAAAAGAAGTTATAGTATACCTTGGAAAATGTATTTTTATGATAGAACTACATCTTATTCTAATTTCTCTTTTGTCTGTCACATCACATACATTTTCTACTTAATAAAGTTGTCCTTGATAATGAGGATTTGGAGAATGGTGAAAAGTATTAAGGAACTCTTATATTTGGGATTCAAAGAGATGATTTCATCTAAGCCAATTTTAAGAAAAAGATGAATGGGTTCTACTTAACTCTAATTAAAATATTATTTTAGTTGCAAAGATGGACTGCGTTTTGGTTATGAGTAACATTAGGTTAAGTTTAAAAAGGAAAATGGTATGATACAGTCTCTACTTTTTCCCCCACACTGGTTTTTATTAATTTATATTATTGGTTATTTATTTTTACTATTAGCTTCCATGCATCTTTTCTTTAATACCAGGACTATATATTTATAATAATAAAATTCATCTGACACTTCAATTCTTATATCTCACTTCAGCATCTATTCCTTCCATCACTAGGCTGTACTACTCTCTTCAATCCCTGCTTAAGGAAACTTACTCGCAGCAGAGTATCTGGGAAAGCTTGTGAAAGTTCTTTACACTGTAACGACCTAAGACTTGTCCCAGAAGCCTTAGCAGATCATACTGAAATTCAGGAAAGTAATCCATCCAGCTCATGCTGTACTTCCTGCATTTATGAAACAGCACACAGAGAGTTTTAGATAATGATATTTATATCTTTGCCAGTAGAAAGTTCCCATATCTGGATGCTTAATGTGAAATGGTTTCAAAACAGAAACACCGAGAACCCTCTATAATAACTATTGGTTAATATACCACTGAGACCAATAATATATGGACTAGTGTGAATTGTAGAACAATTTGGGAACAAACTTTAAATTGGAGACACACTTAAGCAAATAAGCAACTAAAAAAAATCTGAAATAAGAAAATGATACAGTTTGTTTCTGTTTGTAAATAATGATATTTTTTTATTAACATATATTATTTGCCTCAGGGGTACAGGTATGTGAATCATCAGTCTTACACATTTCATAGAACTCACCATAGCACATACTCTCCCCAATGTCCTTGACCCAGCCACCCTATCTCTACCTCCCCATCCGCCAGTAACCTTCAGTTTGTTTCATGAGATTAAGAGTCTCTTATGATTTGTCTTCTTCCCAATCCCATCTTGTTTCATTTTTTCCCCTCCCTCCCCACCATAACCCCCTGCCCTGCACTTCAAATTCCTCATATCAGAGAGATCATATGAAAATTGTCCTTCTCTGATTGGCTTATTTTGCTTAGCATAATACCCTCTAGTTCCATCCCTGCCATTGCAAACAAGATTTCATTTCTTTTGATGATTGCATAGTATTCCAGTGTGTGTGTGTGTGTGTGTGTGTGTGTGTGTGTACACACACACACACACCACATCTTCTTTATCCATTCATCTGTTGATGGACATCTGGATTCCTTCCTGTAGATTGGTTATTGTGGACATTGCTGCTATAAACATTTGGGTGCACGTGCCACCTCGGATCACTACATTTGTATCTTTAGAGTAAATACCCAGTAGTGTGATAGTTGGGTCATAGGGTAGCTCTATTTTCAACTTTTAGAGGAACCTCCATACTGTTTTCCAGAGTAGCTGCACCAGTTTGCATTCTCACCAAGACTATGGGAGTGTTCCCCTTTCTCCATATCCTCACCAACATCTGTCATTTCCTGACTTGTTAATTTTAGCCATTCTGATTGGTGTGAGGTGGTATCTCATTGAGGTTTTGCTTTGTATTTCCCTGATGCAGAGTGATGTTGAGCACTTTTTCATGCGTCTGTTGGCCATTTGGATGTCTTCTTTGCTGAAGTGTCTGTTCATGTCTTCTGCCCATTTCTTGATTGGAATATTTGTTCCTTGGGTGTTGAGTTTGATAAGTTCTTTACAGATTTTGGATAGTAGTCCTTTATCTGATATGTCATTTTCAAATATCTTCTCCCATTCTGTTGGTTTCTTTAGGTTTTGTTGACTGTTTCGTTTGCTGTGAAAAAGCTTTAGATCTTGATGAAGTCCCAATAGTTCATTTTTGCCCTTGCTTCCCTTGCCTTTGGTGATGTTTCTAGGAAGAAGTTGCTGTGGCTGAGGTCGAAGAGGTTGCTACCTGTGTTTTCCTCAAGGATTTTGATGGATTCCTGTCTCACATTGAGGTCTTTCATCCGTTTTGAGTCTATTTTTGTGTGTGGTGTAAGGAAACAGTCCAGTTTCATTCTTCTGCATGTGGCTGTCCAATTTTCCCAACACCATATGGTGAAGAGACTGTCTTTTTTCCATTGGACATTCTCTCCTGCTTTGTCGAAGATTAGTTGACCATAGAGTTGAGGGTTCTCTATTCTGTTCTCTATTCTATTCATTTCTGGGTTCTCTATTCTGTTCCATTGATCTATGTTTCTGTTTTGTGCTGGTACCATACTGTCTTGATGATTACAGCTTTGTAATAGAGCTTGAAGTCTGGATTGTGATGCCACCAACTTTGGTTTTCTTTTTCAACATTCTTCTGGCTATTTGGGGTCTTTCTGGTTCCATATAAATTTTAGGACTATTTGTTCCATTTATTTGAAAAAAAATTGATGGTATTTTGATAGGGACTGCATGAAATGTGTATATTGCTCTAGGTAGCATAAACATTTTCATAATATTTGTTCTTCCAATCCATGAGCATGGGACATTTTTCCATTTCTTTGTGTCTTCCTAAATTTCTTTCATGAGTAATTTATAGTTTTCTGAGTATAGATTCTTTGCCTCTTTGGTTAGGTTTATTCCTAGGTATCTTATGGTTTTGGTACAAGTGTAAATGAGATCGACTCCTTAATTTCTCTTTCTTCTTTCTTGTTGGTGTATAGAAATGCAATTGATTTCTGTGCATTGGTTTTATATCCTGACACTTCACTGAATTCCTGTATGAGTTCTAGCAGCTTTGGAGTGCAGTCTTTTGGATTTTCCACATAAAGTATCATATCATCTGCAAAGAGTGAGATTTGACTTCTTCTTTGCTGACTCAGATGCCTTTTATGTCTTTTTGTTGTCTGATTGCTGAGGCTAGGACTTCTAGTACTATGTTGAATAGCACTGCTGATAGTGGACATGCATGCCATGTTCCTGACTTTAGGGGAAAAGCTCTCAGTTTTTCCCCATTGAGAATGATATTTGCTGTGGGTTTTTCATAGATGGCTTTGATGATATTGAGATATGTACCCTCTATGCCTACACTGTGAAGAGTCTTAATCAAGAAAGGATGCTGTACTTTGTCAAATGATTTTTCTGCATCTAGTGAGAGTATCATATGGTTCTTGTTCTTTCTTTTATTAATGTGTTGTATCACACTGATTGATTTGCAGATGTTGAACCAACCTTACAGCCCAGGAATAAATTCCACTTGGTCGTGGTGAATAATCCTTTTAATGTACTGTTGGATCCTATTGGCTAGTATTTAGGTGAGAATTTTTGCATCCGTGTTCATCAAGGATATGTAATTCTCCTTTTTTGCGAATCTAGGTCTGTAATTCTCCTTTTTTGATGGGGTCTTTGTCTGGTTTTGGGATCATGGTAATGTTGGCCTCATAAAATGAGTTTGGAAGTTTTCCTTCCATTTCTATTTTTTGGGACAGTTTCAGGAGAATAGGTATTAATTCTTTTTTAAATGTTTGGTAGACTTCCCCTGGGAAGCCGTCTGGTCCTGGGCTCTTGTTGGGATATTTTTGATAACTGCTTCGATCTCCTTACTGGTTATGGGTCTGTTCATGTTTTCTATTTCTTCGTGGTTCAGTTTTGGTAGTTTATATGACTCTAGGAATGCATCCATTTCTTCCAAATTGTTTAATTTGCTGGCATATAGTTGCTCATACTATGTTCTTATAATTGTTTGTATTTCTTTGGTGTTGGTTGTGATCTCTCCTCTTTCATTCATGATGTTATTTAATTTGGGTCCTTTCTCTTTTCTTTTTGATAAGTCTGGCCAGGTGTTTATCAATCTTATTAATTCTTTCAAAGAACCAGCTCCTAGTTTCATTGATTTGTTCTACTGTTCTTTTGGTTTCTAGTTCATTGATTTCTGCTCTGATCTTTATTATTTCTCCTTACCTGCTGGGTTTAGGCTTTCTTTTCTGTTTTTCCTCCAGCTCCTTTAGGTGTAGGGTTAGGTTGTGTACCTGAGACCTTTCTTGTTTCTTGAGAAAGGCTTGTATTGCTATATACTTTCCTCTCAGGACTGCCTTTGCTGTGTCCTGAAGATTTTGAACAGTTGTGTTTTCATTTTCATTTGTTTCCATGAATTTTTAAAATTCTTCTTTAATTTCCTGATTGACCTATTCATTCTGTAGTTGGATGTTCTTTAGTCTCCATATATTTGAGTTCTTTCCAACTTTCTTCTTGTGATTGAATTGTAGTTTCAGAGCATTATGGTCTGAAAATATGCACGGAATGATCCCAATCTTTTGGTGCTGGTTGAGACCTGAGTTGTGACCCAGGATGTGATCTATTCTGGAGAATGTTCCATTTGCACTAGAGAAGAATGTGTATTCTGTTGTTTTGGGATGGAATGTTCTAAATATATCTGTGATGTCCGTCCGTTCCAGTGTGTTCATTTAAAGCCTTTATTTCCTTGTTGATCTTTTGCTTAGATGATCTGTCCATTTCAGTAAGGAGGGTGTTAAAGTCCCCCACTATTATTGTATTATTGTTGATGTGTTTCTTCGATTTGTTATTAATTGGTTTATATAATTGACTGCTCCCATGTTAGGGGCATATTTAAAATTGTTAGATCTTCTTTTTGGATAGACCCTTTAAGGATGATATAGTATCCTTCCTCATTTCTTATTATAGCCTTTGGCTTAAAATCTAATTTATTTGATATAAGGATTGCCAACCCAGCTTTCTTTTGATGTCCATGAGCATGGTAAATGCTTTTCCACCCCCTCACTTTAAATCTAGAGGTGTCTTTGGCTCTAAAATGAGTTTCTTGTAGACAGCATATTGATGGGTCTTATTTTTTTTAATCCATTCTGATACCCTGTGTCTTTTGATTGGGACCTTTAGCCCATTTACATTCAGGGTAACTATTGAAAGATATGAATTTAGTGCCATTGTATTGCCTATAAGGTGACTCTTACTGCATATTGTCTCTATTCCTTTCTAGTCTGTTACTTTTATGCTCTCTCTTTGCTTAGAGGACCCCTTTCATTATTTCCTGTAGGGCTGGCTTGGTGTTTGCAAATTCTTTTAATGTTTGTCCTGGAAACTTTTTATCTCTCCTTCTATTTTCAGTGACAGCTGAGCTGGATATAGTATTCTTGGCTGCATATTTTTCTCATTTAGTGCTCTGAATATATCTTGCCAGTCCTTTCTGGCCTGCCAGGTCTCTGTCAGTAGGTCTGCTGCCAATCTAATATTTCTACCATTGTATGTTACAGACCTTTTGTTCCAAGCTGCTTTCAGGATTTTCTCTTCGTCACTGACACTTGTAAGTTTTATTATTAGTTGATGGGGTGTGGACCTATTTTTATTGATTTTTGAAGGGGATTCTTTGTGACTCCTAGATTTTGATGCTTGTTCCCTTTGCCAAATTAGGGACATTCTCTACTATAATTTGCTCCAGTATATCTTCTGCCCCTCTCTCTTTTTCTTTTTCTTCTTCTTCTGAGATCCCAATTATTCTAATATTGTTTCATCTATGGTATCACTTATCTCTTGAATTCTCCCCTTGTGGTCCAGTAGTTGCTTCTCTCTCTTTTGCTCAGCTTCTTTATTCTCCACCATTTGGTCTTCTGTAGCACTAATTCTCTCTTTTTCCTCATTTATCCTAGCAGTAAGAGCCTCCATGTTTTATTGCACCTCATTAATAGCTTTTTTGATTTCAACTTGGTTAAATTTTAGTTCTTTAATTTCTCCAGAAAGGAATTCTCTCTTATCTTCCATGCTTTTTTCGAGCCCAGCTAGCATTTTGATAATCATCATTCTGAACTCTAGTTCTGACATATTACTAATGTCCGTATTGATTAAGTTTCTAGCTGTTGGTACTGCCTCTTGTTCTTTTTTTGTGGTGAGTTTTTCCACCTTGTCATTTTATCCACATAAGTATAGATGAATGAAAGGTCAAAATACTAAAAAGGTAACAACAACCCCAGAAAAATATACACTAACCAAATCAGAAGAGACCAGAAATTGGAGGGAGAAGAAAGGGGGAAAGGAAGAAGGGAAAAAAAAATATATTTTTAATTATATATATTATATATAATATATTATATATATATATATATATATATATATTATATATATATAGTAGACTTGTGAATTGAACAGAGCCACACACTTGATTTTGGGTGTATTTTGGTCTGTTAGAAGAAACTACCTCCCAAAATTTTAAAAAAGGGAAAACATAAATAAGGGTAAACATTATGACGGGATGAAATATGACATCCCTTAAAATAAAAATGATGAAAATTGAAAAAAGACGAAAATTAAAAAAGATTCTAAAAAAGGAATTGATAAGAAGTTGGTTGGAAAAAAGAAAAAAACAAATTAAAAAAATGAGGAAAGAATGTGATCAAGCTGAAGACTAGAACAAAGCCATGTGGTATATTTAGAGTATATTTTGATCTATTAGAAGAAATTGTGTCCAAAAATTTTAAGATTCCTGCAGCGCATTCCCATGCCACTCCTCCCAGAGGAGGAAGGAGGGGGTCTCTCCGGATCTGCCACTTGTGGGGTCCCTGCATCTTGGATCATGGTTTAAGGTAACCCTAAACTGAGAGCCCACTCCTTGGCTCTGTCTCTGCAATCTGCTCTCCCTCTCCAATACCTGGGAGCTCTGCTGCACTCAGACACCCCTGGTCTTTTTGTGACCCCAAGGGTCCTAAGACCACACTTTGCCAGTGAGGGCTCCACCCCCTGTTTAGCCTCTGGAGCGATGTCCGTCAGTGGAGTGATTTTTTTAAAGTTCTGATTTTGTGCTCCACTGCTGTCTCACTTGCCAAGAGCCGGCCCCTCCCCCCGCAGTCTATCTTCTTGTGGCTTCAGATTCACTTCTCTGCACGTCCTACCTTCCAGAAAGTGGTCGATTTTCTGTTCCTAGAATCACTGCTTTTTTTCTCCTCGATCTCTTGAGTCTTTAGGTGTTCAGAATGGTTTGATAACTATCTGGCTGAACTCCTGGGACCTGATGATAATCGGTCTCCTACTCCTCTGCCATCTTGGTCCTCCCCTCTATCATAAGGGAGATTATTAAACATTGTTTATGACAGTTTAAATAATACATTTTCTTTAATACAGAAATTTGTCTTTGACTTAATTTGCCATATTATAAATCTGTAAATTGGTTTTACATAGTTTTGGTTAAGATAGTAAATTATATGTGATGTATTTTGAAGTGTAAGTTTAGTTTCTCACAACTAATTAGGTTTATTTTTTTTAAGTTTATAGTGAGAGAAAGAATCTCAATCAGACTCCCCACTGAGTGCAGAGCCCAGTGTGGCTGGATCTTGACCCTGAGATCATGACCTGAGCCCAGATCAAGAGCTGGACACTGAACTGACTGAGCCACCAAGATGCCCCATAACTAATTAGTTTTTGAGTTAAAAGAGTTCCCTCTATTAATTTTAAGAGAAGCACCTTGAACCAGGAAGGTCCTAATCTCTGTTTGTAACCACCCTTGTGTTACTCTGAGGAAGATAATCTAATAAGCAGATCCACAGGTTGAATTTTGCTGAACAGGTCCATCCCTGTGCGCATGTGCCTTCCACGTCAGGGTAAAGTGCCTCTCACATTCTGAACAGGAAATTCAGAACAGTAGGCCCACCCAATTTCTGAATTTCTTTTATTTCTCTAATTCTCTAGTAGTCATTTCATTCTCTTTTCTTTATCTCTTATGTTTTAGTTTTCATTTATTTTTAAGACAAATTATTCAGATTCACAGACCTGTACCCCTGGGGCAAATAATAAATAAATAAATAAATAAATAAATAAATAACAAATTATTCAGGCTTAATAAATGGCATTACATGCAAAGTTTTTAGAAATAATTGAATAAGTTCTCTACTTCTCCTATTAAACACTGATCATAAAATTTATACAGCAGGGAAACAAAACTTTGGCAAAAGCCACTCAACTCTTGGATGACAGAAGGCAATAATCCCAAAAGAATATGTATAGTTTACATGGGGACTGTATTTACTCACCAGAAACAAAGGTATGCTTAGTAGCATCGCATGATGAAGATTATGATGTCTAAGTTTGATAAGAGACTTTTTTAGACATTAAAGTATGCTAAATTTTATTTATTATATTACTAGTATTAGTATTAGTACTACCAATATTACTATTTCTATTCCATTATCATTTCTACTACTGTGACTACTACCTTTATTATCACTGCTATTTCTTTTTACAGTCATTACTGTTACTATTGCTACTGCTGCTACTACCACTGCTAGTACTACTACCATGGCTGCTAATACTATGATTGCTACTATTATTATTACTATTATATACTGGTTCTCAGTGAGCTCTTATTATGTACTAAGTGCATGACACTCCATTTTGTATGAAATATATTATTGGCCCTTAGAACAAACATATGGTCTACTTATCCTTATCCTCACTTTTTATGATGAGAAAAGTAAAGGCAGAGGAGCTAGCAACATATCAATTTCACAAGACAATAGGCTAGGGAGCATGAACTCAGATCAAGGTCCATAACATTCTCGATCCTGTGTGCCTATCACTATGTCCTGATGCATCCCATGATGAGTTTCATGACCAGAAATGTTTACCCTTATCACCACCAGCCAGCTTATACAGGCAAGCTTTAATATATGAACCAGGAAATGCAATTGCTGCAAAGTATATTTATTCTTCAGAAGAACAACATAAGTTTACATGAATATTAACTTTTATTATGAATCACATTTCTTTTATTGTGGTAAAAAAAATAGAGAATGTGAGATCTGCCCTCCTAACAAATTTCTGAATGTGCAGTGCAGTATTGTTAACTATAAGCAAAATGTACAGCAGATTTCTAGAACTTTTCATTTTGCATAATTGAAACTTAATTGCCATTGAATAGTAACTTCCCATTTCCCCTACCTTCAGGCTCCAGCAACCACCATTCTGCTTTCTGCTTCTATGAGTTTGACTATTTTAATTACCTCATGTCAGTGGAAACATGCAGTGGTATTTGTCTTTTTGTGACAGGATTACTTCACTTAGATTGATGTTCTCAAGGTTCATTCATGTTTTAGCATACGATAGGATTTCCTTCTTCTTAAGTAGCTATATCGTATTCCATCGTACGTATATGCTATATACCATGTTTCTTTAGCCGTTCATCTGTCAATAGATGTTTGGGTTGCTTCCACATATTAGCTGTTATAAATAATGCTACAATGAATATGAGCATACAAAGTTCTCTTTGGGATATTGATTTCAATTCTTTTGTAGAAGGACTCAGAAATAGGGTTTCTACATCTTATAGATCTCTTATTTTAATTTTTTGAGGCACTTCTGTATTTTTTCCCATAGTGACTGCACTATTTAACATTCCAAACAATAGAACACCAAGATTTCCAGTTTCTCTATATCCTTGCCAACATTTATTATTGTCTGGGGTTTGTTTTTGTTTTACAATGACCATTATAACATGAGAGGTGACATCTTGATGCAGTTTGATGTGCATTTCACTGATGGTTGTGATGTTGAACATCTTTTCATGTCATTTATATTCCTTCTTTCAAGAATCACATATTAAGTAGTGTATAATACTATCAGAAAATATTTTAGTAAATAAATAGTATGCATTCATATATGTGTGCATGTCATAAATATGCTACGGATACCAGTGACTTCTTTATGCCTGAGATGTATATTACTGGCACTTTTATATTTCTTCCTATTCCTAACATGATTTATTCTACTAGGCATCTGTGGGCTAGGGGCATATGTACCACCCAAACAAACTAATTTAACATTGTATTACTGTTTTTGTGTATGTATACAGATATACTCATTTCTATTTGAATGTATATGCCCATGCAAACCCATACCTATGCATATTTATGCATCAAAAAAACAGATCATGAAGGCAAGTAATGTTCAGTGTAGCAGTGCATGGGTTTTGGATCAAACAGACCTTAGTTTTAACTTCAGTTTTGCTACTTACTAGCTTTGACATGTTAATTTACCCCTCTGAGTCTTAGTTAACTTATACATGTAATGGAATTGATAATCTTACTTTTAGACTTATTATGAAAAAGCAAATAAAATAGCATAGAAAACACTGGTAGGGTTTGCACATGGTAGGGTTTAATACTCGTAATTGTTTTAAGTATGAAATGGTAACACTGTTAAGTGTTAACTAAATTAGTCTAATATGTTAGATAAAAGCAAATATTTATAGTCTCAATATATTATGTATTTTACCTTTTACACTATTGAAGTGTATTGGAGAAGTAGCAACACATTTATTAATTCTACTTACTTATTTAAGTTGTATTGCTTTTTATAAATTGCAAAAATAGTAATATAATGCATGATTGTGTTGACTAAAAATACAGTGTTCAGTAAAGGAAAACTTAAATTTCTTTTCTCTAACCCCCTCAAAACTCCTGAACTAGGAGTTATTTTAGATTCCTTCTTGTTGAGGCAAATATAAGTATAAACACGCACTTACTTAGGGTTTTTTCTTTGCTTCCTTTTTAAATAATAAGTGCATGTTATAGATATTACTCTCTATTTTCACTCCAGGTCAATATAAGGATTTAGATCTCTCTTTTTAATTGCCACATAATATCTCATTTTGTGTTTATTTCATAATAGACATTCCACTTACATATTTATCTAGAATAAAATGGATTATATAAAAAGTAATATCAAAAGTAAGTATAAAAGTCAAACACACAGACATTTAGTCATAAATGTGATCTAAAAAAGTTACTGTTAGTTTATTTCCTACAGACTAACACCCTTAAGGACATATTAAATAAAACACTTTATACAGTTTTATGATTTGAGAAAAATTACCGTATTACATATTCTGGATACTGTTATCTCCCACAGATAAAATGTCTTGAAAGAGTCTGAAGAAAATAAATTATTGACGAAAAGTTGTTGACATAGAAAAAACTAATATCCTAAATGGTATCAATAATAATTTTGAGACAAGTTGATTGGGGGGAAAAGTATTGATTAGACCCTCAGAGCATATGCTTGGATTTCCCATTACTAAATGCATGAATTTGAGTTGGGGTGTCAGTAAGTAAATAAACAATCTAATTAGGAAGTGACTTATTCTGAGGTGTCTTGTTCATTTCTGTAGAATTAGCTTGTGGCATGGTTCAGCTGTGGTCAAATATTAGTGAAATTACTCTCCAATTTCTACGCCTTCCTCTGAAAAAAAGAAGAAGGCATTTCCACATGTTTGTGGAAGTGGTGTGGAATAGAGATTGTACAACACCCCAGGTACAATAGTCAATCAAGGCAGTTAAATGGAACTTTGCTACCATTAGTAGGAAAACAAAAACAAAAACAAGGGCGCCTGGGTGGCTCAGTGGGTTAAAGCCTCTGCTTTCAGCTCAGGTCATGATCTCAGCGTCCTGGGATCGAGGCCCGCATCGGGCTCTCTGCTCAGCAGGGAGCCTGCTTCCTCCTCTCCTTGTCTCTCTGCCTGCCTCTCTGCCTACTTGTGATCTCTCTCTCTCTCTGTGTGTCAAATAAATAAATAAAATCTTTAAAAAAAACAAAAACAAAAACAAAAACAAAACAACAACAAAAACGAGGCAGTTTCCTTTCCTCTGCTCTCTTTATCTCTTTTTGTTCTTTTTTGTCACCTTGATTTACCCATTCTCTTCCTCTGCAAAAATTTATTTCTTTTCCTCTTTCTCATCCTGATTTTTTGCTTTGTCCTGTTTATGCTTATTTCTATCCAGAGAACTTCCACTATTTCTGTCTTTAAATATTGTCAGAGAATGGCTGACTCCAGAGGTGAGGTCAATTAAATTAGCAAGTAAATTGTCTGCTCCTAAGGGAGGATGCATTTCCCCGAAGGACCTCTAGGTGTCTGACCTGTGGACAATTTCTGCATTTGTGCCACTTACCCTGGGCACCAGAGCACACAATTTCAAGTGAACATTTCCCTTTTGAAAGAATATATTTCCATTCATAACACTCATCCACCGGTCAAGGTTCTTTTCCTTCTGAGATACACAACTGGCCAATAATGTTTTGTCACAAGTCTGCCATTGCTCTTAAAATGCCATTGGATATACTAGAGGAATGCATTTCAAATCAAATCATGGAATTACTCACATAAAATAGCAGCTGTTTTTGACTTCCTTCAGAATACTACGTAAATAAAACAGTTCTAGCAGCTGGAGGAACAAAACAGTCTTTGATAACACTAATTATTTATTATGACTGCTTTGATGTAGCATTTATATGAATACAAGTTATATTTTTAAAAGCCAGAAAGAAATTAAAAGTAAACAAAAGAATTGCACTTCTGACCAACTTCTTTGCCTTGAGGTTATTATAATCGGGCAGCTGCTGGATATTTGTTCATATTCTTTCAGTTTCTTCATTCTGCTTTCCCTATCAGATGTGCACAAAATTACTAGGGTGTTTTAAATAACTAGATATAGAGAAAATGTCATTGTTTTTCTTTAAGTAGAAATAAAATCAAACAAGCAAAACAAACCAAATGTTAAAGCATGTCAATTATGAAATTATCCTCCAATCCTTGTTGTTTACATTGTATAAATTCATAGTGGATATTTTCCCCAAGCACTGTCCTTGCTGGGTGTCTTTAAGTTGAATGTTCTTTAATATTGGGACATAAGTGGGAAAATAAAATAAGATCCTGGTGATGGAAGAAATGTGCTCAACCACTTAGTTTCCTTTGGATGAAATCCTTACTAGTAAGAAGCCCCAAATATGGGAATGAATTCTCACAGTTTTTACCACTTGCACAGAGAAGACAGACATAATTGAAGAAATGATTGATTGAAGAAGAAATGTGTGGTTACTGATGGCTTAAGATGACATGCGTGTGCCTAATACTATTCTGTTTTATATTAGTATATATGGCTGAAGATGGAGGTTTCTTAAAACCTAGTAATCATTCTCATTTCAACACTTGGTAGCAGGTAATTTATTGAAATGGGCTTAATGGAAAGTTGGACATTTTAGAGAAATATAAAGCCACTATCCCTATGCCTGGTGAAATAGGTGTTTAAAGAGAAAGAGGATTCTTCATGTGTCTACGTTAAGCAAAGCATCAGGATGGAAAAATGGAACTCTAAGGATGTTAGAGCTCTAGTATTTGTACAGACAGACCAAGGAGAGAAACTGTGGGTCCCCAAAGGGCAATGGGGCTGAGGGGAGGATAGATTCATGGGGCAGAGTCACATGACTAGATGCTCTAATAAGCAATACAGGCATAGAAGGATAAAGAGGATGGAAGAAACATCCTCTTCCAAGAGAATGGAAGAGGCCAGGGTAACTGCAGAAATGAGAAGGAAAACCTGAAGTGATCTCCTTACTGTTCCTAAACACCCTGTCCAGGCTTTTCATTCTTCTGTTACTGCTCTTTATATTAACATTTCCCCTGCCCCTGCTTTTGTCATATTTTCTCTTGTGTCTGAAATGCATGTGTTCCATTCTTGAAATGCAAAGCCTTCACTACCCCCTTGGTTCTAATGATTCCTTGTTGTGGGGCTGTCCTGTGCATTATCAAATGTTTAGCAACATTTCTGGTCTCTACCTACTAGAAACCAGTTGTAACCTCCTCCCCCCAAGCTGTGGCAACCAAAAAAAATGTCTCCAACATAGCCAAATGTCCTTAGTAGTTTGGGGGGCAAAATCATCCTGATTGAGAACCACTGTTCTAATTTACTGCCTCTAACATTGATTTGTAATTTAATATATGCTGGCTTCAACTGAGTTCTATAGATACTTATTATTCCTGAATTAGATGCTAAGGATGCAAAGAGAAATTAAAAATAAACAAAACATGTTTCCAATATTGAAGTAGATTACTAGGTATCTTTCTGTGCACATACCTTAAGCTTCTTAGAGAAAAATAAAAAGACAACACATATTTACTGAACTTTTCCTATATATCCAGCTCTCTGAGTGTTTTTACATATATTAAATCATTTAATTCTTACAGGCTATGGGGTCAAATGATTACTGCCTTATATTTCCTATCCTCTATTCTTTTTTTCATCATACAGTATTTTGTTATGTAAGGGGTATTTATTGCTTGATTGATGGAAAAAGAAAGGTCCTATACCTGGGAATCTACCACTCTTTGACATTTGTGTGTATTTCTCCGAAAAATTTCTTTTCTTACTACATTTTCCCCTTTCCTGAAGGAATGGTAGTATATAACAGCACCCTTGTAAATGTATGATGGCTATTTGTAAACTATTTTTAGGTTTTTGGGAACAAAGGCACCCATAAAGAACACCTCATGCTTATGTTTTGTCCAAACTGAGAAAGTTCTTCATTGGCAATAAACAAGTTCTTACAAATTTGAGTAGTTATAGTATCTTCTTGGATTGCTTTCTTCTGTCACATCAGATCAGTTTACTTCTTTTTAAATTATTTGCATTTTCCAAAACAGGCATCTCATAACTTTGAAATGAAAAGCAAGGCACAGTTTGTAGATGTGCAGAGAATGCAACCAAGAGTCTAGAACTGGAAGAGCTGCATAGACCAAAGTTAAAGTTGGAGCAAGAGGGGTGGACAGAGCTCTGACCATTGCCTGGAGACCTGGTAGAGGCCAGAGCTGCTGCTGCTGCCTTGAAGCCTCTTTTATCTGCAGTCTGTGTAGAGGTCACACGGAGATAAGGGAGCAGCAGCTGTGCTGGGAGAGTGGGTGGCTTGTAAACAAAGTCAGCACTTTGACGGGCTGCTTTATTGGTGTTTTGAGACAGGGCAGTAGCTGCAGCGTTTAAATGGGTCCTAATTGTAATTGCCTTGACATTTGCCTAGTAGATACCCCTTGGGATGTGGGAGGATATTTCCTCCCTAAGCAAGACTGATCATCATGTTCCTTCCAAAATGTATGGCTCATTGTGCTGATCCTACCACATGTTTTGAATTATGCAGCGTCACTATTCAGGTGAGAAGGAGCAGAATTTATCTATTATTTATGAAATAGAAGTCCCCCCACTAAAATATGCTTATGAAAAGAATCATTTGTGTTTCTATAAAAATATAGACATTTGGGTTCTAGCCTAGATCTGCAGAATCAGAATTTCCAGGGGAGAGGCTTAGCAAAACAATTATAAGCAAATAAGCAATCTTATTTATTTATTAAGTTTAATAGGTGATTTCTACTAGAATTTAAAAAAATGTTAGTGGAAGTAGAACTGTATAACAAATCTTAATGAATGGCTATAGAACTATTTCATCTCTTCTTTTACCTACTTATTACAGAACTTTAATTCAGAGGTTAGCTTTGCTATACCCCAGTGCTGTAAAAAGATTACATCATTATACCTGTTATATATAAATGCAATCCATGCCATTAATTATTCATATCATCTCTTATACATGCATATAATATACATATTACATACTATTATACATTATATATTAAAGGGAGAAAGGAAACAGTAGTAACTTTCAGCTTTAATGTAAAAATGTTTTGAAGAAGAAACAACTGGAGATTGAAAAAGCCTTTGGGCATAGGCCTTGATATAAGACAGGCTTGAGTTCAAATTCTGTTCTGTTCACTCACGGACTAGTTATTATTGTTATTGTTAGTATTAATTTGTCTCAGTCGAGGAGAAAATAAGGTACTTTGGTAATAATGATTGTTCACAGCTAATATCCTGACAACTAGAATATCTGAATAACCTCTAAACCTGCAACCTCTTTTGGCAAATAGGGAGAGAAGGAAAGATAAATGGGGGAAAAGGAGAAAATAAAGGTAAAAAGACCTCTTTAGCTTTCTTTGACTTGACAAAAAAGAACTGAATACGAACCAAAGAAACCAACAGAAAACCTGGCACAAGATATTACCAGGCACAGACAGCTCCAATGGGCAGTGGATTTATGGAGAGACACTCAACCTCATGGAAATGAGGGAAATGCAAATCAAAATAATAATTACATAGCTTTTCACATGTAGCTGACTGGCAAAAATTTGAAAAGACATTTCTGGTGGGATTGCTTGTTGATATAATCACTTTGGAAAGCAACCTGGGAATGTCTAATAAAGTTGAAGGAGTGTGTGTCCTTTCCAGCAATTCCACTCCTTTTTATAGACCCTAAAATCAGTGCTTCTCCAAGTCAAATGTGCTTCTGGATCACCTGGGTGTTGTTCCAAAGCAGAAGTGCAGCCTCTATTTATAAGGTCTGAAGTGGGGCCTAAGATCTGAGTTTCTAATAAACTCCCAGTCAGTGCTGGTGCTGCTAGTATATGAATGGGCAAGATTTAGAGGTTCTCTTGCCAGGTGCACAATGGGAGTTGTACAAGAAAGGTTATTGCAATATTAATTATAAGAGTAAGAAATGGGAATTACCCATATTTAATAAGGGTTTGAAAACATGTATGGGGATGATATTCCCCAACTTCAGACAATGGTTTTCTTTGCAGAGTGACTTTAAGGGATTAGATGAAGAGAGACATGCAGGAGGCTATAACTCTGTGTGTGTGTGTGTGTGTGTGTGTGTGAGAGAGAGAGAGAGAGAGAGAGAGAGAGAGAGAGAGAGAACTTGTTTGGGGCACCTGGGTGACTCAGTTGGTTAGGTTGCTGCCTTCGGCTCAGGTCATGATCCCGGGGTCCTGGGATCGAGTCCTGCATTGGGTGCCTTGCTCAGCGGAGGGCCTACTTCTCCCTCTGCCTCTGCCTGCTACTCTGCCTGCTCGTGCGCTCTCTCTCTCTCTCTCTCTCTGTGTCAAATAAATAAATAAAAATTCTCAAGAAAAAAAAAACTTGTTCAGTGGGAAAACATGTAGCCCTTCTTAGGACACCTGTTGATAACTGGTTTATCAAGAAGTGGACAAATATGAGAAAGTTGTAGTTCACTCCATGACACAAAGGCCAAGATGTCTTATTCTTTGTCCCTGAGGACTTAAGAATGTGTTTGAATGTCCGTATTAGGTTCTTTCATCTGAGATGTGATGTAGTAGAGAGAGCTACAGAAAGTCCCATCCTGATATTGGCTCCAAAATCCAGCTTTAATGTTCACTAGTTGCTTGGTCTTTAACAAATTATCCAAACTTGCAAAAGCACAGTTTTTTTTAATCTTTAATTTAGGAAATCACAATATCTACCATCGTAGCAACATGAGAGACATATTTGTAAAATATCTGACACTCAGTAAACATTCAATTGAAAGGCAAAGAAACACTCTTTTTTTTTTTTAAGATTTTATTTATTTATTTGACAGAGATTACAAGTAGCAGAGAGGCAGGCAGAGAGAGGAGGAAGAAGGCTCCCTGCTGAGCAGGCAGCCTGCCTTGGGGCTTCATCCCAGGACCTTGAGATCATGACCTGAACTCAAGGCAGAGGCTTTAACCCACTGAGCGGCCCAGGCGCCCCACAAAGAAACACTCTCAAGAAATAAGACAATTACAAAAAAATAAAACGATTTTTAGGGAGCATAATTTTAAAGTAGTGTATAATTTTATAAATTAATTATTAAAAATTAATAAAGTAGTGCATAAAGTAGAGCATAATTTTAAAGTAGTGAATAAAAAGTAAGGTACAAATTCTTCTCTTGCCTACATCAGCATGGTTAGTAGGGAGAGACTAAAAACCCCAGGATGCATTGCCAAATCAAACCTAACCCAAGGGGTTTGTACACATTAGATACAAAATCATGGTATTTTTTTAAAAAGGAGATGACTCTCACCCACATTTAAATAATCATATAAACTAGACGAACCTGTGCTGGGCAAGGACTTGCAAGGGGCACAAAGAGAGCTGGTGGGTGTCTACGGCATAAAGTGGGCTAATTCCAAGAAGAAGATAGCTTTTTCGTCGAATCACTCTCTCTCTGGATGGAGACTTATCCATTCCCTGTTAATATACTTAAGCGTTTGCAAAGTATATTGAAGAGAAGGAAAGATGCTTATACCAGGAAGAATTGTCTGCTAAATCTATTTAAAATTAATTTCTCTGCGTGGGTACAAGGTGGGGTCAAGGTGATGGAAAGTCTCTCTCCCTCTCTTTCATATCCTAACCATTAAAAACAATAAAATAAACACATCTACAGAACAGTCATAGGGCTGGAAGCAGAGAAATAATTTGTGAGCCCTCAAAAAAAGTTTTAGAATTTTTGTTAATAACAAAAGTCTCCCATGAAGAAAGTCTCTTTTGTTTTTCCTTTCTTCCACGCAGCACATGCTTATGGTGAATCATCTGAACCAGATTCTGCTAATGTAATGCCACATAAAACAATGCACATATGTGAAATCCATCTCAGCATTCTCTAGCTCATGGGGGCAATACAATAGTTGGATTTATTCCCTGGCGGATGTCCCCTCTGCAATGTGTTACCAGTTCACGGGCTTCTCTGCTTGACTTCACTTTCAGTACCACACTTTGAGTACCTGTAGGACTCTGTGGCTCAGGACACTCCATGGGACCATATGCCTTTTGGAACTTTTGCTAAACCCAGAAAACGGATAGCAAAAGCTCCAAATCCTCTTCCCTCTTTGCCACATTGCTTCTACAAAATTTACATTACCAGGTCAAATTCAAGTACTAAATGTAAATATCTTTATTGAAAACGACTGTTCAGTTTCAGAATACATGCGGCTCCAAGGACAGAGATATCAGAGTTTGAGCTAATTTGGCTTTCCTTAACTCTCCCCTAAGAAACTGAAATTCATGGGAGCGGGAGGGGATCCCACACAAAATCTTCCCTTTATGTTTAACCTGACCACCTAGATCAACATGACATGCATTCTCCAAGGGTCATCTTCGAGTTTTTCTCTCTGAAAATTCTGCCCTTCCACCACAATATTTCAGCTCATTCCCAAGTAGATGCAGTGATTTTTGCAACCTCTCTGCAGCTCAAAGGTCATTTTAAAGTGCGATGTGAAAACATACATTGAAACTCCCATTTTAGTTTTCTGTTAGTGAGATCTACAGGCCTGTATGTTACCTTAACCCTAGGGTTCTTCAACTTTAGCATGGCTAAGAGTCACACTGAGGACTCGTTATACATCCATTTTGCTAAGCTCAGTCCCAGAGTTTCTGATTCAGGAGATCTAGTGTAAAGATGAACATGCTTGCATTTCTGGCTAGTTTCTGGTGCTGCTGGGACCCAAGACACACTGAAAACTGCTGCTTTCTTGTAAGCTGGCTACCAAAGACGGCTCGTGTGTCGGCTGAGAGCAGACTCTGGTTTGTTTATTCATTTGTTTTTTATTTTTATTTTTATTTTTATTTATTTATTTATTTATTTATTTATTTTTAAAAAAGATTTTATTTATTTATTTGACACAGAGAGAGATTACAAGTAGGCAGAGAGGCAGGCAGAGAGAGAGGAGGAAGCAGGCTCCCCGCCGAGCAGAAAGCCCGATGTGGGCCTTGATCCCAGGACGCCGAGATCATGACCTGAGCCGAAAGCAGAGGCCTTAACCCACTGAGCCACCCAGGTGCCCTATTTGTTATTTATTTTTAAAGATTTTATTTATTTATTTGACAGAGAGTGAGAGAGGGAACACAAGCAAAGGGAGTGGGAGAGGGAGAAGCAGGCTTCCTGCTGAGCAGGGAGCTGGATGTGGGGCTCAATCCCAGGACCACGGGATCATGACCTGAGCCGAAGGCAGATGCTTAACGACTGAGCCAGCCAGGCACCCCAACTCTCTGGTTTAAATTCTAGAGCTCCAACTTACGAACTATGTGATACTGGCCAAGTCACTGACCTGTGTTTCAGTTCCTTATCTATAAAAGGAGGAAATCATAGAGTCTTCTACAGAGAATCCTTGTGAGGATTAAATGACATCATAGGTGTAAAGCACTTAGAACAATGCCTGGCACAATACTGACTCAACCAATACTGAGATAAGATTCCATTTTCAAGTAGTAGGACATTTCTCCTGCCCTTTGAAATCAGCATATTCCTTTTTGTGTGTGTGTATTTTCCACCTAGTCTACCATGGGGACTTCCATCTTCATAAAAGGACAATACTGACTTTATTTTAGAAAAATTTCAAGCTTACAGAACATTGTAAAAATGAATGTGGCAAAGACTCATAAATGTGGGTACCATGCAACTTTATTGAATGTTAGCGTTTGGCCACATTTATACAGAGGGGACTGTTCTGATTTTAGTGCTCATCATTATCACACATAATTTATGCCATTACTATATATGTACATATATGTCAACATGATATATTCTTTTGCCAATTTGCACAGCTTTATATAATTGGTATTAAACTATACACATGTATTTTCAACTTTGTTATTCACAAAATATGTTTTTTGACTATTCAGGCTATTAGATATGATTTATCACATGTGAAAGTGACAATTACTTTATCTATTCCCTTTTAGTTTATGAGATTTTATTTTTCCATTTTATTATAGAAACATTACAAACATTCTTTATCTCTCTGTGCATGCAGATATACGTACATACAGATATATGCATGTATGTATTTGGAATTTGTATAGCTGGATTGTAAGTGCTGAGTTGAAGAGCATACACATCTAATTTACTAGATTATGCCAAATTGCTCTTCAAAATGGTTGTTTCAATTTATACTCATAACATCAATGTATGAGTCTTCATTGCTCACATTCTTACCAATACTTGGTATTGTTACATTTTATTATTATTATTTTTACTGATCAAATTGGTGTAAAAGGCAGTCTTACTATTATTACCATTATATTTAATATAATCTCTCCATATGTGTAGAAAGAGGATTTCAAGTTATACAATGCATGAATTGCTCCTGGATTCAGAATCTATATAATTACATTAATGGATATTCTCTTTTTGAGGGTAAAGACACTCATCTTGTTTAAATACACTGGACTTAAAGAATCCTTTTAATAACAAGGGTATAGAGAGTGGGTAGTATTTTTTTCTGATATTTTCCTATCACATACGCTATATATATATATATATATATATATATATATATATATATATAACTCAATCAAAATAGAGCTGATTCTCATCTCTGTTACAGCTAACAAACTTAAAGGTCAAGGGACTTGACAAAAGATACCCACTGATTAAATTGAGCTAGCTGGCCAGCTAAGAAGTTGCTCATTTCTTGAGCATCAGTTGAGACAAGAACTAAACCTTTCTTTTTGCCCAGAGGCCACTGGCCCCAGATAGCCACCTGGCTCAGTCCCTTGCTTCTTTCAAACCTTTGTTCACATGTTCTCTTTTCATGACCCTCCCCTGACAACACTGTTCCCATGTGTACATGTGCATGTGTCTATACCTGACATTATGCTTTTATATAAATATCAGATATCTATGTATAATTGCAAATTTCTTCAGAACAAAAGATGTTAAGAAGTTTTTAAAATAAATGTTAAATGACTATATTCACTAGAGTGGTTTTTAATTTGAAAATCCTTCATATGTAATAATTCTCTTTATAAAGAAAAAATCTCCAACCTTCTTATATGACTTTATCATTTCTAAGAAAAAAAATTAACATCTAGCGTATATTTTACTCACATGGTCAAACTGTGTTACTAGAAGGATCCAAGGGTAGCTGTACACACATCAACTAGAATTGTTGGTAAAATTATAAAAAGAAAAAAACAGAAAAAATTAATATAGTGATATATGGATGGAACCACTAAGCCTAAACTGTGTGTATGTAAAAAATGGTCCTGTATAAGGACATGTCTATGGAGAATTGTGGAGTGCTCACGAATCTTATGTGCTCAAAGAGTAGGTGGCACTTTCTGTGGTGACTTCCACGTGAGGTCTTGTATGAATCAGTTGACTTCCACTCTAAGCACAGGCAGTTAAATACAGGGGAAAAGGAAAACGTCAGAAACAGAATTACCTTCCAAGTCGCTGCAAAGTATTTTTAACAGGTGGGACTCACTTAGTAAAACCCAGTCATTGAGACTATATATAGAGAGATTGTGTGTGTGTGTGTGTGTGTGTGTGTGTGTGTGTGTGTGTGTGTTTTACCTCATAGGTACTAAATATACTTTCTTCTTTTAGTTCAGAATGCTTCTCTTTTGATTTAGGACTCATTAATTCCAACATAATTTTTTAAATCTTTCTCCCTGGCTATTATTTACCTTGGTGGACTTTAGGAATCTGCGTCCTGTTTTCTATCCCTTGATATATTGACATTCTTGAGTAAAAATCCTCGTGCAGTGAAGAGAAGTGGTTAAAAATGAATGGATGAAGGTTTTCTTCCTTGTCATTGATTTGCCAATTAAAGAAAAAGGCACTCTATCTTTTCTTCTGCTGCAATCCCAGATATTCTGCAGCCGCCTTTCCATCACCTTAATGTACTCAGGTACATACCTGGGTCATGATAAGCTCCATTACTGCCACTTTGACACTTTTATGTGCTGCTGGAAATGTTTCTCGTTAATTTCACAGTTCAGTGCCACTCTTTGGATTTGGGATTTTGAAATTTTCTCTCCAGTTTATTTTCTGAAAAACTTTTTTACTTTCCATCCACAATAACTTCATAAAACTGCCAACACCTCTAAAATCAATCTTTCTCTCTTAAACACACTTCTGACATTGTCTCAGGATGTACTTGGCTCTTAAATTCCTTTTCTCTGCTTAATAGTTTCATCCATATTTAAGAAAGACTGTGGATTCCTAGGCAGTGTGTGATTAGGGTAACATTTCACTTTCCATCTCCACTATCTTAGTTCTGGTAACAAAAGTGGCAGGATTCCTGAAAATTTAAGAAGACCACCTATCAAAAATATATACAGCAAGTTCTTAGGAAAATTAATGTATTTAAATCCTCTGCTCAAGGCAGTGACCCTGAGGTAGAAGCCAGGATCTCAGGGCTCCTTTTCATCACTCTGGGCTCCTCTAGATGCCTCTGTTACTCAGTTTTATGGACAAATCTCTTAACATGTGACAGTCTCCTCTCTCTAATAATGATGCTCAAGTTTCTTCTTCAAGTACCTGTCTGGTATCAAGTAAATCCGTCATGTTTTTGAAGTTCATTTTAGGGGTCAATATTGTGATTCGTAGTAATGTGGCAGGTTCAGAAATGTAAATCTTCAGATATTCGAGGGAAAATGAGCTTCCTTGTTTTTGTAATTGACCTTAGCTTTCAAGAGCCTCTATCTCTTATTGGAAAGTAGAGTCAAGTGGAGGCGGCTTCAGTGAAGAGCAAAGGGGAGATAACATTCTAAACAAGGCAATCTATGGCATTTCTCTTCAGTTTTAAATAGTCTCTTGAGCATGACTCATTCTCTTTTTGAGAAAACCTGTCTCTCATATCACCTCCTGTGCTCCCTGTTTTCTTCCAAGATGGTGTCCAGGTATGTAGGTTGGTTTAAAGATTTAAAAAAAATATATGCATCAGCTCTGTGGTAAGCAAAATAATGGGTCTTCCCAGAATACCCACAGCCTGATACTCAGAACCTGTGAATATACTGAGTTACAATGTAAGGGGGGATTAAAGTTGCAGATGGAATTATGCTTGCTAATCAAGCTGATTTTAAAATAGGGAGATTATCCAGGATTATCTGGGTCGGCCCAATGTAATCACAAGTGTCCTTATAAGTAAAAGAGAGGCAGGAGAGTCAATGTTAGAGTGATGCAGGATGAAAAAGACTAAAGGTGGGAAGGGACCATGAGCCAAAGAATGCAAGCAGTCTCTAGAAGCTAGAATAGGGAAGGAAATAGATTCTCATCTAAACTTCCAGAGTAATGTAGCCCTACCAATACCTTGATTTTAGCCCAGTGAGAACCACTTCAGACATCTGGTCCCCAAAACTATGGGATAATAAACTTGTGTTGTTTAAACCATTAAGTTTGTAGGCATTCATTAACAGCAACAATAAGAGACTCATACAGGGTTATGTCATATCTTCTTGGTCTTTGTGGCTCTTTGTGGCAAATCTAGTCTGACTAATGGCCACTGGAGTACACATCTAGTTCTGTCTGGCCTTTCCAAGCATCATGCTTTCTCTAATCATGAAAGTCTGTGGTGTCCACTGTTCGTCTCTGACACAAAGTCCCTGCACGTTTGTCTCTGTGTCCTGATCTCAAGACCTCTACTTTGTCTTACTGAAGCATAACATGTCTACCTACATGCAGACTGTGGAGATCCAGGTGTGGTGCTTCATGCTCTTCTATCTCAACAGCTCTCTTGGCTGGGCTGGGCCATCATCCCTCGGGTCTGGGCTGTGCCACCCTACATGGTGGTCCAAGGTTTTAAGGGGAAAATTAAGCAGATGGTTTTTTTGTTCTAGATTTCCAGTCAATCTATCTGACATGCTACGGAAGGTCAGACACACGGTTCTAACTGTCTGCTTCTCAAATCACTATCTTGTTTCTCATTCTCACAATGCTCAGAACTAGAAGAAATGTGCTTCCCTCACCAACCTTTCTTTTTGTCATGTTCTGCATTCCTTCTGTCTCTAGTGTATAGATTGTGAAATCCATGCTGTAGTGGGCAAGCTTGAATGTTATGTTAAGGCAGTTAAAATAATTTAGATTCTCTGTCAACATAGTCTGATTTTCAAAAGTCTTGTTTTGATATTGGCTGAAGAAATTTGACTCCAGGTTTCCAAAACAGAATTTTATTACCTCTTTCACTTTGCATATATGTTGCATAATTCTGATCCTTCAAAGTGGCAGATCCATGCCTCCAGAATATTATTGATGAGAACGGCCGAATTCAAAATTAAAAGAGAAAAACCATTGAATATTATTCCCACTACACCAAAAAATGTTGAATTTTTTTGGTGTCATATATACTAATTATTAAAAAAGACAGATTATATAAATGTGAGAAATAATAGTGAGGTCTATTATTTAAAATGCTCACATGTACTTAAAATGTGCATTGATTATTGTGCTTGTTATTAATCCTTAAATAAATTAAATCACATGCTTCAGGTTTGAGTTAGGAAATTCAAGAAAGCTTATTAAAACTTGGACTCTAAATGTGCTGTTTATTATACCAAACTGAATATTCTAAGACACATTTCTTTGGGTCCTTGATTAAATTGAATTTGTGGAATGGTGGAGCTAGTGCAGACCATAAGATATCACTTAATACATTCCCTTGAATTCCCAAATACCATTTATAGACCTATTTAAAATATAGGCCTTGATTCTTTAGACATCACTACCATCCCCTCAATGTTAGGAAGATGTTTCTAAGCAAATGAAAGCTTGCTCTTTTCTATCACTTGTATCTCTCCCATAATGTAGCTATTGGCAGTTAAAGATCATTTCTTCCCTGCTTTTTCTCTCTGTCATCTTCCTCTGTAGAAGAAATTACTTTTTTTTCATGGAAATTAAGAATCGAATGTATCTAATAATGCAGAAAGACTATATGACAACAATAATTACCTCTCAGCCTCAATTATATTAAATGGTCCTTTTGTCGACGGTCATTACTTAGTACCAGAAGCAAAATAGATTATTGACAGTCTCAGAACAGTCCTGACTTCTCTACATGATTGCCATGAATGATACCACATAAACCTATAGCTTTTTAAATTAATTTCCATGTTCCCATTTTTGGTGTTTTATTTCTGTCAACCTCCAGACCTGTATTTAACTTCGTATGAGATATCTTTACCCATCTTACTGCAAGTTCTGCATGTCCCAATCAACAGTAATACTTTCATTCATTTTTGCCTCTCAGATACTCTCCCTTTTTTGGTTTTTGACATCGTAGTTAATGGTTACGACCTATCTCACTGGCCATTCAAACAAAAACCTCGGTAATCATTATGGCAGTATCCCTGGATTCATGCCAAGTCTCCACACACATGAGAAAGCGCAGCCAAGATCAGCAAAACGAACTCACGGCAGCCTGCCAGGTGGATGCAGACACATGGGCAAAGCCATCCGAGGTCAGCCATCTACCAGTGAGCTTGCAGATCTAAGAATTAAGTAAGTCCTGTTGTTGGAAACAACTAAGATTTCGGTGTTTGCAATGCAGCAGTAGATAACTAATACAACCATTTTGCTCTTCTCTGTTCTTTATGTTCTATATCCAATAGGTTATAGAGTTCTCATTCAACTTCTATGGGTTATTTGAATCTGTCCTTTTTTCTTTATTCCTGGCCACTGCCTTATCCAAAGTCTCCTTTATTTATTGTTTTTCCTTCTAAGCTATTGTTAGA
Organism: Ailurus styani; assembly: GCA_002007465.1. Lineage (NCBI taxonomy): Eukaryota > Metazoa > Chordata > Mammalia > Carnivora > Ailuridae > Ailurus > Ailurus styani. The sequence continues at coordinate 206,445 of LNAC01000026.1, forward strand.
TACCCATCACCAATACCTCTGCTTGTGTTATTTCCCATTCTGTGGAATTCTCTATAATAATCTAAGTGGTAGTGTAATGTAATGGTTAATATTTTCAAATTCTGGACTTGAATCCCAACCCTGTTACTTGGGAGCTCTATTATTAGGAGCATTACGTAACCCCTCCTGCCTCAGTTTTTTAATGTGTGGAATTGGTATAAAGATAGTATCTGCCTCATAGAATATTCAAGCATTTTGTGAATTAGAATAGTTTCTCCCAATAGGAGGCACTCAGTGAACATTATTTTTGAACATGCATGGATCACGTTGTTGAGTGGAAGTATATTTCATAGAATATGTTTTGAATAAAATGTTCCCTCAAAGGGTTCCATAACCAAATAAGTCTAAAAACCATTGCTAAAATACCACTTCTTGAGGAAAATTGTAGTACTGAACTACTTACTTCTGGTTGTTGCTGGGAAAACAGTAAACTGGTTTTAAATACTGCTACTGGAAAGAATTGATCCTGCTGGGCTGAAAAAGCATGAGAGGAATAGAAAGAAAGTAGAGAGAAAGCAGGAAATATCAGGCTTCTTTTTTCTCCTCTTACCTGATTTTCTCTCTCTAGCACACCCTAATGGGAAGCCAGTTTAGGGAGGAGGAAGGCATGTCACAAAGCAGAATATAGGATGGTCAGTTTAGAATTGAAAGACAACAGATAAATAATTTGCACACAGTATAAAGAATATGTCTCAAATATTATCTTTAATCCTAAGTATGAAATTGAGAAGATGTACAAAGCATTAGTTAACCATTCTATAAGTGCTAAAAGATAAATACTAAGACATTGACAAAGAAGTCCCAAAATGTTTTGAAATAAATTAGTATGTTTTACACTATCCCTTATACAATGATGAATGTTGAATATATTCAGTACCAGAAATTGAATATTCCTATGAAAGCACTTAAAGCCCTTTCCAGTAAATCAGTTATCAGAATTTTAGAAAATTGACTATGCAGCAGAATAAGTTTTAAGAAATCAATTTTTGTGAATTGACCTAAGTCTTCAGTAAATGTTTACCATGACCATTATTTTTGTGATGATCATTATTACTATTAATTACAGAAGACAATCCAGGTGCACTGGGATAACATGTATACATGTATGTTAACTTGGTCAGTCTTCCCTCTGTTTTTCTCTATCAATATCTTTCTTCATGGTTTTGGCTCTTCTAGAAGTGACTGCTTAACTTTTTTACTAAACATAAATGAAAAATTCTCAGTTCATGTCACTGTTTCCCTGAAGATTTTCCTGAAGTGCTTTGGGAAAGTTAATTATTCCCTCTTCTGAATTTCCACTCTGTATATGTTTTTGTGACAGCCCTCATAGCATAGCACTAAAACTTTAGGGATGTTGTTTCTTACCTCTTTAAGTTGTCGGATTTTTAAAAGCAACAATGTCTTATTTTTCTTTTTTTTCTTTTTTTTTTTTTTTAAAGATTTTATTTATTTATTTGACAGAGAGAGATTACAAGTAGGCAGAGAGAGAGGAGGAAGCAGGCTCCCTGCTGAGCAGAGAGCCCGATGCGGGCCTCGATCCCAGGACCCTGAGATCATGACCTGAGCCGAAGGCAGAGGCCTTAACCCACTGAGCCACCCAGGTGCCCTTATTTTTCTTTTTATCTCCAAGCAGAAGCATCATAACTTAAGCATAGTAGAAATTAAATAAATATTTTTAATGGCTAGTTTAATCTAAGCAGTCTTCAAAAGTTTAGCAAGTGGTTGTCTTTATATAATGTGTATCATCAGTCTAAAATAAGAGTCTGCAAACTGCAGGCTTCACATGGGCCAAATCCAGCTACCTGCTGTTTTTATAAATCAAGTCGCATTGAAACATAGGCACACTCCATTCATTTAAGTAGTGTCCATGGTGGCTTTCAAGCTAAAATGGACTAATTTAGTAGCAAAAAAGATTTTTATGGCCCCCAAAGCCTAAAATATTTATTATCTTGCCTATTACAGGAAAAGTTTGGCTCCACGGACCTATGATTATAAAGGTATTATTAATACCAGGTTTTCTCCTCCTAGAGGCCTGGAACTTGCTAGAAAATAATAATTCTGAGAAATCAAGATCCATTCCTTGAATGTTAATCACTATTAGAAGATAAAGAATTCCATATCTTCATAGATTTTCTCTCCCATTAACTTAAACTACTTCTACTCATGTTTTCCTTTCCATATATCTTTCCACCCATATGGAAGTGCTTTCATTTTTATTTTCTATGCAGTTAATATGACCCAATTTTCTAGCTCATAGATTATTATTATTTAAATCAAAACTAATTTGAGCTACCTTTATCCCTCTCTCCTCCAGTGGGTCAGCACTCCTATAATAATCTCAGATCTCCAGGATATTTACTTACATCATTATATCCTCATCAGTCAACCTCATGAATGGAGCTAGAACTTAGAACTCACAGGGAAGGTAGGAGATTCCTGAAGCACTGTCCAAAAGCACTATTGTTCCAGAATCAGCCACCACCCAGATATGTTACCAAAATGATGTAAGCAGCAGTTATCTGGTCAATCCAAAGTGATTGTGTACTCACTACTGTCATCCTAATTGCCACTGAAATGTGAAGCCTATGTAAATAACCTGAGAATTAGGCCTGTGTATAAGTCACACCTTGCCTCTTCCCCTTAACTGTGTCAACCTCCTAGTGATGGGAATTCCTCAACTAAGCTCTATGGCCCAGCATTTCTATCTAAAACACTTAGTTAACCCAGTTTCTGGCCTTATGTTTAAACAGTGGACAATGAAGGAAAAGAGGGCCTGTCCTCCAGCTCATTATGGCCAGTAATATGCCTGGATTCATAAATCTTGGCTCTTTATTTACAGTCACATACAGTCTTTTCCTTCTCAGCAAACTCACAATTCTGTAATGGCCATGTCAGTAAAGGTGTGCAGATTTATCCATGTACTTGACTACTGTTTCTCTGCTCTTATAAAAGTTTAGTCTTTGGGCGCCTGGGTGGCTCAGTGGGTTAAAGCCTCTGCTTTCGGCTCAGGTCATGATCTCAGGGTCCTGGGATCGAGGCCCGCGTCGGGCTCCCTGCTCAGCGGGGAGCCTGCTTCCCCCTCTCTATCTCTCTCTGCCTGCCTCTCTGCCTCCTTGTGATCTCTCTCCCTCTGTGAAATAAATAAATAAAATCTTTAAAAAAAAAAAAAAAAGTTTAGTCTTTGACAGTCATAATANTGATCTCTCTCCCTCTGTGAAATAAATAAATAAAATCTTTAAAAAAAAAAAAAAAAAGTTTAGTCTTTGACAGTCATAATTTGAGATTCTATACTTTCTTCGTTGACTTGTCTTTTGGTAGATTTTTGTTTTGTTTTCTTCCAGGTAGTCTTATTCAAGACCAATCTCAATCCATCAGAAGTATTCTAATAACCCTAACTCCCAAAAACAAGGAATTTTTATCTTTTTTGTTTATTTAAGATCCATCATCATCCCTTTTGCAGTTTTAACTTTTCAACAGCTTTAGAGTCTTGCATAATATTTGGTAAAAGGTGGGATTCCCACTGTTCAACCAGAACACTGCTTTATTATACTCTTTCCTAGGACAGGATGCCAATTTTATGTGCTGAAAAGAATGAAGGTGATTTCTCCCCAAACAAAAGAAACTGGTCCAAATTAACTTGTTCTCTTGATCTCTCATCATAGTAGGAACTACAAATTTAAAATGCAATTCTCTGTAACAACAGTCACCAAAAATATATATGCTTTGTTATTTTAAGAGCACTGCTATATAAAGAAATTGAAGCATAATTCAGCAAAAAATGGTTCCAAAGATCACAAGAAATGTCCCTCTACATACAAACATACTTAAAATTAACTCACTGGATTTGGACAAATGTTTAGTAATTGGTTTGGATCAGCACATTTTTCTAATCCAATAATTGCATGGACTTGGCTCTTTTTAATCATTCCTTCTTCGGTAATCTTTTACAGTTTCTTTCTTTACTCCTATCTAAGGTTTTTTGAATTATTTCTACACGTTATGCACTCAGCTTGATACTGCAAAGATGTAATTCTTTTTTTAAATCTATTTTTTTATTTTAATAAATTACTTGAAAAGTATCTTAATTAATTTAGAATTTTAGCTGCCTATTTTTCCTTATTAAGTGGTTTGTTATAGGCTCAGAGGAAATTCTGTGGGAATTGGGAAAAGAAAATGCAAATGGAAGTGTACATGCTCTGTCTGGTGGATTCTGTTGGCAGAAATTGTTCTGAGGAGTAAAGAGCTGTTGCTGCCTAGAAACAGATTGAAATAGCATTATAAAAAGATCCAGATTGTATGTTTTCCAATACATGTATTTTCCCCACATTTTCTCTTATGAAATGAAGTACTTTGTATTATCCAAGGAAGTCACCTTCAAAAACCCCATGTAGAAATGCTTCAAGATGTATTAGTCTTTTCTCTAACACCTTGAGCTTTTGTTACTGACTCAAGCCAGGTGCATTAAGATTAGTTTTTCTCTGTCCTTTTATATTTTGACAATTTTCTCATTTAGTCTTACAGGCATGAGAGATAGGCCACCTCCTTTTATGATGCCTGACATGTCACACAATCTTTTTAGATTTCAGTTTCCTTTTCAATTGAGTGAAAGGATTTGGTAGCCAATAATTATTTGTGCAATTGATTCCCTAATAAAATCTGGTGTACCTCTCAATTAGATGACTCTGTAAGAATTAAAAGATGTTGAAATGTCTTACTTATCACTGAAGATCCTAATGTTGTATGCTAACCAAAACATATGTAGCAAAAATAACAACTCCTGGAGAATTTAACCTTACCCTTGCTTTGGAGGAAATTTATAACAATACAGGTAAAATGCAGATAGGGCAAGAAAGCAAATTTGAACAGATGCTGCATAAATATTGTCAGCCTCAGAGGGGATAAAACAGAGAAAACCCATGAAACAAACAAAACTGTATAGTCCAAAACTGAAAAAAAGAAAAGGAAAAAGAAACTACATATACTTGTAGTGTTAAGGAAAACTAATGGAGAATATGTTGATGGTACGGGAAGCAGCACACAAATGTGTGACAAATGTGTTGATGGAATACGAGCCGAGGGACAAGGAGCAAGCAGGTCAGCCGGGTCCTGGTCTAGATTCCTTCTTTCACATGATAGAAAGCTATAAGCTGTTTTTGAATTTTTTCTGTGTGCCATGAATTGTGCTTGATGCTTTCGTATATATCATTGCATTCAATTTTCAGACCAACTATAGAATATAGGTTGAATTTCTGTTTTATAGAAAAGAAAATCTGAGGCTCAACTAAAAATCTGAGGAACATGGGGAAGGTCATACTACTAATTTAAAAAAATGGTTAAGAATTTGAATCCAAGTTTGTTGGATCTCTAAACTTATTTGCCTCCTACTCAATAACTTTTGTAAAAATGGAGATGTTTTCTCTGTATTCAGGTTAAATTGCATTTTCCAAATTAGCAAAATAAAATATTCAGTTCTGAGATATACATAGTTTTTCACATTTTAACATAAATTTTTATCTGTCTTGATGATCTATTGCGTATTATAGTTTAGGAATCTTAAATTTCTTCGTGGCACATGGGACAGTGTTTTTGTTTTTGTTTTTTTAATAGTGTTTTAGGTTTATTGAAGTATGGTAATGTTTATGTTCTTAGAATTGAGTTCAAAATAAATAAACAGAATTTTTTTTAATGTAGCAAGTCATGAAAAGTAAGGTGTTTGTTTCTCTCTTCACAGAAAAACAAGAAGTACAGAATCTATGTTCTTGTTGTCCATTGCCTGATACTTACCAGCAACAGCAATGTCCTTACATGAATGGGATGCTTGACCAAAGGAAACGAAAGGTACCATGGATCAAATTATCTAAGTTTAAGCTTCATACTAAATTATGACCCTTCACCAAAATGTTTGGTTTTAGGTAAGGCAAAATTATTAATGAATTATTATTACTTTTATATTTTTATATTTATATTTTATATTTTTATTTTTATATTTTATATCATTTTTATATTTTTATTATTATAATTGTTATTTTAAGTTTCCTCCTATGGAATTTGAGAGTGGTCATGATTGCTTACACTAAAAGGTGAAGGAAGGTACATAAAATCATATTTTTCTTCAATAAATTGTACTTTCCTCTTCATATAAAGAGTCTGCATTTAAACTTACTATAATATAGGTTATAGTTAATCCTGCATGTCAACTGAATTATCTGGACTAGTTAACTACTGTGCCTTCTGTAACATTCAGTAAAAATTATGTTGACTCAAAGAAGAAATTTCGAAGATTCAAGTTTTCCTTAGGTCAGGTAGGTAAATAGAAGCCTACTATATTTAACATTGACCTGCACACCATTAACTTTATAATAATGATGAAAAACAGCAAAATCAACACTGTAACATATTGAGTACTTTCAATGTGTACATGACACTACTTTAAAATGTTATATCTTACTAATTTCTCTCAATCCTGTGCACTCAATATCCATTTTACAAAAAGGGAACTGAAACTTACAGAATTTAAGTACCTTGTAAATTTTCCTCTTTCATTCCTGCATGATTTATTAGGAATCTTATGAGGAACCAGTCACTGTGATGGGCACTTCATAAAGCATGCACAGCATGTGTCTGATAGCCAGGAGTCTAGCTAGGTCTATTTCACAGCACTGTCTGTGTTTAAACTCTGAGTATTGAGATGATTATCATTTGGGAGTAATTTACTTTATAGTAATTACAACACTAACACCAGCTTATAAAGTTGTTTTGGTTGTAATTAAAGTAAACTATGGCCAGGATCCTTAAATACCTACCATTTCTGATATGCCCTTAATTGACATGCAGGAAATACCCTAGTTTAGTAAAGGCAAACGAAACCCCATCACAACTACTAGCTAAGGCTTTGGGTCCAATACTTGTCTGATCATCTTTTTAGTGAATCTCCATTTTGCTTAAACCTTATATCAGAGTTTGTTTTTGATTTTTTTGTTTTTGTTGTTTTCATAGAGAGGAAGCCTTGACTTCTCTTGATGCCAGATTATGAGGCTCATACATCCATATAGCCTGTTCTTATCTTACTGTAACCCAATACATTTTTTTAAATTTTTTTTAAAGACTTTATTTATTTATTTTGACAGAGATACATAGAGAGCACAAGTAAACAGAGCAGCAAGGAGAGGGAGAGGGAGAAGCAGGCTCCCAGCTCAGCTGGAGCCTGATGTGGGGCTCGATCCCAGGACCCTGGGATCATGACCTGAGCTGAAGGCAGCGGCTTAACCAACTGAGCCACCCAGGCACCCCTAACCCAGAACATTTATTATTTTGGTTTATAGTTATTCAGGGATGATGCTGTCCTTTTTAAGAGATCAGTTGCATACCAGAAAGGCACTACATAAATATTTCTGGGTCACTTTTCCAAGCCATTCAACTGCTTCTGTGAATCTATCTGAATATGTAAAATAGGAGGTCTATTAGTTATTTCTGTGACATTAACCAACTCCCAGATGGGAGTTGCAACAATAAATAATAAATATGGGACTGCACATCAAATGTAGGTTAGCAGTACTTGGCTGAACAAGGTTGGGCTTTGTATAGTTCTGGTCCACATGTCTTACATTCTGGGACCCTGACTAAAGGAACAGCCACTATATGAACATGTTGTTCTTAAATTAGATGGTGAAAGCAAAAGAGTGATCAGCAGAAACACAGGATACCTGTTATTGACTCTGAATGGCGTATGGTCACTTCCCACATGTACAAACCCAAAAGCAGTGGGGTAAAGTGATACACATCACTTACAGTGATTCAGAACAAGGTTGGGGAAGGAAGGAAAAATCATGAAGAAATAATCCAATCTACCACAGGCAATTTAACTGCTAAAGACCTTTCATTAATATCTCTTGGTTATTGCCCAGAAGCCAATAAAGTGTTGTGAATTCGATTTTCTCCAAAATTATAAAATTTGCTAAACGAAGAAATCATCGCTTGCATTTTATTTTCTATCTCAGATTTTACTTGTTTTGTAATGTGCCTATACCCCAATAATATAATCAATTTAGTTAAATCCACAAATTACTAGATGTCAAAAATACTTCACTGAAGCATCTGAAAAGTCAGTTCTACAAAACTATTTTCTTCAAGGACATTCAGATCTTTCTTTGCCCACAGATAAGTAGTAATTTGAAACAAAATATCCTTGCCCTCCCTTGTTCCCCATGAGAATGTAAATTTCCAACATTTACATATAGACACTTGTGGAAGAACCAGTGTTTTAAATTTATTAGAGATTGGAAGGCTAAAATTTTCTCTTTCCCAAGTTCCCTTATGGCAAAGTTTTGGCCAATAAAATATAAGTGACATCTGCTGGAAGGAACTTTCATGAAGGATTTTTTAAAAAAGAAAACTCAGCTAAAATAGCCTCTTTGGCCCATATCCCTGCCTGTCATATGGTGCAATGCCTAGAGCTAAAGGATGAGCAAGCAGGAAGACAGAGGGGTCTTGTTCCTGGTGACACTGGAAAGCCATCACCCCAATCACCCACTACTATCTCAAGATTTCATTTGGCATGTCTCCTCCCATGCTATAGTTAGAACTGGACAGGGACAATATCATTAGTGCTTAGAAAGAATCTTGGTTTCTTCAGAAGCTCCAACCTGAGAAATCTTCCTCTTGCATCTTATGCTGCTACTTCACCTCCAAGAATCCTGTCCCACTTTTCCATAATTCTAAGTGACTATCAAGACCTATAAGACATCTGGAGTTCCAGCTGCACAACAAAGAAATTTAGAATTATAACTAAACTCTCAACCACACATGACCACTGCAACAAATTTCAACCCTTGCCCTTTCCTTGGTTTGCCTTGGCAAAAGAAAACATTCACTGCTATATTAATTAGGACTCCAGTTGCTAATGTGTTATTTCCCATTCTTCCCTTTTCTGTGCACATAACCGACTATAATCCCTGGCTTCTTATGTTGGTTGGGGTCATATTACCATTTCTGGACAAAGAGTTGGGAATGGAAATGATGTGTGTCACTTTCTGGCTTGGGTTTAAAGCATTTAATTGCTACTGTGAGACCCTCTAAAGCTTTCTCTCTTCCCTCTGGCATGACAACTGGCTATATCATTTACTTGAACTCCCAAATGACTGTGATAAGCAGAGCTCTCCCTGCCAATCCTTGATTGTCATGAAATATGAGAGGGAAATAAATCTTTTTTTTTTAGGCCATTACAGTGGGGGGTTGTTTGTTACTAGACCATGATGTAATCTATTTGGAATGACTCAAGTCCAATCAAGGAGGTTTCAGCACAAGGGTATATCTAGGCATCAGGAAGAGTTAGAACCAAGACTCGTGTGCTGCAATTATCAACAATAGTCAAACTATGGAGAGAGCCCAAATGTTTATTGACTGATGAGTGGATAAAAATGGTGTGTGTGTGTATGTGTGTGTGTGTGTGTGTGTGTGTGTGTGTGTGTGTGATGGAATATTACTCAGCACTAAAAAAGAATGTAATCTTGGCATTTGCAATGGTGTGGGTGGAGCTAGAATCTATTGTGCTAAGTAAAATAAGTCAGTCAGAGAAAGACAGATAGCATATGATCACATTCATAGGTTGAATTCAGGAATGAAAACTGATGAATATATGGGAGAGGAAAAAGAAAAAAAAGGAGAGATGGAAACAAGCCATAAGAGACTCTTAATGATAGAAAACAAACTGGTGGTTGATGGAGGAAGGTGGGTGGGGATGGGCTAGGTGGATGATGGGTATTAAAGAGGGTATTCGTGATGAGTACTGGGTGTTATAAGTGATGAATCACGAAATTCTACTCCTGAAACCAATTGTCCTGTAGGTAAACTAAGTAAAATTTAAATTAAAAAAAAAAAAAAAGAATTGAGTGTTATAGAACTCTCTCTTCCCCTCTTGACCATACTTTATCTATTTAGCATTATTTCTTCTCATTGAAAACTTGCATTCTTCACATGGGACAAATACGACCTTTGGCCATCTGAAAGGTCAACTCACAGCTTCAGTGAATAGAGCAATAATGATGGACACTTTATCTGGTCTCAAATTCAAAACTCTTAGGAAATGTATCTGATTGGGCCACCTTGAGTAACCTTTAACTATATTTAGGAAAATGGGGTCATGGAAGAACATGACATAGATCTGTGTGAATGGACTAGAGGAGGAAATATTTCCAGGAGAAGATAAGGGTGTCACATTAGTAGCTCATAAATGTTAAAGTATAAAAAATATATATATTTATATTTATATACAAATTTATATATATATATTTATATATATGTGTGTGTGTTTATGTGTATATATATATGTAGTCACATAAATTTGTTCAGCAAGAATTTATAGTATTCTTCCATTAGTCTACATAAAATTGTCAAATTCTCTAATGTGGAATATGGTATATCAAATAAAGAATGAGCAACAAAAATTAAAGATAAATGAATTGTACTAGAGATATATATTCATAGGCAACATTAAAAATATGTATGCAATTTGTAAGATACATGAAACACATTATTTGGTTATATGTTTCCTGCTAGTATATTAACTAATGTGCTTAACTCAATCTACTTACTGTTTTCTACTTACTGTTTTCCTTGAGGCTGTGTGGTTGTTAAATGTGACAGTCATGACTTATTTCTTACTATATACCAGTGAATAAATTTAGAACCTAGAAAAAAATCTTACTATAGAAATATCTTAATCTTGCCTTTCAATCAGGAAATATCCAATTTCAAAGCCGAAATCATATTCATATTGCAGATTCAGTTTTTTTTCTGAGTTTAAGGACTTGAATCTTAGAAGGCTGCTCAGATTGACATTTTGTCTTTTCATGAAACAATGCATATGAAAATATATAAAAGCCACTTTAAATTTAGACAGCATTATAGAAGCAAAATCAAGTTTTAATTAGTGTCACTAATTGAAAGCAGGAAACAGCATAGATAATCTTTAAAAATTACAATAACATGGCTTGGGAATTCACATCAACCACACATATTGAATTTTTTAAGATTGAGTTTGGCTGTGAGTGACAGAGAAATTCAAATAACAGTGTCTTAAGTAAAATAGAAATGATTTTCTCTCTCCCAACACATTCTGGAGGTAGGTGGTCCGGAGACAGATGGAATGGCTGTCCATGGTATCTGGCATCCAGGCCCTTTGTTAGCCTGTTATGTAGAGCCTCCATCCTGAATTCATTTCAACTTCCACTCTTTGCCATTGCCATTGCCATTCATTTGCATTGTACCTGACAGAAAGAAAGAAAAAAGAAGGATAAGGGTGCTCTGTCTCATTTTAAGAACAACTGCCTTGAACTTGCACATACAGTTTTTATTTATTTGTCATTGGCAAACACTTAGTGTTATAGCCAAAACTCCAAGCAAAGGAGTGTGGGAAATGTGAAATTTGTTCCAGATGGTTATTCACCCAACTGAAAATCAAGGGCTCTGTCATATAGAACAGGGAGAGGAAAAAACATTATGAGACAACTAGCAGTCTCTACACAGCTAGTATATTCACTGACCAGCTTGACTTCTGCCTATTCCCATAATGGGCTCACATCTTATATGCCCACATTTCAGCTTTACTCTAGCCTGTTCCCATAATGAATCACACCTAGTGTACCTGTGTCTACAACTTGACTCCTGTGCCAGTGATATTATATCACATTCCTGCAAAGGTGGGACTGAGGGCCAATGTTCTTTCAGGATATTCTCATTTCATTAAAAACCAAGTTTTACTTTACACTTAATGAACAGGATCACTGTGGACAGCGGTGCAAGCTGTGCACACAGTCTGAAAACAATAAGAAGCTAAAATCCCAAGGGAAAGAGTATATTTTGTAGTTCAAAATGCTTAGAAAGTCAATCTGATTACAATTCTTACCTCAATTCTCCACCCAAATGGAATGTCTTTTTCTAATTTGTGTAATTGGACTACATGTGCTGGTTTCAACTTTAGTTAGGTGGGATTATTCATATCCATTTAGGAGTAGAAAGATTTTCCAAAGTATGGATTTAAGAATATTAATTCCTCAGAAATACTGAGACTGCCAGATGAGAAAATGTGTTTCATAGTAAAAATGTAGTTCAAGCAATGTTAAGAACTTTCTTTGCTATTAGGAAGACTTTTAAGAACCTTTAATATGTTAATCCATGTTCCAGAATCTTCAAGGAGGGGATTCTTATATGAAATGATTGACAAGACAGTAATTTCTTTGTAATGCATCTTTCAGGTCACTGTAGTAAAATACCGATTTGGTGCAATGTTTCTGAAACGTGCCTGAAGAGAAAATAAGCTACTCTTCCATACCCCCAAATTTACTTAATTCAGATTCTCCAGATGAAGGTCTCGGCAACCTGTAGTTTTAACAAGCAACCAGATCACTCTTATCATTAAGCAATTTTTGGAAATAGTGATTTATAGAAATGTTTTTTCACTAGTAGTACACCAGAATCACCAGGGAAGCTTTTTCAAATACATATTTACTTTGTCCCTTCCAAATTTATGAATCAGAGTGAGGTGTGTTTTCTCTACCATCATTTCTTACACTAACTCAAAGTTAAGAACCATTGTTTTAGACCTAAGTTTCTTATTCTTCATATGTTGCTGCTTAGTAATACACCAAAGTATGCCCACACAAATGTTTTCTTTCTTGGGCCCATTCCTTTCCATTTATCAGGGTCTCCCTGGCATTAACTACTTCTTTCATGGCAAATGGGAAGAGGACTTCTAGCCATGCTTTATCTCAGGGCAGAGTTGACAGTAGGAAGAGAAAAACCTTTGGCCGTGGAATATAGTCTAGCCAGCAGATAAAATATTGGAGAATAATGAAAAACTGATTGCTTAAGCATGGGACATTTTTTATGGCTCATATGCTTTAAATGCATACAATTGGCATGAACAGGGTGGCCCATTTTTAAAAAGAGCAACTGAATTAAGTAGATTCCCTTGCGTAAAATGCTGTGTGCGTGATCTGTTTTCCAGATGTTTCCATGGTAAATGTTTTCTTAATGTGAAATCCAGCCATAAAAAGCACCTGGGTAGTAGACAGCTCTTCCAAACACAAATCATCTTTTTTTTTTAATCCAGAGACTTATAGAAAGAAAAAACTGCATTTATTTTAAACACAAGCAAGGATGAGCCTACTTCATATTCATATAAAAATATAAAGTGACAAAAATGTTTATTTAAACATCAATCTTAATATGTAAAGAGCTCCATTCATGTCTGTAAACAACACAAATGTATATGCTCTCTACAAGGTCTGCAAAACTGTTTGACAACCATATTTGAAACATTTATTTTCAGTATTAATTTTTCTGCATGGATTCTGGCTGAGAACACAGGAATAAAAGATACTAAAACTCCTGAGGTTTTTGAGCCAAACAATCTGAGTTTGGTCCTCCACCACTTATCAGCTATGTAAACTTGGGCATTTTACTTCACCTGTGTTTTATTATCCTTTTTTGTGAAGTAAGGATTGGGATAGTACCTCAGAAGATTGTTATGAGGATTAACTGTGTTTACACACATAGACATTTAAAACTTTGGGGGTCCATAGTAAATGTTCAATGAAGATTAGGGTCAATAAAGTAAATATCTCAATTGGATATTTTCTTCAAGACTAAAAGAAAGAAAGCTCTGATTATTTTGAGCCTGACAGTTCACTTTGTTAGGAAAAAAAATGGTTCACAAATGCCTCCTTGGACAAAAGCAATAAATAAGAAATGAAGTGATAAAAATAAACTCATGCCCACCTTAAATATAGTACTTAATTCATTAATGGAAATAAGCATCAATTTCTTTAATTTGTTGAAATATATTAGAGGAAAAATAGCTAATGTTTGCCATATAGTTTAATCACAAAAGATTTCCAGAGAGGGGTGCCTGGGTGGCTCAGTGGGTTAAAGCCTCTGCCTTCAGCTCAGGTCATGATCTCAGGGTCCTGGGATCGAGGCCCGCATCAGGTCCTGCTCAGCAGGGAGCCTGCTTCCTCCTCTCTCTGCCGGCCTCTCTGTCTACTTGTAATCTCTCTCTCTCTCTCTGTCAAATAAATAAATAAAAATCTTAAAAAAAAAAAAGATTGCTAGAGAGATTGGGTGCTAGGGATGTCATTGGCCCAAGAAGTCGAGGGAAATGCAGAGGAGAAACACATGGGGGGGATCGGGAGGGTGGAAGAATAAAAAGAAAGGGGGAGGTGAGAGAAGCAAGAGAAAAGTTTGTAGAGACGTTGGCAGGGAAAAATATATGCTACCATTTGGGTACGACTTTATGCCAGCTGTACACAGTGCCATGGATATTTCTTACAAAAATATAATAAGAACTTCCCCTCAATTATCAACTAGTCATTAAGATGATATTTGCTTTAAGAAGAAGGTACCATATTTTAAATGCTTTGCTCATTTGCAACTCCAGATGGGCAAGTCATTCTAAAAGGCATTTACATAAACATTAATAGGTGGTGAAAGCTCTGTGGATAGCTCAAATTTGGGGCTAAACGTTTTTTGGGTTTTTTTTTCCCCCCTTCAAAAACGGGTGTCTCTTTTAGTTGTCATTCTGTCAAACTAAAGGAAAGAGGCAAGAAATACATGACTACATGTTAGATTTCTCCCACCCACCTTTGCGTTTTCTTCAAATAAATCTTCAGTTTCATGGCGGCTATGGATTTCTTTTCAACATGAAATAGACATTCCTACTTGCTCTTAAACTATTTTCTTCAAAAAAGAAACATTCTTTTTGTTCAAAGTATAAAAGAAAGACAATGTCATATAGAGATCTTTATAAGTGATTATTAATGCTTTGAAGTTAAAATATTCAGATCAACACTTGATGAAGTTTAAATTGCAGGCAGTCTTCTAATAATTCTGTGAAAGTCAGAAAGCTAATTTATATTTAATTGCTATCAAAATCAAGGTTCCTGTAAAGCATACTCCTATCTTGTTTTAAATATATTTTTTAAATGTTTAAAATAGTAGATCTCAATATAGTATCTTGAAGAGAGCAAAATCCTAAATACAGACCACCCAGATGCATTTATATTCACATGGCAGACGTTCTGTTTCTATAAAGATGTTTGGACATTCTGGATAGAAGCATTCCAGCAAAGTTACAATGGTTTATCATATAAAATGCACTAAAATTCCCATTGATGTACTCTATGTAAAAGAGAAGCTACCTTCCCATGGCAAAAAACTAGAAATAGTAAAGTCTTTGAGAAGGAAGGAATTAAAATGGTAGCCTTACCCCTGTGATGTTGAAATATTTACTTAGTGTAGCTGTATTTTCACATTTTCTCTCGGTTTTTTTTTAAGATTTTATTTATTTATTTGACACAGAGAGAGATCACAAGTAGGCAGAGAGGCAGGCAGAGAGAGAGGAGAAAGCAGGCTCCCTGCTGAGCAGGCAGGCTGACACAGGGCTCGATCCCAGGACCCTGAGATCATGACCTGAGCCAAAGGCAGAGGCTTTAACCCACTGAGCCCCCCAGGCGCCCTTCTCTCAGTTTTTGATTACTCCAACTTACCTGAGTAATAAGGATTTCAAGTCATAGGAAGATTTTCTTCTCATCATTTGTGATTGGAAAGCGTAATGGACATTTTGTCAATAAGTGACTTCAATGAATATATGACATATTTCAGTGCTAAAATTCCCCTGAGAATTCATGACCATTAAAATAAATTGGCATCTTATTTTATTAATTTGGTCAGTTTGAGAATTTGTGTATTGAATTTATGTTAAAGGAGTTGGAGAGATGTATTTCCTAATCCCAGACTCAGCTCTGCACAGAGTATGCTCTAAGACTGCCTTTCTGAGGAGCTTCATGGGGAATAACATAGAGTGTCCACCTTGGGAAACAAGAAGTTAGTGTTGTCAGGTCCTTTCATGTTGCTGATGACAGCTATTCTCCCTTCTCCTGACATACTCTGGAGCCTATCTTGCCTGGGTTAAAACCTGGACTTTGTTTCTTATTTAGCTATGTAACCTGGGCTCCGGGGCTCAATTTTTTTCATTTGTAAAATGGGGTAATAACTGTACCTGCCTCATACATACCAAGAAAATAAAATAATAGAGATTTTCTAAAGCTTGGAAAATAAGAATGGCATAAATGTCAGTTAATATTATCATCATAAATGTTATTAAAATAAAAACTTCATTGAGAAGTCATGCCATATACTTGCCTCTCTTCTGCTCATCCCCATGGATTCATGAGTGCCCATTCCTCATCCAGTTAGCTCTTTTCCTAGGAGACTTTTTTAATCACCTTTTTGAAATTTTATTCTGTTCCCCACGTAGTCCAACTTCTGCCACAGCACCCACTGACTTCTTTCTGAGTTTCTCAAGTTTGCCTATCAGGTTTCTCTTGGGTCCAACTTTTAGAATATCGATACTGGCCGAAGTCTCACCTCACCTGGATTTGCCACACCCTTGCTTAGACTAGACTCTTAGTGTTGTTTCATCCCAGGCACTTCTGTTTTGCCCTAAAGTAATTACAGGGCAAACTCCTTCTTTTCTGAAGTCTTCTCTCTTTTACTCAAAGCATTACACAAGGTGAGGATAAAGAGACAGCACGAAGCAACGTATTATTTTGACCTCTTTTGTGTTGGGACAAAAACCTTATACACCTCCTCAAACACTCTTGAGATTTTAAATTTCTCCATCTTTTTGGCATAATACTCACACTGGGTCACCACTCTTCTCTTGGTCTGGGGTAAAACCCCTCAATGCATAGCGTAGTTTCTGGCTTCTTAGCAACAAAGGGGCTGGACATGCAACCTGGTTGTTTAGGAGTTGTATCTTGACAAATGAGAAGTGAAAAAAGATACATTTCTCTTTCTTCCTGTATTTGATGGACTGGTCTGAGTGGCAGTTCTTCCTTCCAGCCCTTTTGGAGAAGAACCACATGCTGAGCAGAGACCTGCTGAGAGATCCTTTTTGTCCTTTCCCAGCTTGTCATGAAGCCATTGCTGGCACAATGACACATCACGCTGAATTGCTTTGCATATTCCCTTTTTTCACTTAGATTTCTTTTTTTCTTACCTTCACCTCCCTGTGCAGGTATAGCTCATACATACTGGCAACAAATTAATCTTTGTCTCTGCTTTCTAAAGGATCCAGCTAAGACACTCCTGATGGCTTTCTAGAATAAATTATTTTTATTTTTTGCAGAGAAGCTTAGCATTGAGATTCTTTCTTCCCATCTAACTTGAGTGGGTGTGTGGGGGGGAGGGCGCACACGACGTCCAATATTCCAATTATGTCTGAATCAACTGGCAAGAACATTGCTTTCTTCCAACTTTAACTTTTATATGGCCTTTTTTTTCTGCGTGACTAATTCCCATTGCCCCTGCTTTGATGTTTTGAGATATGATGTACTCCCTTGTGTGTAGGGACAGAGTAAGAACCCCTCACTGCAGATATACAGTCCCTTCCCCTGTAGGTCCATCTTGTGTCCTCTCCACACTGAAACCAGAGTCTAACAGTTACTTTTAGTCACTCTGTATGTAGTTCAGCTTCTAAACAATCATCTGTTGGGCATTAATTAGACCTGTGGATTATCCACCTACTTTTTCTACCATTCTGTACCTCACTCAATAATGTACACCTCATCTTTCAGACCGGAAAAAAATGAGAATTATATATATAAGATTCTATATAAATAACTGATTTATGTAGTCTGCACACCGAACCTGTTAGTCTTTCTATAGGATACTGCACACACATAGCTCATCTTTGTACAATTATTTTATTTTCCATTAAAAACAGAGACAGCATACTGGTTAAGAGCTTAGTTTCTCATCTCAGATTTTGATATAAGTCTGGACTATTTTATTGGCTCTTTGTGTGACTTGGGGCAAATATTTTAACTTCTCTAGCCTCAGATGTCATAATCTGAAAAAAAGTTACAAAAATATGTTCTTCATGGAGTTGTTTACAAATTAAAGAGAAAATTTATGTCTTCTAAATGCATATTGAGCATCTGTTATATATCAAGAATTCTTCTAGTCCTTGGGGATAAAAACACAATATCCATAAAATACTTACTTTCATTGACTGGCTCAAAGTGAACAATAAATGTTAGCTATGTCATTATTAACATCATCTTTTACTACTCCAAATGACTTTATTTCACTGTACCTTCTAGTTCATTGTTAGGTGCTACCCTCTATTAATAGAGACTCTTTTTTAGCAATACCAAAGTAAAACCTTGGGGAATCAGTATCTTTTATCATTCTCTTTGGTTGTTCTTTGTGTTTTTCTTGATGTATATATGTATCTGATTTCCAAGTCAGAGACTTTCTTTCTTGATTTTTTTTAAATTTTAAGAAATATAGTAAGACATGATTATAAGTGCTAGTCCATCTTTTTAATTAAACACATCCTTTATCGTGTGCCTATTATGTTCCAGGCACAGTTTGTGTGTGGGAAGTCTCAGAAAACAAGAATAAAAACAAATCACACCCCTCATAGAGATTGCATTGTAATAGAGGGACACAGATAATAAAAATAAGCATAATGAATAAATGTATGTTATGATATTTGTCCAAAGCTTTTGACTATACCTCCCTAGGAAAAAAGTTATAAATATACCCCTATGTATATCTACTATTTAAAAATTATATCCATGTACTACTCTACTAAGAGATACTAAATTTTATATTAAAAAAGAAAAGATAAAAGTAATTATTAGCTGCACTGTGGTCTGCACATCTTGCTTTAAAGATCAGTTTGTCAACTAGTGAAGACAAATGAAATATTTCTGTAATGATGAAAAGGATTAGTTGGCAGAAAAAAATGACAGGCCAATTCTTAGCATGAAATACATGATATTTGTGTGATTTAGGAACAATACTATCATAAATAATACCAAACAAAAGTACTGCAGAAGTTAGTGATTCAGGGTATTTTGAGTGATAGCCTGCTAGTTTCTGAAACCAATATAATTTTTTAAATAAATTGCTAAAATTTTACAATCCTAGTTTCACAGTTCTAAAGTTCATGTAAACAGATTCATACTCCAAGTTTCATTTTGTATATTTTTGTTCCATTAATGGAAAATAAACCTGATTTTACTTTATATGAATATCTTCCCTGAGAAGTAGAGTGTGGCTCAGTATTGACTGTCAGAATCACCTATGTTTAAATTACTGTGATGAAATTTTTTGCTGATGCATTTATCACCATTTGTGGAAGTGGCAGTTTTAAATATCAAAATGTCTCTGAAGTGACATGACCATATTAATCTCAAATTTATTAGTCCTGCAAAAAAAGTCCATGTGAATCTCAAAAGCTATTTTATCGCACACTTAACCCAATGTGTTGCACTAAATATTTGAAGAAGTAAAGGAAGGATAAATGAAGACTGTTACTCATTCTCATAAATCACATCTAATTATCAGGGAGAATTATGTTGGTTCTATCTCAGAATTTATTCAGGATCAGATCTCTTCTCACCACCTCTGTCACCAATACATCTTGCCAAAATTGGGAGGGAAAAAAAAAAAAAGAGGAATCTTGACTATTCTCTCCATATCTGCTTAGCCCCTAATCTCAACAGTGTCAATTTTATGATCCTTTAGAAACAAAGAGGATCATATCATGCTTGCTCCAAATTTTTGAGCGGTTCTTTTCTATCTTACTTAGCATATAAGCCACATCCTGGAAGAAATGTAGAAGGCCATATATGATCCGGTCCACATTTTTTCTTTGTCCTCATTACTTCCATTCCCCTCCCCTTCCCCCACTACAGTCACTCAATTTCTCCCCCAGCGATCTTCCTGCTGTTACTTGAAATTGTCGAGCACAATCTTATTTCACAGTTCCCAAATTTCTGTATTTTGCTTGTTTGCTTTAGATATCTGTATGACCCACTATTTTTCTTCCTTTACATTTCCACCCAGGTACCTTCTCAACCACTTTGCCTCAAACCATCAGTCTCTAACTTCTACCCAGCTTTATTCTTGTGAGATTCATCAAGGCATGACTTACTGTATACATGCATGTACATTAAGTGTATGTGTATAGTTACTTATTTATTGCTCATTTTCATTATGAAAAGTGTAATTCTCCAAGGTTTACAGAATATGACTCTTAGACAAATAAAAAAAAAGAACACATTACAAAAATGTTCTTATTTTTTTTGTTAATAAGACAACCAGTATATTGTAAAAATATGTTCAAGAACATTGGGTGAAGCCAAGTACTTCATAAAGAAATGTCAGGATAGGATTGCTGAGTTATACACAGAACTGATTAATGTCTTACAGGGAAATAAAATATAACCTTTGGCATTATATCCCATTGGACAGAAATTATTTGATCTCTACTGGACAAAATTTACGAATTAACCTCTGCTCCAACTGAGTTATAAAATAGCTCAGTTGATGGTGAGTCAAGTTCAGGACTTTATTGAAAGGACATTCAGTAATCAATTTTGCCAATTTCCAAGTTGCAAATAAATTTTTTGACACGTACAAGGTCAGACAATTTAATTTATTTTGCTGCTATATTTTCATATCCTTCGACAGTAATGGGCAGGTAGTATTCTTTGATCTTAGTTTAGGTACTCGAAGAAGCAGATCTTGAGGCAAGGATTTAAATGCCTGTAGTTTGGGAAATCCAGAAAAACTAGTAGAGAAATGAAGAAGTGAGAAAGGCAACAAAGAAAGCTGAAAAGAGTGTGGCTTCAGGCAAATTTTCAATTTGGAAAATGGAAACTGAGTCCCATGGTACAACATAAGAGATAGGGCAGAACATACCGAACAATGAAGGTATTCCAACCTAACAATGAAGTGTATGGGTTATTTCTTTACTAACTCTATCATATGTTGGGGCAGTTCCAAGAAAGTTAACTCTGTCTAGTTTGCCCTGTGTGAAGGCTGAATATGCTTCTTGGGCAAACAAAAACAAAATTAAAACAAAATAAAATAACAGTAAAAAAACAAAATTAAAACAAACAAACAAGAAAACCCGTTCCAGTAAAAAGGACAGATATTTCTAGTAAGCAGCCTTTAGAAAGTGAATCCCAAGAGGATGAGAGGAATATTGGCATATTTGTTGTGGTGATGCATTAAAAAAAAAAAAGTGTTGATTGGGGCACCTGGGTGGCTCAATTGGTTAAGCACCAACTCTTGGTTTCTGCTCAGGTCATGATCTCAGAGTCATGAGATCAAGCCCCACCTGGGGCTCCAGGTATAGTGTGTAGTCTGCTTGAGATTCTCTCTCTCCCTCGCCCTCTGCCCCTCCCCTGGCTCAGGCTCCTGTGCTCTCTTTATCTAACATAAATAAATAAAATCATTTTTTTAAAAAAAGTGTTGATTGAATAAATAAATGAATGAAATGTTTCCAAGGATTTTGTAAGTTGCATCCTCAGTCTTACAGGCCCCTAGAGAATAAAAGGGGCAAGATAAGTGCACAGGAAATGATATGAAGATCTTGGAAACATACCAATTTTTCTGCGTAGGTGGTAAAACAGGAATAAAAGATAGGATTTGGTATTAGACAGACTAGGTTTCATTATATCATCTACTTATTTAACCTGTATCAGGTGACTTAACTTCTCTAAGTTTTTATTTTCTCACCTCTAAAATTGGGATAATTGATCTCAGTTCTCTAATTATGAAAGTATCACTGAAGTTCAAATATATAATTACCCCCAGGATAAAAATTACACTTAACAAAAGCTGGACTCTATTTAAAATGTTAACAAATCTAAATAGAGAATTTGACAAGCTGAATATGTTGGTCAGTCTTAGACTTTGAACATTAATGGTCTAATCGACAAGCCTGTTCCTTAAGTAGGGAAGATTAACTCAAACCGTATTAGATGAACATTTCCAAAAATCATCCAACTTACTTTTTTGGTTTGGCAAAAGACTCAGTAATTATATTTCTGATTATAACTATCTTTCAATGCATATGTGCTTCCAATGAAAAGCTGTGTCATGTCAATAAGAGTATTTTGTTCCTAGAGGAAACTGAAAGTTTCATACATTAGAGTCAGTGAGACTTAGGAATATACAATTCTGAGGATAAGAGCTGAACTTCGTTAAATGCCACCCTGCAAGGACTTTTAGGAGACTGACAACCCCTTTTGCTTTGTGCCTTCAGTTAAAACTTCAACAATAAATAGATGCAGTGCCCAAGAAATGAGGCATTCTCCCAATTTAGGAAGGGATGGATGGAGGAGATACATATACACATCCCAAGGAAAAGATGTAGGAAAAACACCGACATTATTTTACCTGATATGAGATAATTTATACTCAATAATCTGGACTTTTCTGTTTTGGAGGTAAGCTGAAGAGGAAGGGAGAGCAATCATTATCACCCAGAAGAATTTCTAGTAGCAAATAGGGGCTCTTCAGAAAAGAAGAACAAGAGAAGAAGGGTACCCAGAATCTTAGTTGCAGATTCTGTCCCCAGAGAAGAATGAATTGGGGTGAAGTTATTATTTAAATATAATGATAACAGGTATACATTCTTAAATATTCAAGATATCATAGCCTGATAAACCCTTGAGCTCTTTCTGAAAAAGTAAATAAACAAAGGAAAAATAAAACAACAAACTATAGACTAATCATAGTCATGATCTAATGTAATGGTGACCACTGGATCCACTTGAGCAGAGCACTAAGTCAAAGTACAGGCAAATATGGAAAATAAGTATTATAAGTGTTGACGATTTAAAAATCATAACATAAAACCAAAACTTAGCATATGGAGGGTTAGTGAAGAGAGGAAGGGTGAGGATAAAAATTTCTAGTATAGCTTAGCAGAATATAGCTGTTACCCAAAGTGGAAAAGTCAATAAATTCAGGTTAAGCTTCCTACTTAAAATCATCAACCAAACCATGTGATTGAAAACTCCGTTCCTCATGGGGGTGATGGCAGTCATATTTTCTAAAAATAAAACAAATGAAGAAATAGTTTACACACATATACATAAAGTGTTTATACTTTTACATTTTATATTTTATACATATAAAGTTTTAAAGGTAACTACTATAAAGTGGAAAAAATAGATCATGTAAAAATCCAAATTACCATTAGAAAAATCACACAGCTCCAGAGGTAAGGAGACTTTTGTCTGTTTGCTTAACTTTTACTCCAGCACTTAAATTAGTGCCACCCACAAATAGTACACACTTAATAAATATTTAATGAATGAATTAATAAGCAAGACAAAACAGGGTCAGTTCAGTTAGCAAAATGTAGAAATCGAACTATTAAAGTAAGAAAATATTAAATAACATGCTAAAGTTAAGTCAAGAAATATATTTTATAACAAGATATATAAATGGAATAAACTTGCTTCCTAAAATTAGTCTCAGAGTGAGTCAGAAACCAAAACCTAAGGATACCCTGTCTCATTAAGCAGGTATCTAAAACAAAACAAAACAAAATGCTAAAAACATAAGAAGAAAATAAGGCCATAGCTTAAATATTGGGAGGGAGGTGAGGAGAAGAAAGATAATTAAAATGATTCAACATGTCATTGTTGTATTTGCAGCTTTTTAACCTAAGCAACTTGGAGGATCATAGTATTGCATATTTAGAAGGGAAGATGACCTACCTTGATGTTCTAGAATTATCAGCACTTAATTTTCTACCACTTTGCCAAAATTCCTTTGAGGGCTGTTTCCATGGAAGAATAATTGCTCATAATGTAGGGCTTTTTTTTTTTCTTCCACAAACTCCTTTCATCTATCTCTATTTCCATGACATAGTCTGCAAATGTGAATTCTGTAGTGTCTTATTCTGTACCAAGAAACAAGTGCAGTATTTACACATTACTAAAGAAAGTACATCTGTTCAGTACATAGGAATTGAATATTAAGAGCCGAGGATTGTTCTAGGCACAGGTAGTAGTAACACAAAAGGGTACCGTCACTGAGGAACTCACGAACTCATGTTAGGAGAGCTGACATACACATGAATCTGTCCAGTGAGATAAATGTGGGGTGGTAGTGGGCACAGAGTTCCAGAGCGATAGAAAGAAGGGAGCTCGTTACAGCATAGGCACACTGGGGACCAAGGCTCTTCTCAGAAATTATTACTTCTGAGCTGCTGAAAACTATACAGAGAAAGAGAAACAGAGAGACTGAAACAGAAGGTGTAGGAAACAGGGAGAAGGGGAAAGGAGAGAGAGCCTGTCTAAAGAGAAACTGGGTTACTATAAGCCAACTAGGACTTTAGTGACATCATAGGTCATAACATTTAAATTAACCAAAGCACTACTTGTTATTTTTACTATTTTTGCCACCAGAAAAAGAAGAAATTTAGGTGATTTATGCCATTCACTCAATAGTTTTCAAAAATTAGAAACATACATAGAAGCAGTTGTTCTTAAATAAAGCATCAGGACAATGAAAATCCACTCACCTGTCTTCTCCCATTCTGTGTTTATTTATTTATTTTTTCAGTGAGCCAAGATTCATTGTTTATGCACCACACCCAGTCCTCCATGCAATAGGTGCCCTCCTTAATACCCACCACCAGGCTCACCCATCCCCCCTCCCCCCTCCCCCCTCACCTCCATAACCCTCAGTTTGTTTCTCAGAGTCCACAGTCTCTCATGGTTCGTCTCCCCTTCCGATTTACCCCAATTCACTTTTCCTTTCCTTCTCCTAGAGTCCTCCATTTTATTCCTTATGTTCCACAAGTAAGTGAAACCATATGATAATTGACTTTCTCTGCTTGACTTATTTCACTCAGCATAATCTCCTCCAGACCCATCCACGTTGATACAAAAGTTGGGTATTCATCCTTTCTGATGGTTGAGTAATATTCCATTGTATATATGGACCACATCTTCTTTATCCATTCGTCTGTTGAAAGGCATCTGGGCTCTTTCCAGAGTTTGGTAATTGTGGACATTGCTGCTATGAACATTGGGGTACATATGGCCCTTCTTTTCACTACATCTGTATCTTTGGGGGTAAATACCCAGTAGTGCAATTCCAGGGTCATAGGGTAGCTCTATTTTAAATTTTTTGAGGAATCTCCATGCTGTTTTCCAAAATGGCTGCACAAACTTGCATTCCCACCAACAGTGAAAGAGGTTCCCCTTTCTCCACATCCTCTCCAACACTTGTTGTTTCCTATCCTGTTGATTTTGGCCATTCTAACGTGGTATCTCAATGTGGTTTTGATTTGAGTTTCCCTGACGGCTAGTGATGATGAACATTTTTTCATGTGTCTTTTGGCCATTTGTATATCTACTTTGGAGAAGTGTCTGTTCATGTCTTCTGCACATTTTTTGACATGATTATCTGTTGTTTGGGCATTGAGCTTGAGAAATTCTTTATAGATCTTGGATATCATTCCTTTGTCTGTAGTGTCATTTGCGAATATCTTCTCCCATTCTGTGGTTTGCCTCTTTGTTTTGTTGACTGTTTCCTTTCCTGGGCAGAAGTTTTTTGTCTTGATGAAGTCCCAAAAGTTCATTTTCGCTTTTGTTTCCTTTGCCTTTAGAGACGTGTCTTGAAAGAAGTTGCTGTGGCTGATGTCAAAGAGGTTACTGCCTATGTTCTCCTCTAGGATTTTGATAGATTTCTGCCTCACATTGAGGTCTTTCATCCATTTTGAGTTTATTTTTGTGTATGGTGTGAGAGAATGATCGAGTTTCATTCTTCCATATATAGCTGTCCAATTTTCCCAGCACCATTTATTGAAGAGACTGTCTTTTTTCCACTGGATATTTTTTTCTGCTTTGTCGAAGACTATTTGACCATAGAGTTGAGGGTCCATATCTGGACTCTCCACTCCGTTCCATTGGTCTATGTGTCTGTTTTTGTGCCAGTACCATGCTGTCTTGGTGATCACAACTTTGTAGTAAATCTTGAAATCAATCAATGTAATGCCCCCAGCTGTGTTTTCTGTGTTTTGAAGCGCACACACAGTACAGAACAAGAAAGACTTGACACAAAACAGAGGGAGGCTCTTTGGGCTTGTTTGCATATTGGATGCCTTACTGAGACTAACATATTTAACATCGTGCCTTCCCTGAGCTGCCTTATACTTTCTTCAACTATCATATCGTTTTTATTTGAACTTGATGCATTTTACTCCTCTATCGTGTCATGTTTGCTCTGATAAAATATAACCAACAATTTCTATCTCCTCCTGTTGTTTTTTTCTTTTTTGGGAATAGTGTTAACTCTTTAAAGCCAAGCAAAGCAAAACTTTATTTTAATAATTTATACTGTTCTGGATTTAGCTATTTAAAACATTGTTGAAAATTATAATACTGAGAAAATATTGAATATTTATTTTTTAAATTGTTTTTGCTCTTATAGGTTCTTTGCTTTTCCATGTAAATTTTAGAATCAGCCTTCCAAGTTGTACCAAAAAAAGCAAAAAACAAAAAACAAAAACTTACTAAGACTTTTATTGGAATTGTGTTAAATCTACAGATCAACTTAGGAAGAATCGATATATTCATATATTATTATTCATATAATATATTGTCATTTAGATTTTTTTAACCTTCTCTCAGTAATGCTTTGTGCTTTTAAGTATAGAAGTCTCGCATGCCTCTCGTTGAATTTACTCTTAAATATTTAATTCATGTGGTACTATATGAATGGTATTGTTTATTTAATTTCAATTTATGAACTCATTTATAGTAAATAGATATATAATAATTTTTATATGTTAATCATGTACCTGCAAACTTGCTGAATTTACTTATTAGTTCTAATAACTTTTATGGCTTCCATCAGATTTTGTACATAGATTTTATTTTATTAAGTTTTTTATATTAATCCAGTATAGTTAACATACAGTGTTATATTAGTTTCAGGTGTACAATATAGTGATTCAGCACTTTCATACATTACTCAGTGCTCCTCATGATAAGTGTACTCTTAATCCCCTTCACTTATTTCATCCATCCCCCACCCATGTCTCTTTGGTAACATCAGTTTGTTCTCTGTAGTTAAAAGTCTGCTTCTTGGTTTGTCTCTCTCTCTTTTTTTCTTTGTTCATTTGTTTTCTTTCTTAAATTCCAAAGTTAGTGAAGTCATATGGTATTTGTCCCTCTGGCTGACTTATTTTGCTTAGCATTTTATTCTTTAGCTGCACCCATGTTGTTGCAAATGACAAGGTTCCATTCTTTTTTATGGCTGAATAATATCCCATTATATTATTCATCTTCTTTATCTATTCATCTATCAACGGACATTTGGGCTGCTTCCATAGTTTGCTGTTATAAACAGTGCTGCAATAAACATAGGAGTGCATATTAGTATTCTTGTATTCTTTGGGTAAAAATACCTAGTAGTGCAATTACTGAATCATAGGTAATTCTATTTTTAATTTTTAAAGGAACCTCTGTACCATTTTCCGTGGTAGCTGCACCAGTTTACATTCCCTCCAACCAGTGCATGAGGGTTCCTTTTTCTGCACATCCTCACCAACACTCATTGCTTCTTGTATTTTTGATTTTAGCCATTCTGACAGATGTGAGGTGATATCTCATTATAGTTTTGATTTGTATTCCCCTGATGATGAGAATTTTTCCATGTGTCTGCTGGCCACCTGTATATTTTCTTTGTAGAAATGTCTGTTCATGTCTTCTGCCCATTTTTAATTGGATTATTTGTTTCTTGAGGGTGTTGAGTCTTACATAGATTATTATGATGTATGTGAATAAAGACAGTTTTACTTTTTCCTTTCTAATGTGGATGGCATTTATTTCTTTTCCTTGTTTCATTGCAAAGACTAGAATCTCCCATCCAATTTTGAATAGAAGTGGTAGGATCAGATACTTTCTGATCTTAAGGGGAAAGGATCTGATTTTTTACTGTTATGTATGATTCTAACTGTAGGTTATTCATAGGTGCCTGTTATCAGATTGACATTGAGACAGTTTTCTTACATCCCTAGTTTGCTGAGAGATTTTAAACTGAGAATAGATGTTAGATTTTGTTAAATGATTTTCTGTGTCTATTCAGATGATAATGCTTTATTTCCTTACTATTGTAACAAATTATGTTGATTCATTTTTGAATGTTAAATCAGTCTTACATTTCTGGAATGAATACCATTTGGTCACAGTATGTCAGTTGTATACACTGTTGGATTTGATCAGCAAAAGCTTTATGGGATGCCTGGGTGGCTCAGTCAGTTAAGCCTCTGCCTTAGGCTCAGGTCATGATCCCAGGATCCTGGGACTGAGTTCCACATTAGGCTCTTTGCTCAGCAGGGAGCCTGCTTATCCCTCTGCCTGCCCCTTCCCTGCTTGTGCTCTCTCTCTCTCTCTCTCTCTGGCAAATAAATAAATAACATCTTAAAAAAAAAACAAAACCCAAAAACAAACAAACAAACAAACAAACCAGCTTTGTTTAGTAGTGTTGGTTATTGGTATGTAGTGTTTTTATTTTTGCTCAATTCAAGATAGTTTTCAATTTTCATTTTTTCTCCTCCAACCCATTGGCTATATAGAATTGTGTTATTTAGATTACAAATAATTAGGAATCTTAAAATTTTTATATTGATGTCTAATTTAATTGTTTTCCTTTATGACCTAGAGCTAAATTTGCCATATAAAATGCAGGATGTCTGGTCAACTTGGATTTTAAATAAACATTAAATAATTATGTAATATATATTTTCAGTATAACATGGAACATAGTTATACTAAAAAACATTATTTGAGGACTGCCTGAGTGATGCAGTTGGTTAAGCATTCGACTCTTGGTTTTGGCTCAGGTCAGGATCTCAGGGTCCTGAGTCTTCTTGGGATTCCCTCTCCATCTGCCGCTTCTGCTCGTGCTCTCTCTCTCTCTCTCTCTCTCTCTCTCTCTTTCTCTCTAAAAATAAATGAATTTTTAAAAAATAAAAAAATAAAAATAAAAACATTATTTGATAAAGAAAATGAAAGGACAGGCCATAAACAGAGAAAATATTTGCAAAAGACACATTTGATAGAGAATTATTATCTAAAATATACCAAAAATTCTCAAAACTTAATAGTAAGAAAAAAGTCATAAAATCAATAAAAAAAAGCTGAAGACTTTAACAGACACTTCACCAAAGAAGATATACAGATGCCAAATAAACATATGAAAAAATATTCCACATCCTATGTCATTAGAGAAGTATAAATTAAAACAACAATGACGTATCAATACATATCCTTTAGAACATTCAAAATTCAGAACAGTCACAACACCAAATGCTGGTGAAGACGTGGGGGCAGCAAAAACACATTCACTCTTTTTGAGAATGCAAAATGGTCCAGGCACTATGAAAGACAGTTTGGTGGTTTCTTATACAACTATACATTTTTTTTATATATTTAGTAAATTTTTAGAGTTGGGCAAGCATCATCACAATCTGATTTTCAAGAACTATACATATTCTCTCTTTTTTTTTAAGATTATTTATTTATTTATTTGATAGAGAGAGGCAGCAAGAGAGGGAACACAATCAGGGGGAGCAGGAGAGGGAGTAGCAGGCTTCCCGGGGAGCAAGGAGCCCAATGCAGGGCTTGATCCCAGGACCCTGGGATCATGACCCAAGCCGAAGACAGACACTTAACGACTGAGCCACCCAGGCGCCCCAAGAACTATACATATTCTTATCATACAATCCAACAATCATACTTCTTGGTAGTTACCTTAGGAGTTAAAAATTTATGTCTTCACAAAAACCTGTACAAGGATGTTTGTAGCAACATTACTCATCATTGCCAAAGTTGGAAGCAACCAAGATGTCCTCCAGTGGTTAATAAATAAACAGTGGTGCATCCAAACAATGGAACGTTATTCAAAGCTAAGAAGAAATGGAATATCAAGCCATGAAAAGACATAGAGGAACCTTAAATGCATATTGCTAAGTAAAAGAATCTAATCTGAAAAGCCTACATACTATATGATTCCAACTATGTGACATTCTAGAAAAGGCAAAACTATGGAGATAGTAAGAAGACTGGTGGTTCCCAGGGGTTAGTGGTGAGGAAGAGAAATAGATGGAACACAGAATTTTTAAGTCAGTGAATATATTCTGAATTTTATTATCATGATGGATACATGTCATTATCCATTTATCTATAGAATGTAGAACACCTAGAGTGAACAGTAATGTAAAGTAGGTACTTGGGGTGATATGATGTATCCATGTAGGTTCAGGAATTGAAAAAATGTATCACTCTGGTGGTAGATGTTGATAATAGAAGAGGCAGTGCATGTGTGGGTGCAGGGAACATATGGGATATCTCTGTACCTTTCTTTCGGTTTTGGTGTGAACCTAAAACTACTTTAAAAAAATAGTCTTTAATAAAAAATAAGTATCATTTGATGTTTATCTGAAATTCAAATATAAGTGTGTGTCCCTTTTTTGCTGTTGTTAAACTGGCACTACCTAAATATGGTTTATCTTGGTAAATTTTCTGTGTATATTTGAAAAAAAATCACAACATATTCTGTTATAGTTGAATGTAGTGTTCTCTAAAAATTAATCAAGTTAAGTTTGGGTGATAGTGTTTTTCACTCTACCATATCCTTGATAATTTTCTGCCTGCTTGTTCTATTAACAATTAAAAGAGAGGTATTGAAATATCTTATTACATTTGTGAATTTGTGTATTTCTCCTTGAAGTTGTATCAGTTTTTGCTTCAAGTATTTGAAGCTCGGTTTTAAGTGCATAAGTGTTTAAAATTGTTTGTTGTTTCTTCTTGATGAATTGACCCCTTTATCAGTATGAAATGGGGTTCTTTATTCTGAGTGATATTCTTTATTCTGAAATCTACTTTGATAATATTGATATGACCTTGCCAGTTTTCTTTTGATGAGTTTTAGCATGACATAATTTTCTTTATTCTTTTACTTTTATCTTATTTGAATCTTCATATTTAAAATGAGTTTCCTATAGCTTATAACTGGGTTTTCTCTGTTAATATCCAGTATGCCTATTTCTTCCTTTTAATGGGCGTGTCTGTTTACATTTGACATGTTATTAGTATGATTAGGTATAAATCTATAACTGTGATACTTATTTCTGTTTATCTCATCTGTTCTTCATTGTTGATTTTTTTTAAATTTTCTTGCCGTCTTTTGGATTTAGCATAGTTTATGATCCATTTTAATCTCTGCAGATTTATTACTTATAACTCTGTTTTGTTACTATAGTGATTATTTTAATAACTTACATCTTTGATTTATCACTGTCTACCTGCAAATGAGTAAAGTAATATACTTTTATAATCTCCCTCCCTCATAGATTTTTATCTTTATATACAATATAAACTCCATGCCATATTGTTACTATGTTTGTTTAACTTAAACTGTAAGCCCTCTGAAGATAGTCACCATGTCTCCCATGCTTCCTAGTCAATATCCTTTGCCTCGTATACAGGACTGTATGAAATAACTACCTAATAAATATTTTAAGCATGAAAGAATAAAAAAGAATGAAAGACAGTATTTTTCATTAATATCGTTTTTGTATTCTTCCTCATAATATACTCTGAAGGATTTCATGGACATATATTTTTTAACCTATAGAATACAGTGACAAGGACTATTTTAGTATCCTTGTCTAAGTCTTTCATTTATGTCAGATCTGAATCTGTTTTGATTGATTTTTCTCATCATTATGGTTTATATTTTCCTACTTCTTTGCATATCTGGAAAACTTTACCTTGTTTGATGCCACATGGTTTTGTATTCCTATATGAGGGGACCTTTAAACAGCACTGCAGTTATAGGCGCCAACCCCCTGCACAGTCAAAAACCTGTGTGTGACTTTTAGCTCCTCCAAAACTTAACTACTGATAGCTTACTGTTAACCAAAAGTCTTACCAATCATATAAACAGCCAATTAACACATATCTTATATGTTGTATGTGCAGTATATACTATATTCTTAGAAT
The DNA here is from genome assembly GCA_002007465.1 of Ailurus styani. Classification (NCBI taxonomy): domain Eukaryota; kingdom Metazoa; phylum Chordata; class Mammalia; order Carnivora; family Ailuridae; genus Ailurus; species Ailurus styani. The sequence goes on from LNAC01000026.1 coordinate 238,379, forward strand.
AAACTAAGGTAGAGAAAATGTTAGGAAAATCATAAGAAAGGGAAAATACATTTAGAGTACTGTACTGTAAAAAAATTAGCATATAAGTGGACCTATATACTCCACGCCCACGCTATTCAAGGGTCAAGTATACATTATGAAGCTTTATACTCGGGCATGGTTGGGTTACATGTTAACTGTTTAATCTTTAGTTTTTAAAATATTTTTTGGTGGACCAGAATAACATTTAATCTAGTGCTAATTATCTCTCTTTTCTGAAGTAAAAACCCTTCTGAGTATTCTAACCAATGGCCATTAGTTATAAAGTTTTTCCTTATGGCTTTTTGGAACATGCTTTGTTCCTTATATAACCCCAGCGTTACTGTTTCCTTTAACTCTTTTGGATGATACTTTCCTCTGCTAAGGAGGCATCCTCGAATTCAGGCACTGATCATTAGTCTACAGAGTACTTGAGTGAACTCTCTGTCGATCTCCAGAATTCTGTCTGTCAAGCTTTCTTTTCTAGCACTCTGTTCTGTGAACTCTAGCTTCTTTGGTTTCCTTGGACCCTTTGCTCTGTCGCTTTCAACTCAGCCAAATCTGCCTAGTGCTGAATTCCCTCTCTCTGAGCCACTGCTTGGCAACTCTCAAGTCAGTAATCTGGAGAAACTGTGGGGCTCACTTCAATTGTCTTGTGCATGTTCTGATATAATGGTGTCATCTAATATATGTCATTCAATAATTGCTCTCTTTTTAAAAGATTTTTATTTATTTATTTGACAGAGAGAGAGAGAGAGAGATCATAAGTAGGCAGAGAGGCAGAGAGAGAGAGAGGAGGAAGCGGGCTCCCCGCTGAGCAGAGAGCCCGATATGGGCCTCGATCCCAGGACCCTGAGATGATGACCTGAGCCGAAGGCAGAGGCTTAACCCACTGAGCCACCTGGGTGCCCCAATAATTACTTTTTTGACTCAATAATGTAACTAACTATTCTTTCCATGTTGGTATATGTGGAAATAATAATTTTTTGGTGACTAAATCATATTATACGTAATTTGAGTATAAAATTTTTTTTTGCCATTTGTCTTTTTGATAAACATTTTTTCTTAATATTTTGCTCTTGTAAGCTAGATGTGATGAATGCCCATGTATATGTTTTCCTATGCAATGATGTGGGTATTTCTCTAGGACAGGTAATGAGTGTCATTCAAATTTTATAGGGTCAAATTGCTCTTTGTGTAGCTGTCCCAATTACACTGTCCCAATAAAATATGGAAGTATCATTTCTTCACACCTCCATCCCCAAAATAATAACTGAACATCCCCAAAACAATTACTGAAACTTAGTTAAAATTATGCATAGCATATCATGTTTATTTCTTCTCCAATGAAGCATATGTTCACCTGCTTGCCCATTTTCAGTCAGGATGTTTTTCTTATTATTGTTTTCAAAAGAATAGATCCTATATATCTATATTTATAAATATGCATGTATGAAAATTGTTATATACTGCAAATATTTTCATTCAGGGTTTCAGTTTTTGTGTCTAAGGCATTTCTTACTTGAACTTCGTAAACATAAATTAAAATATTTTCTTCAAATATGTTTTGGGTTAAGATTTATACATTCAAGTTTTGGATATACTATACTTGTTTTTGTGAAAGGTGTGAGCTAGGGCTCTAAATTCTTTTTTTCCCCTCAAACATACGGGCAATCTTCCCAACAAAGTCAGTTGAACAAGACATCCTTTAAAACGGATGTGAAATGTCCCCTTTCTTTATGCAGTATCCTCATAGACACAGCCATAGTTTTGAAGGTTTTCCCTGATGTTCTCTCAGGTTATCGTAGCAGTGGCACTGTGAGGTAAGCTCATTAGATAATATTGTTGCCTCCCTTTTCTACGTGAAGAAACAGGCTCAGAATTATTTGCTTAAGGTTAAACAGCCCTTCTGAAACTGAACAAGCATTCAAATTCCAGTTTTTGAACTCCAAATCCTATGCTCTATTCCTTACTCTAAGGTCACATTCAGTTTGTTTTTCTGATTTCTTGGCTCAGCGTGATTTTTAAATAGCTTCCAGCTCTAGACAGAATGGTTCTACTTTCCCCTCCTGAAAGAACCTAAAGATAATGTTGGATCTCTGATAACTCAGGCATTTGACAACATGTCAAAAACTCTACATTTCCCTTTAGATTCCACCCTTCCCAATCTTTAGGGCACGGAGATACAAACACAAATCAATATGCTCAGTTCCCAGGAGTATACATTAAAAAAAATTAAATAATAATAACTCAGGGATTTCTTATTTCATGTACAATGTGAACTCCTTTCCTCATCTGTGAGGGTTTATAGAGCTTGAAAGATACAGCTAAAGGAAGTTGGAAGAAGAATGAAGCCGTTTAGCTACCTCCTAAGACCACAGTCCCAGAAGCTTTATATCTTTAATGAACGTGCCCCTGTGAATGACTGTGCATCACCATCAATTTTCCCCCATATGTGGCTGATGAGTATGTGAAATGGGGGTTCATTAAAAATAAAAGCAAAGCAATTAGAAGGACTGCAAAACAAAGGTCAACACCCATTATCAGACAGAGGAAATGGTATGCTAAAAGAAGTATTTGCTTTTCAACTAGTTTCAATCTACTGCAGGCTATGAAATGATAATCTCTGCTTATTTTTTTTTCTAGTAAATGTCATCTATGTCATTTCTGTTTACAGATGAGTGGGTTTCAATCTTGAAATGTTTATTCTCTCTCTATTATAGGAAGAAAAAGATTTTCCTAGCTTGCCTCTGGGAAAGCAATATTGTCTGCATTTGTATTCTGAACTAGACTAAGGAAAAAGCATTGAAACGGAATTACTCTATGTGTCTGGTTGGATTGTAGCTTTGGGAACTACAAAGAAGGTTTCAGGCTAGTAGAGAAAGAGCGAGCAAGTGAGAGAGATTATATACTCCTCTACTGTGCTAGAAAGGTGACATCTAAGACATAAAATGCATGGGTAAATGGTTTTCGCCACCACTTTGTGCCTTTCGATCTCAGCTGCCATCCTAATATATTGAGTAGAATGTCCAAGCTTTGGGTCCAGATATGGACGTGTTTATTATTGTGCATTTTTTGGAGCTAGATTTTTAAAGTCCACCTATTAAATATACAGTACTATATAGGTGAATTTGTACAGAAAGAAAATGGATCACAATTGTATTATTGAAATAAATTTTACTATTGCAAAGACAGTTTTCTCCTACTAAATGATAGCATAAGACACAAGATAATGCTAGCAACCATAATGACCAAGCATCTTGATACTAATAAGAAATTAGAATTGTGGCAAATAAATGGAGATATACACCTAACCTGAAGTTTTCTTATCTTGTGAGACCCAACCTATGGCTAAAGAGTTTAAAGTTTGTCAGATCTAGACAGATTATTTGCTTACATGTCTTTTGTGGATGGACTTTGGATAATAGCATAGAGTATACATTTGCAGAAGAAAACAGTTGTTTTTCTTTTCCATTAATGAATAATCCATCTCACTTTAAAATATATTTAAACTGTGTAAGAAAGAAAAAATAAACTTACTTGTGATATTAGCTTTCAGAAATGAATGCTATGAATAATGTGGTAAAATTCCCTGAAGTCTATATATTTATTATTTTGAGTTTCTTGGATAACTGTTTACAGTGATAAATCATGTTAATTATGCCTTCCTTCGTGATATAAATATTTGCATGTCAGCATAAAGTTTTTGTAAACCATCAAGTATTTCTTTTGTAAAGACATAAATATTTTAATGGGGTAGTTTCTCTCTGGAGGCTCTACTATGGTTTTATCTAGTCCTTTTTTAGGAAATTGATTTCCACTATATTTGCTACAGTTGTTTGTGGTGTACACTATGGCCTCGCTTGTGTGACAGAATGAAACTGAGGACAATTTTACAGGTCATTCCTGAGGTCTCTTCTCACACATACTCAGGAACCTCCACTGCTGGAGAAATGGAGTGATAGGAGAGTTCATGCTTTGACCTTTCAAAATAACTGAAAAAAAAAATGATAGCAGTGACCCTAGTGTTGAAAGCCAAACGTGTAATTTTCAAGGGTCATGATTTTTCAGAGAAGACAAGAATTCAAAACAAAAAAATAAAGCCACAAACACAGGAACAATGAGGTGTAGTCTCCACATCATGGTATACAAGCTGCCCAGGTGTATGTGCAGCAGGGCGTGGGGTGCATGTCGCTTCATACCTAACTTCCATGTCCCTTTCACATTAGGATCTTCACATTCTATAGGTTTTAATCCAATATTAATTTTAGCTTTAACCCAACTTTCTCTCTGGGGAAGAGTGAGATTAGTTCGCAGGAACATTTTCCTTGGACCATTCACCTTCAGAGAAGACTGTATCCTCCCAACAGGAACATAAGCACTTTCAGGTCATCAAAGATGTGATACAGAGCTCCATGCTCGGGCGCCTGGGTGGCTCAGTGGGTTAAAGCCTCCGCTTTCGGCTCAGGTCATGATCTCAGCGTCCTGGCATCGAGGCCCGCATCGGGCTCTCTGCTCCTCAGGGAGCCTACTTCCTCCTCTCCCTGTCTCTCTGCCTGCCTCTCTTCCTACTTGTAATCTCTCTCTGTGTGTCAAATAAATAAATAAAATCTTAAAAAAAAAAAAAAACTCCATGCTCATGGTAATCATCTGCTACATGGTGAGAATGTTACTGAATTGAATGGCATTTTTGACATAAGCAACTTGCATCAAGGTTGTATCTATATGCACCCCAAAATTGAAGAAACGGGAGTTAGTTGAACAAAAAACATTCCATGAACATTTACCTTTGAATTACCAAGTACAATTCCCCTTGAATCCTGCTACATTGTGAGTGCCCAACCAGCAGAAGATTGTAATTGTCAGGATGGAAAACCTCTTCATTACAATGATGTGGTATAACTGTGAATTTGTTGGGTTTTTAAAAATGTATATATCCACAAAACTACTGATCTGTCTAAATGTATCTCCACTTATTTTTTCAAAAGAAAAATTTTATATACAATTTAGTTTCTCTTTTTTAAAACAGGTGAATCTGCTTAAACAATTAATGATCCTCATTTCATGTATCCAAATATAAAAAAATTAAGCTTCAATACTGCCATGCATTGGATAATTGGATATGTCATATTGAAGATTGTTTTTGTTAAACTGTTTTTAATGCAGTGATTACTAACTTTACACATTTTCTATAGAAAAATGCATTTTAGTTTGAAAATAAAATAAAATTTAAAGTTCAAAAGTCTAGTATGCTGAAACATCACTTATTAATCATTATTATTGAAACTATGGAGAGAAAACCAGAGTGGCAGAACCTATGTTGAAATGTATAGAAATTGGAAAATGGAGCTCCTCACTTAGAAAACCTTCCAGAGCATTGCACTAGGAATTGACACTTAGTAAAAACCTTTTGAAGTCGCTATACTGTTTCTTTGAGGATGAGCAGATTTAGCAGTCAAATCTCCCAACCTGAATATTTTTGTTCTCCTTATCCACCAAACCAGTTTCTTTTCCGTTGTTTGCCATCACAGCTAGAGTTAGCACTCCTGCGATTTGACAGGCATTCCAGGCACTTCTCTCTCCCTTCCTTCCCACAGCCAAATATCAATCTTACTACTGTTCTTTTCACCAGGCATTAGATCCATCCACTCCTCCATAGCCTCCGAATCACTCCGCTTGAGCAGGCTATCTGAATTACTGCAATCCTCAAGCCTCCAGATTGATTTTCCTCTCCCATTTGTAAAATACAATCAGAGCTTTCCTCTAACAAGCAACCAGGATCATATCCTCCTGCTTAAAACCATTTAACAGGTAACAATTGCTCTGAAAATAATACCAAACTTCATGGCATGGCTTATAGGATGAGCTTTATCACTCTTTTCAGCCCTGAATTCAGCCACCAACCTCCCTCCTTCATTCACTGCTGTTCCACTCAACTCTTCCAGCATTTCTGAACTTCTTGCATCTTCTAGAATTACACAAACTTTTATACTTCTGGGGATTTGCACATGCTTTTCTCTGCCAGAAAAACTCGTGGTCCTCCCAGAAAAATTCTTATTTCTTATTTTTGATTACTTAATTTGTACTCATGCTTTAGTGGATTTCAAACACATTTGGACGCATGAGTCATCTAAAATATATATATATTTTAAAACCCTAAGCTCTGTACACACAAACACAACTGAAAAAAAATGTTTCATGAAATAATACCTACATGTTTTATGTGCCATGCAATCTATAGTTTCTATTTTCTTCTACTCTTCTTGATTTGCTAAATTGATTTTTATAGCCTCCAATTCGAATAACATGACTTAAGATCATTTACTTTAGGAAGTCTTCCTTGACTCTTTTGAACTAACTTGATGCTCATGCTCTGTGATTCTACTGGATCTTGTACTCCCATATTATAGCCCTGGACATATTTGGGGTTATGACTTGTTTAACTTTCTACCTTTGCTAATGACAGAACATATAGAGAGGGCAGCCACAGTGCTATCCTGCTAACATCATGCATTCTACACTGAGTACAGTACCTGCCATTTAAGTGCTTAAAAAATTGAAGTTGAGTTATAACTGATTAAAAAGCAAAATTCTGATCTGTTTAAATTACTCACACTTAAAAAATCAAGTTTGTTTTTTTAACCTAAGTAAAAAACTTAGGGGTATGTGATTTCAAGTATGTCTTCAAAAAAACAAGGAGATACAAGAAAGTTTTAATGAAAAAGTTAAACATTGTAGTAACGAGGGAAAGAGAAATATGTCTTTTTGGCAGTCCTAAGGAGGGCTATATTTCATCTTGTTTATACTGTTGTGTATCAGTTATGAACTGCAAAATGCCAACTCGCACTGGGAGGATATCCTGAGAGCAGCATATTATCTCTAGCTATTGTTCTGACGGAATGTGTCCCAAGAGAAATAAGGCATGTACTTCAACATTTTAAAACTTAAAACAATTAGTCTTTCTTTCTGTACAAAAACATTTCAAAAAAGCTACATTCCCAATTTATGAGTCAGAGGTGATCATAAGTTTGCTTACTTTTAATTCTGAGTGTGAGGAGAAGTGTTACTCTTTACCCAGCTTCAGTCTATATTTTGGTATGACTTGCCAAAATTTTTCATACACGTTTGTGACCTTGATTTAGTCATTTCTAACTACTTCTTAAATTTTTACAGTGAATTGATTAAACTTAGAAAAAAAGTCGGGGATATCTTCAGTGATTTTTGGGGGGTATCTGTTTTTTGGTAAAAATATTTTCTAATCATTTTCATTAAACACTCACTTATGGGAAATTAATCCATTTGTTTCTACTTCACATATCATCAAAATACTGTTGTAAAAGAACTTTAAAAATAGCTGTTTCCTCTCCAAATAATGCATTCAGGCTTTGAATAACCTATTTTTTGCTTTTTGTTTTTTACCAAACACCAAGTTCACAGGCAGATAAATCAGTGCACCAAGTATGGTGCAGTCCTACACTATATTTTTCTTAAGATTGCAGTGCACTATTTAAGTGATATTAATGAAAATCTATTTCTTCATATAAAGGAATCACTTGAGAAGGCCAAACAAACATGGAAAATTTTAAGTGAAATTCTTCAACTCTAGCTAAATAATAATTATCCCATCTACATCACTTAGAATAACCTCTGCTTCAAGAAATGGAAACTTTATTGAACTTGCTTAAACAACAGGGAATACATTATCTCACATAACAGAAACCCACAGATAAATTGGGACATTTGATGATGATGTATAATACGGGGTTTCTTTCTATCTCTCAGTTCTGCTGTATTCCTTCTCTAGCCTGGGAGCAAGATAGAGGCAAAAGTGTCTTCTATGATAATGTCCAGAAAAGAAGAGACTCAATCACTGTTATGCATCTCTTTTAGCAGGGAAGAAAAGTTGTCTAAACCCCTTTACTCCAGCAAATTTTTCCTCAAATCACATTGGTAGAAATTGGGTAGAATGTTCTTTTGTAAACCAAGAGCTGTCAAGGGGAGTGAGATTATTGTCTTTAGACCAATAAGATTTATACTTTGTTTGGAGATAGAGTCTTTCTCTAAGGCTTTGTTAAGTTCATGAAGAATATATATCTGAACAAAACTGGAGATTTGGGGGAAGGAATATTAGGAATAAATGCTGGGTAGGCAAAACAAACAAACAAAAAATAATAGATAGGATGGTGGCATTCTTGTTCATTCCTCATATATAAATATATAAGTATGGATGAATATCAGTAAGGGTTCAAGTAATTAATATTCACTACACACTGACTGTTTTTTGTAAGAAGCCGTAAGTTTCATTAAGTTAAAGAGATGATGATGATGATGATGATGATGATGATGATGATGATGATGATGATTTTAAGGAAGTTAAGGAAATTATTAGCTCCAGGTGTTTTTTTTTTTCCCCTGCATCCTCTAGGCAGCTTTTTTGGGCTATGGATAATCAGTTGCAAGAGAGAAAAGGGAATAATTGGGTTAAGCTGAGAAAGCAATTGGTGAAGACACTCGAAGTCTATGTTAGAAGTTGAGATTTTATTGAAGAGCCATTAATAAGCTTGATTTGTAGTGAGTATAGAGTTGTGAAATAGGGAATTTTATTAACTAAACATCAGAATAAGATGATTCTTGACACTTTCTGCAACAGAACAGCACTTGTCTTGTCTGTTCCACCCATCTGAATCTATTTTTAGGTTCAATTATTGATTTTCATCTTCTGATAAGAGAGAAGTGAGAACTTTTGGACAATGACCTGATTCTGCTTTCCCTCTCTCACTGTTTTGGATAAAAAGGAAACTGAAAGTATAAAATGAGAGGGTGGTTTTCAGGTTACTGGAACATTCTTCCTGTCCTATTAGAGTTTTTAGATATTTTAAATGTTAAAGCAATAATAACATGGCTCTTCAAAATAAAAAGTAAATATGAGTTTCTTCCACATCATTAATTAGTCCTTTTATGATAACTAAAGTTCATAAAAGAATGGGGGGGTAGATTTTTAAAATTGGAAAAGGTTGCTCATCTGTAAAATGTGGAGATTTGATTAAATAATCACAGCTCTCTTTCAGGTGTAAAATTTGATGATTCCATCTGAGTAGGCATATTTAAAAGCAAGAAAGAATATTATGCATTTTCACTCTAGCACTTTTATTCTATCTGAAAAAGCTTTTCAAGTCAATTTTAAAATTTACTTTACCAGATGATTCATGCTTTACATTAAAAAAAATTGATTTAGCTAGTTGGTTTGAGTGAATTAAAACTTCACCTAAGAAATGGGAAAAAGATAACTGCTATTTTCAAATTTATAATTTTGTTCCAGTATCCAAAAGAACCAAGTATAAATAATAGTTATATCTGATTAATCATACTTACAATGACATATAGAAAAGTACATGTTTAACACATGATTAACCTTTATTATAATTTAAAACAAAAAATATAAAGCATATTAAGTGAAAATTACTATCCATATTTATAGCCTCATGGTTCTAGCATGGTTTCTGTGTGTGTGTGTGTGTGTGTGTGTATGCAAGCACACATTTGTATTTTAAACAGGGATTTTGAAAAAGTAATTATGAATTATTCAGTTGTATTTATTTATTTTGTACTTCTTCCTTTTATTTTTCACTGTTAATTAATGGCAAGTTCAAGTCAAAATGACCAACATATTTTCAGAGATATGCCAAAGATAAATAAGCATAGAGAACACTAGTCACCAACAGTTCACCTTTGCAATGGTATTGTTCAACCAGTGAAAGTGAACAGAAGAAATGTTTTTACCTGAAGTAGTTTTTCCTCCTACTTCACCCAAGTAAACCCTTATCATCTTCAGATTTTCATCATGAATCCATTCCTAAAGGTTTACTCTTAGTGGACTAGCTTAACTTTCTCTAAAAAATATCTTACAGAATCATTTCCTCCTTCTTCCTAGCATTTACTTCTCTGCTCATTTAATTATTCGAATATCCATTTTCTCACTAACTGTAAGCTTCTGAAGACAACCGCTATGTCTACTATGCTTACTACTGAATACACATTACCTCTATACAGCTTAATATAAAATAAATACCCCCCAAATTTGGGTGGATAAAGCAGTAAAAGAGTAAACAAGATAGAGGGCACCTGGGTGGCTCAGTGGGTTAAAGCCGCTGCCTTCGGCTCAGGTCATGATCCCAGGGTCCTGGGATCGAGGCCCACATCGGGCTCTCTGCTTGGCGGAGAGCCTGCTTCCTCCTCTCTCCTCTCTCTCTGCCTGCCTCTCTGCCTACTTGTAATCTCTCTCTCTGTGTCAAATGAATAAATAAATAAAAAAAAAGATTTAAACAAAATAGAATATTTTGTGGTGGTCTTCACAAAAACAATCTGAAGTACTTGATGTATTCTTTACCTTGTAAAGCTATAGTAAACAATTTTCTTACATTTACATTTTTAACATTGTAGTGCCCTTAATACCAAGCACAAATATATGCTGGAGGAATATGGTATAAAATAAGTCTATCAGCTTAATAGTTTATAAATGAAAAAAACTAAGTATTCACTTCATCCTTCCCTTTTCACATTTCATTTTCTCTCTTCCCTCACTTACCCATTGGGTTGATTTGATCTTGATAATCTCTTTAATGCATCCATCTCCTACTTTCCTGGTTGCTTCACTTCTAATCTGGACTCAAAACAAGAACAAGCTATCTGATCTCCGTGTCTCATTTTTTCCTTATCCATTGATTACTTCTTAATGATGCTGAAATTACTTTCCTAACTCATATATCTCTTCAATATTTTTTCTTGTTTTACCTACAATTCACCATGAAGTTCATATTTGGAATGGTTTAAAAGCCAAGCATAATTTAAACATCTTCTGTCTTCCTCATTTCTTCAAGTTTAATACCCTTCATTTATACCCATATGCTCTTCATTCTGCCATAACTGTTCTTCTCCATTACCCCTCTTTGTTCACAAATGACTTCTCATCCTTTAATGCTCTGTTAATCATATTTCCTTATGGAAGAGTTTTTTAAGGCAGCAAATGATAGGAAGAATGAGGTAAAAACCAAGTAACATGGGTTTTAATTTCAGACTCTGTAACTATGTGATTGAATCTTGGAAGATTGATTCTTTGTGCAATCTGAAACCAACTTTTCTTGTATGTAAAATGGATCCTTAAAAACATAATTACACTTTCCTTCTCTAATATGCTTCCATGAGAAAGAATCACTCCCTCTGTCTCTGAGGTTTTTATTCAATACCACTCCTAAAGTTTTTGTTACATATGTATTTTAAAGACATTTCTTTTTCTGACTTGACTGGATACATTGTGAAGAAAATTTGTATCTCACACTTGTTTAACTTTTCATTACACGAGATACATACCAAATATTAAATAAATTATTATTCAGTTACAGAATGAACATTAAAATTTGTCCAATAAAAATATCAATATATATTGAGGGCGCCTGGGTGGCTCAGTGGGTTAAAGCCTCAGCTTTCGGCTCAGGTCATGATCTCAGGGTCCTGGGATCGAGGCCCGCATTGGGCTCCCTGCTCAGCGGGGAGCCTGCTTCCCCCTCTCTCTCTCTGCCTGCCTCTCTGCCTCCTTGTGATCTCTCTCCCTCTGTGAAATAAATAAATAAAATCTTTACAAAAATAAATAAATAAATAAATAAATATTGATACATGAGGAAAGTAGTCAAAATATTTGATTGACAAATCCTAAATTCATTTATATTATGATTACTTTAGAATGTATATTTTCATGAATCACAAATACTTTTTATGAGTTGCAAACATTTAGGGCCGTAAAATATGGCTTCTACCATAAGTATCTGTCTGCAAATATCAACTCTAAAATCTTTCAAGACTTTTTAAAAAGTATATTCTTAAACTTATCCATATATTATTTTTTGAAGACACTTATTGTCCCCCTAATGATATTCTACAATACCTTTATTTGACTTCATGAAATGATATATTGCTTGATTTTATAATTAAAACAGTTTAAAATAGTCTCTAACATAATGTAATATAGCTTTCAAATTACAAACAATAGTGCCCAGAGGATTCTGTGTGCTCCAACAAAAATAGAATTATAAGAGATGCAATAACTATGATTATTCTGCAAATTAGAAAGAGCAAAAATATCACAAATTCAAGAAATGGCATTGAAAATGGCCATTTCTTTTTCCATTTAGAACTTCAGGGGACAAATTAAGTCCAAGATCTAGACTAATTTTACAATGGCTACCATCTATTATTTTTACTGCCAGGGGAAAAGAAAAAAAAACATGATTGGATTTGGCTGAACATCTACAGCCATATTGGGTATAATAATAACAATAATAAATGTTTCTCTCTGAACTGAAGTTGGGCTAATTATTGAACAGTGCTCTAAATTACAGTACTGATGATCTCCCATCCTGATATTTCTATACCATAAATTATTTTCTCTGATTTTTGTTTGGACATCAAGGCCAATAAGGTTTAAATAGTGAATTATAACATATATTATTCTAATATGTGCCATTGCCAGCTTACACTGGAGAATTCCTAAACTGACCTGCACCAGCATCTCAGGTCCTTAGTGTTGACTACGCTTACGAATAAAAGCCAAGCAGTGTACAGGAAAAAACAAGATAAAAGAAGAAACATAATATTTCTGACAAATGTCAAGTTTCTGGTTTCAGTTTTTCCTACTTCTCCTTATATATCTATCCTTGGATTCTATTACCCATTCTGTATCCTTATGGTTACCCCTCCCCCCCATTTTTCTTGACCTAAATCACCTTACCTTCTGTTAGTTATAACCAGTCCTAATATATTCTCTGTATCTGTTTTTAAAAGGATTAAAAATAATCTGTTTAAAATGTTTGAATGGTGCTTTGCACATGGTAGATATTCTTTCTTAACAATTATAATTGCCTACTACTTGAGAATGTCTACTGGGTTACTATGAAACTATTTTGTGAAAAACACTAAAGGTACCCTAGAATTCCATCTGGGTGTTCTGAAATTGCCAGTGGTAGAACAGACGACTGGTTGCCAGAGATTCCATGATACCTCAGAGTTGGCATTGACATTCTTGTAGGGAAGCATGGCAACATCTCTAGTTTTCCTCAATTACCCTTCTCTTCTTGGGCGATATGTCTTTCTTTCTCTCAGTTTTATGCTGCTGCTAAGGGATTTTATGAGATAAGGACGATCGTTGTTTTGTTTTGTGTGTTTCCCTTTGCAGTGTATGAACTTGAAATGAAACTTTAGATCTCAGAATTTCAGCAGTAACACAGGGAAGGTGCTTGAGTGTGGTGACTCTCCAGGAGGTGCTTCATGACTCTTGAAACCTAAAAGGTCCCCATAAAGTCTATACAATAGCAAGTAAACATACAATGTATTAAAGGTAGACATCCAAAAATTGTTAAAATTTGAGTTAACTAAGTATTTTTTTAGGAACCTACTATATAGCAGATATTCTCTTAGAAAATTCAGTTTTTTTGTTTGTTTGTTTGTTTGTTTTTTTCTTTACCAATTCAATTTTATGAGGCCAGAATAAGCCCAAAGCCAAAACCTGAGAAATACATTTCTATAAATGTAAGTAAATCCAATAACAAAACATTATCAGGGTTGACATTTTTTTTTAAATTTTATTTTTATAATTTGCCCAAGGGGTACAGGTCTGTGAATCATCAGGCTTACATCTTTCACAGCCCTCACCAAAGCACAAACCCTCCCCAATGTCCATAACCCATCCACCCTATCCCTACCTTCCCACCCCCCAGTAACCCTCAGTTTGTTTTATGAGATTAGAAGTCTCTTATGGTGTGTCTCCTTCCCCATCCCATCTTGTTTCATTATTTTTCCCTCCCTACCCCCCACAACCACCCACCCTGCCCCTCAAGTTCCTCATATCAGAGAGATCATATGATAATTGTCTTTCTCTGATTGACTTATTTCACTCAGCATAATACCCTCCAGTTCCATCCATGTCGTTGCGAATGGCAAGATTTCGTTTATAGCAGCAATGTCCACAATAGCCAAACTATGGAAAGAACCTAGATGTCCATCAACAGATGAATGGATAAAGAAGATGTGGTATATATATACAATGGAACATTATGCAGCTATCAAAAGAAAAGAAAATTCAGTTTTAAATATGAATATACTGATTCAACCAGATTCTATGATTTTTTTTCTTAAGTGTATTTTATCCCATTTAAAACCATTAGGAGAATTATTTTTGACACTTGTATCTATTCAGATGAACCTAATTTATCAAACTATCCAAGATTCATCTATGGGGAGAAATTTTCAAAGAATTGTGAATTAATTCTGCTCAAGAGATAAATGCAAAATGCCAAATTCATTAAATAGTTTGTGGCCAAAAATTAATGCAACATGAAAAATATTTATGTGGCACATTTGGATAAAATCATTTAGTTAAAATCAACATATTGTCACTTGAAAATAATTTAGATCACCATCAAAGTTGATATTTTTGTTGTTTTCATATAAATGTACTTCTAGTTTATACTCTGGGCATTAATTTTCTTTTCATATCCTGACACATAAAACATAAAACATACTGGAAATCTAATAATCTCTTTTCTAATAACATGGATTGATTAGAGGTAAAATGTCTATTAAAATAAGCAAAATAGGGGTGCCTGTGTGATTCAGTGGGTTAAGCCTCTGCCTTCGGCTCAGATCATGATCCAGGGGTCCTGGGATCAAGCCCCATGTTGGGCTCTCCGCTCGGCGGAAAGCCTGCTTCCCCCTCTCTGCCTGCCTCTCTGCCTGCTTATGATCTCTCTCTCTGTGTCAAATAAATAAATAAAATCTTTAAAACTAAACTAAAATAAGCAAAATAGCTTTACTTTATTGGTGGTTTTAGATACTTCCTTACATCTGTTTTTTGAGGTTGTTTTGTTTGTTTTTTAAGAATCATTGCTTATTTCCCGTTTACATATATCATGGATAATTCACAGGTACTTTAAGAATTAAGAAGTTAGGGCACCTGGGTGGCTCAGTGAGTTAGGCCTCTGCCTTCAGCTCAGGTCATGATCTCAGAGTCCTGGGATCGAGGCCCGCATCGGGCTCCCTGCTCAGCAAGGAGCCTCCTTCCTCCTCTCTCTCTCTCTGCCTACCTCTCAGCCTACTTGTGATCTCCCTCTTTGTCAAATAAATAAATAAATAAAATCTTAAAAAAAAAAGGATTATGTTATTTTTATGCTATTTATGGATAAATATTTTTTAAAATTACTATAAAGACAATTTGTCTAATAAAATAATGCCAGTCAATTAAAATGTGAAACAATTTTAATGTTGCTCTTTTACCCCTCTGTTGTCTGGTGATAAGGACAGTAAAGATGGAGCTAACAGATTGTGCCTATAGTGGCCAAATCATAGGGTGTTCTCCATGATCTTTGAAACCTAGTACCTACCCCTGTAGGGTTGGTGGAAACTGTGATCTGCTTCGAGCCAATAGAATATGCCAAATTAATTGGCTCTAAATCCTATAGTTATATTACTTTATACTGCAAAGGTAAAGGGGTTTTTCAAATATAATTATGGTCTTTAACCAGTTGTCTGAATATTCAGTTATCGTAGGTGGGCCTCACCTAATCAGGTGAATCCTATAAAAGCAGGCCTAGACTTTCCTTGAAGGCAGAGATTCCGAATGGGAGAAATTTCTCTGTGGTTCTGAAGAAGTAAGCTGCCAGGAATTTTACGGTCTCCGGGTAATGAGTTCTGCCCAAACCTCCAGGCTTGGAGCCTGATCCTTCTTAGTCCAGCCTCCTGATATGGGCACAGAGTAGCCAACAACTTGACAGACCCTGAGCAAAAGAGCCTATTAAGCTATGCCCAGACTTCTGACCTATAGACACTGTGAAATAATAAAATGAGTGTTTTTTTTTTTTTAAAGATTTTATTTATTCATTTGACACAGAGAGAGAGATCACAAGTAGGCAGAGAGGCAGGCAGAGAGAGAGGAGAGAGGAGGAAGCAGGCTCCCTGCTGAGCAGAGAGCCTGATGTGGGCCTCGATCCCAGGACCCTGGGATCATGACCTGAGCCGAAGGCAGCGGCTTTAACCCACTGAGCCACCCAGGCGCCCTAAAATGAGTGTTGTTTTAAGCTGCTAGGTTTTTGGCAATTTGTTACACAGCATGTAAAACTAATACAAAGCCTCTTACAAAAACCTTCTAAAAAAACCCAGATGTCCTCACATTTCCAAAGCAACCCTCAGCTTTCGAAATGAACTATTTTAATGTTTCATCCAACCCCCGCTATAATGTCAAAACAGTATATTTTTGCTGCTAGGCAACCACTTTCCTCCATAATTTCTGCTAAGAAATGTTCAATGTTTTTCAGCTCTTTGTCTTTCTTTAATGCATGTTAGGGGAAAAAATACAAGGTCGCCTGGGTGGCTCAGTGGGTTAAAGCCTCTGCCTTCAGCTCAGGTCATGATCTCAGGGTCCTGGGATCGAGGCCCGCATCGGGCNGCTCTCTGCTCAGCAGGGCGCCTGCTTCCTCCTCTCTCCTCTCTCTCCGCCTGCCTCTCTGCCTCCTTGTGATCTCTCACCCTCTGTGAAATAAATAAATAAAATCTTTAAAAAAAAAAAAAAAGAAAAGAAAAAATACAAAAAAAAAAAGAAGAAGAAGAAGAAGAAGAAGAATTAATAATAATATGAAGCTATGGGCAGAACCTCCATGGTTTCCATTCATGTTTCTTTTCCTTGACTAGATAAATTCTTTTTTTTTTTTTTTTTTTTCTATTTCGGTTGCTATTCACCTCATATTTGCAAAACATCCCACATACCATTCCATTTTGATTTTCACTCCATTTCTGTCATATCAGTCAGACTGTAATGGAGAGGAGTAAATAAGAACATAAAATTACTGCTTCCCAATATAAATGTATTCCCATCTGTCAGTCAGTGCTAGGACACCCCAGGCAGGTCAGTATGCTGGTTAATCAGACTGACATGATTTTGAGCACTATGTTGATTTCTAGCCATGTGACCTTAGAAAATTTTTAAGATTTTTCAAACCTTATTTCTGAATAGGAAAATGTCCTTTTCATAAAATGGGGGATAAAATGTCTTTATCATGTTGGCATTGTGATTAAAATTCACAAAATAGTAGTGCCTGCCATATATTAAGAGCTCAATGCATAGTGACCATTTCTGAATATTGATTGTTTATCAGTCACTAGACTTGACTCCCTTCTCCCTCCCCTGTTCTGCTCTCTCTCAATAAGGATGCACACTTAATTATCACAGTGATTATCATAGTAAGGATGCAAGATGAACCTCCTTATTTCTATTATAGAAATGAAGAAATTAAATCTAAGGAAATTAAGGGCTTCCCCAAGCTTACATATATAGTGAAGATCACAACCAAGAAATAAACCTAAGCCCTTGAATTCCATTTCACTCCGTTTTCATTTCAACGGCCACATCTGTGTCCTTTTAATATCCTGAGGCTATACCACTGAAACAATCTATTTCAAAACAATATTCAATTCTAAAAAAAAATTTAATAAGAAAGAAAGAAAGTCTATATCCTAGGAAAATTTTAAACCCCAAAGTAATTTATAGACCTAAAATAAATATATTTTGGGCCATAAATGTAACCACCTACTTTGAGTTCTTTTAATTTAGAAGCACATTAAATGAATTGAAAAGGCTAACTCAGATCATGAGTCATCTAAAGTTTATTGGTGACTAATGTATCAGCATAGTATACTTGATATATATATGTATATAAAAATAATATTTATTACATATTTATAAATATAAATTCCTTTATAAGATAGTCCTGAGAAAAAGAAACATGAGACAAAATAAAGAGAAGATTTGAAATTCACTGTTTTTTTGGCTTTTTAAGTTTTCATTTTAATTCCATTTAGTTAACATGCATTGTTATATTAGTTTCAGGTATATAATTTGGTAATTCAAGAATTCCATACATCACCCAGTTCTCATTATGACAAGTGTACCCCCTAATTTCCATCACCTATTTATTTATTTTTTATTCCTGATCCCCTCCATCCACCGTCCCTCTTGTAACCATCAGTTTGTTCTCTATAATTAAGTCTGTTTCTTGATTTGTCTTTCTTTTTTTTCTTTTGCTGGTTCATTTCTTAAATTCCACATGTAAATGAAAGTATATGTAGTAATCTTTCTCTGGTTGATTTGTTTTCTTTAGCATTGTACTTGGTAGCTCCATCCATGTTATTGTAAATGGCAAGATTTCATTCTTTTTTATGGCTGACTAATATTCTACTGTGTGTGTGTGTGTGTGTGTGTGTGCGCGTGTGTGTATGTGTGTATATATATATATCTATATAGATACATAGATAGATAGATATGCCACATCTTCTTTATTGATTCATCTGTCATTAGACACTTGGGCTGTTTCCATATCTTGACTATTGTAAATAATGCTTCTATAAAAATAGGGCTACATGTATCCCTTTGAATTAGTGTTTTTGTATTCTTTGGGTGAATACCCAATAGTTTGATTGCTGTATCATTGGGTAGTTCTATCTTTAACTTTTTGAGGAATGTCCATACTGTTTTCCAGAGTGGTTGCACCAGTTTGCACTCCCACCAACAAAGCACAAGTTTCCTTTTTCTCTACATCCTTGTCAACACCTGTTGTTTCTTGTGTTGTTGATTTTAGCCATTTTGACAAGTGTGAGGTTATATCTCATTGTAGTTTTGATGAAATTCACTATTTTTAACAGACTTTATTTTCTAGAAAAGTTTAGTTTCACAGTAAAATTGAGTGGAATGTGAAGAGTTCCTACATACCCCCATCCCTGAAAAACTCCTCCAGTATCAAAGTGGTACTCATATTTTACAATTGATGAACACATGTTGACACATTCTTATCACCTGAAGTCCATAGTTTACATGGGCTTCACTCTTGATGTTGTACATTCTATAAATATTAAGAAATGTTTAATGACATGTATGGTATCATACAGAATAGTTTAACTACCCTAAAATTTTTCTGTACTCTACCCAATCATCCCTCTCTTCAACCCCTAGAAACCACTTATCTTTTTTACACTCTCCACAGTTTTGTCTTTTTCAGATGTCACATAGATAAGCTTATATAGTATGTAGACTTTTCAGACTCTTTCACTTAGTAATATACATTTAAGTTTACATCTTTTCATAGCTTGATGGCTTATTTCTTTTTCGCATTTAATACTACTACATTGTTTGGATATACCACAGTTTACTTATCCATTCCATCTGGGTTACTTCTAAGTGTTTAATTTTCTAGTGGGATTGTAGGTGTCTGGATTGTCTCTAGAAGAAATTAGGCTTCACTGAGGACCAGGGAATTGATGGTAGACAGCTAATAATTAACAACCATCCTCTAAGTGACATTCTACTTACATGCTTTTCAAGTGCTAGCTTTTTAAAAACTGTTATTTTCAATTGAAAAAATGGATTAATTATTAAAAGCAAAAATCTGAACTGTTAGCCTGCCATCTGATGAAAATGTTCAAGATAATGAGGGATATTTGTAATAAACCCAAATCATTGGTGATTATTAAAGTTATGATATTGTTCATGATGAAAACAGTACCACAACATGACAACCGGTCAATTAGAAGTAAGTTGTAGTAGTTAGTCTATGAAAGCCTAGGTAGTTCTTAGATGTTTCCTTAAAATATAGTCTGTATTATTGTGGGAAAGGAAATGGGCCTAAACACTGTTTTTTTTTCTTTTTTGATATGATCAAAAATTAATTATTCAAATATTTAAGAAAAACTACTAGATATTGTCCAACTTAAACCTGCACAACAGTCTGGGCAAGGAACAACAACAAAAAAACAAAAGACAAAACAAACAAAAAACATAAGCAGGTAATGCATGTCACTAGAAGCTTCTTCCAAATTCTCTTTAGGAATTACCTTAGAAAGTGAAATTCATTATTAGAAGAGATGGGGATAAAGGGTCAATCAAATTTTAGGTTGACAAAAATGAAGCCAAATGTAAAATATTCCTTTATCAATTGACATAGTGAAATAATAGGTTCTACTTAAGGTGTGAGCAATATATATTATAATACATTAATAGTTAGAATTTGATCAATGCATTTTGTTGGGGTTCATTGAGAGGATGTGACCACCAGCTGACCCATGAGCTGGACCCAGGCAATGGGAGGCTCCTCACCCCCTGCCCTGTTCTTGGAACTGTTTGTTCCATTCATCATTCCCACAGTGGGAGCTGCCTTCAAGGATGCAGCCCGGAGAGATCAATGTGTTATTGAGGCTCTCTTTTTGAGATAAGTGACTAAAATAAGCTAAGGCTTCTTTACAAACTTTTCAGATTCTAGTGGGCAAGTGGGGAAATTTGGTCATCTTGCAAACATTCAAGAAAATTCTTGAGTATTTAGGTTCTCTTATTACACTTGTCACTTACAAACCTGGAGTGGTCTGCCTCTTTCTTTATATCTTCTTGCCCTCCCTGTCTGGGGTCCAGTTTCAGATTTCACCCAGGAAGCCCCCAAAGTTTCCAACCAATAGTTAGAAGAAGAAAATAGGGCTTTTTAATAGTTAGAAGAATATAGGACTGTTGCAACATTATTGATAATCAATTGCAGTATTTACAAGGATATTTTCTATGAAGATAAACCTATTACTCAATCCCTTGAAGGTCAAATGAGAGGTTCAGAGAGGTTCTCTGGAGTTAGGTTTATGGGTTTCAAGTCCTCTGCAACAAATTAGCTGAGAAAAGTTAGAAATGTACTTAATCACTTTGTGGAGAATAAGAAATTTCCTGATATCCAAAATTAGATTGTAAAGTGTTTTTTGTTATCATTATTTTGTTTGTTTTTATGTTTTTGTGTATGTAAGTGGGGGACAGTGTGAAATGAGACAAAACAGGTGAAATATTAACTACAATACCCAGCATAAAATGTGTTAAAAGTTATAGTTATTGTTATTACCATTGAAACATATTTTCAACAGCCTTTATATTTATCAATGTGACTTGTATAAATTAGGAAAAAAATATATGAATAAATGGTTACATGGGGCCACATATATGACAATCAGAGTAGAGGAAATGCTTGTCTGCTTGGCCTCTCATCTGGCAAACTTTAGAGGCATTGCAGGTTACTTCATCATTGCCTAGAATACCTCTTAGCCAGAGATTTGCCTCTTGCTTTTCTCAGGCTGTCAATTAGATGACAAAATGATAGATTTCATGAAAGCAATTGTTTGAATGTATGTCTTTTCTAGGCATATTTGTAAGGAAATGGAGGGGAACGGGAATTTTAAAATTTGATTTACTTTACACAAATATACTTTGTTGGAAAAGGTCATGGTTGTAGTTTTCAAATTCTCTTTAATGAAGAAAATATTTCTTTTTTTTAATTATGTTATGTTAGTCACCATACAGTACATTTCTTCAGAACAACTGGTAAAGAACTGGATATGAGAATTAATTCATTGTTTATCTTAATGACATGAGTGATATCTTTCTTTCATTTTTGATCATTCTTTACCAACAGCTATAAGACAGAAGGTAAATATTTTTTATTGTGCTTGACAAAATTGTGGCAATGAAATAAAGTTGGGTAGTTGAATACAGTGGTATGGCCTTCAAGACTATGAGTTCCCTGATTCTCTTTATGTGTAATGATAATTAAAACACCAATGATATAGTATAAACCATCAATCCACCTTCATCACTAGAAAATACCCCTAAGGCACACACACACAAAAAAAGTCAAACCAATCAGTGGATTGGAGACATTTTTAGTTTGTTATACTACATAAGCAGTATTGTGTACCCACCCCATTTGCGTAATTCTAGACATCTCTCTTCAGTAAGTACCCTGACAAACTTAAAAAATTATAATGTTTCATTGTCTGCTATGTATGAGATTCTGGTTTCACAAAGTATTATAAAATCAAGACAGAGGGAAGAAATTCTCTGGATGTTGGACTTTGTAGGCCATGTCAGCACTCTTCAATTAAGTCATTCTTTTCTTTCCCCAGAATGAATACACTGGAAGTCACAGCATCACATCTAATGCTAAAAAGGAAAAGTAGAATATGTTCTTTTGTTTTTGCAAGTAAGTAAAATATTTTACATTAATATAAACATGTAACTCAATTGTTTTCTAGACTTATCAATTTAGACTAACTCCTGATGTTATGTTTTAATTGCATTTCCTTTTTTAAAAGAGATTTTATTTATTTATTTGACACAGAGAGAGAGATTACAAGTAGGCAGAGGGGCAGGCAGAGAGAGAGGAGGAAGCAGGCTCCCTGCTCAGCAGGGAGCCCTATGCGGGGGTCGATCCCAGGACCCTGAGATCATGACCTGAGCCGAAGGCAGAGGCTTTAACCCACTGAGTCACCCGGGTGCCCCTTAATTGCATTTCCTTGAGCCCCCAGTGTATTGATGCGGCAGGGTCTTCACCATGCTGAGCATATCTCAGCGTCACCAGTTGCTTCTGGGGAGTTGCTCAGAGTGTTATGTCACACGCACTCAGGAGCTTCCCCATATACCATTCTCCTCCGAACTCTCCTATAAGACTACATGTCATTGCCTCTAAAACTGATGGGACTGCCATTCTCAATAGTTGCGTATATAACTATTGTCTGCTGCGAGCAGTGTGGACTAAGGAATCAACTGCAGCCCCCTTTAGCATTTGAAATCAAGCAAGGAAATGGTTTACTTATCTCTTCATGGTCCAATTAACTTCAGACTCAACACTCAACGACACTTTTCTCAATCTTCAGGGGTAATGGGTAAGGGAAGGGCAGGAGAGCACTCAGGAAAATTCCCTATTGCGATAGGGGGTTACACTCAAAGAATACAGGTTCATTCGCAGCATCCTCTGTAGGGTAATGCTCTTCTGAGTCTCACCTGCTCTTGTGGACCAGGGGTCAGCTCATTTACCGTGGAGTATGCACCAAAGAGTCTCCGTCTTTTGTTTCCAGATGTAAGGCCACGAGACCCAGAAAATGGGAAATCACAGTAAAGAGAAAAGAGTGTTGGGCATGAGTGTGGAATTAGACAACAGTGTATGCAAAAAATAGTAACACAGAGAGAACATCAGTAGTCTAGTCCAGTGAGGTTGAACACTGCCAAACCCATTATTCCAGTCTCATTTAGCATCCTTCTGTCAAGATGAGGTGAAGATCATGCCTACCGTCCTTTCTACAGTGTTTAACTTTCACCTCATGATCTAAGCGACTACTTAAATAAGAACTCACGTACCTACACACAGGAGTCTACACAAGTAAAAACATAATTTTCCAGAAAAATAAAATCTAAATTTACAATTTTAAAAAACACATTTTTTAAACTGGAGAACATAATCTGCAGAGACATACCTCTGACTACAAAGAAAATTGTTTCTTCTTTTATGTTGCCAAGAATGGTTTAGCTCCTTAGTGCTGCATTTTTACAAACACTGCCATTTCAAAAGAATGTTTGCAGCTTTATAACTAAAAGCTACATTAAGATGATTTTAACAACATAGGAGAACAGCCTTCTCCAGAGTTGAATTTATATCTCTCCCTCTTTTGGCACAAAAACTTTTAATATGAGCTAGCGTGCCTGTTTACTATTTATTTTGTTTCTGTCCATCATGGTTTTAAAGACTGATGTTCAGTTTCAGGGAGAAAACCAAGTTGTATTATGAAATAAAACTCAGATTTAGATTCCTTTTAAAGTTCAAAAAGAAGACTTAAAAAATTGGGGTCTCACTGCATAGTCTTCTATTCCAAGCTTTCCAAACCACCGTGGAGTACATGTTAATGTTTCTTAGGTTGAGGAAAATTTCAGAAGACTTTAAGCACAGCATAAGATGTTTCCAAAGTAAGCCTAACACCAGAGACTTAGAGTAGAATCTATAGCTCTACCTTTGCCTAAGGAGCAGATGGGAAAGAAAAGCATACGTTAGGATAAGTGTTCAGATAAAATAAACAGAGGGAGAATGTAAATATGACGATATGGGAGGGGAAAAAGTGAGAGAGGAGGAGTGGAGATGGAGATAAAGCTGGGGTGGATTGCAGGAGAGCAATTTCCTTTCCTTTGGAGAAATAGGATGTACTATCTCCTACTATCGTACAAAAAATTAAGGACAAGTAGCCCTTCACACTCAGCAATAAGCAGGATCTATAAAGATGCAAGCTCCAAGGCTACGGAAAAATGGCAGTGTGGAGCACTAGTGAGTGATTAAAAATTGCTAAACAAAATACAAGGCTTTTGTTTAACAGCACTGTGGAGTGGAACAGGAAATTTTGAGTAGTGTCTAATAATGGGAACATAAAGTAGAATATGAGAGAAGTGACAGCATGGGCAGCAGTATGCCTCACGCCTGAGAAGTGTTTGTACAATTGATAATACAACAAGCAGGCCATATTAAAGGGAGGAGGTTGGAATGGGTAAAGGGTAAGCCAGGATTGAACCATGATGCTGAAAAGAGCTCATTGTGATGCCACTGCCCAGCAGAGTCATTACTTCCACCTGTTTGTCCGTCTCTACTCTGGTTAGAGGGAAACAACTGGTGTGCATCCACACAGTTGTGACTTTTATGACAGTGCATATTTATCAGGGCTTGTTGCAATATTCTGTTGTGTGGAAGATGAAAGAGAGAATGATGTTTGTAGCTTCAATAATGGGAGACTGTTTCAAACAGCAAAAGGTACACAAGGTGCACTTTATCACATCAGAACATTTGGTAGAAATGGCATTTGATAGAGAAAAGCGTGTGTAATGCTCTAGGGCTATTGACCCTCCACTGCTGGTGGAGTGGAGAATCTGCTGAAGGCTTGTGGGAAACAAGGTCATAAAGGTGTGTGACGATGGACAGGAAACAACAGTCACATGATGCTCGGTTGAGGCATCTGCAATAGCAATGGGTCTAGAGACTAAAACAAAGTGTCTATTATGGAACACAAGTCAGAGCAGGTAAATACATTCAATCTTGAGCTTTCTGGTATATATTTCATTTTATTATATATTTATTATACATTTCATTTATTTGACTGTTACTGTAATGTTACTTTTTAACCTATAACTATAATATCACTGGTATGGAATTCAGTGAGGATATAAAATGATTAATTCCTCAAATAATTTGCATTACCTCTTTTGCCATAAATAAATTATTATACATTAATAAATATTTCTATAGAAGAAAAGAGAACAAAGCTCATAGAGGCAATAATCAAACATTTTTCAGAAGAAAGGTTTCTAGAACATTAGGAGGGAAAAAAAAAAGAAAAGAAAAGATTCTGGGTCTGGAAACTAAAAGCCTTAACATACTTTTTAGGACAAATGAATAAAAGGAGTATATACCTTGAAATGTGTCTGAAAATTTTAAGTTTCAAAACTAAGAATAGAATTCTGAAAGTATCCAAGCAAAGAAAATAAATTATCCCCCAAGGAATTAAAATCAGCTTAGTGACAGACTCCAGTAAAACAGTAAATTTCATAAGACAGAAAAATAATGTCTAAAGAGCTTTAAAGGGGAAAATATTGTAACCTAGCAACTCTATAGCTATACAAATCTTTTCTTAAAAATTAGAAAGTTTGGATTAGGCAAATTATAGAAAAAAAGGACTGGTAGTGAATGTAGAAGATATTACACATGAAAAGATACATTGCTGCAAGTGTATACTACTGTCAGAAACTGCTGATGTTGATATATCGTCAGGTGTGACCATTCACTTATTCATTCAATGGCAATATGTCAGACACCTGCTGTGAGCTAGATACTACTCCAAACAAAGCATTCAGTTTCATTCCTGACAATTATTACACCAGGGTCAGGGTAAAACTGAAGCCCCAGATTCTAAATTTCTAATGTCTAAAATTTATGAGTTAAAATACTTTGAAAAATATAGCTTCATAATAAAATTCAAAAAATATGTGGTCTGTTGTTTTTACATGACTTAAAATCAGCAATATATAAAATACAATTGAATTTAATTATTCTTTTTTGTATTTATTTTAATTCAGTTAGCTAAATGTAGTACATCATTGGTTTTTGATGTGGTGTTCAGTGATTCATTAGTTGTGTATAACATCACCACATTCCATGCCCTCCTTAATTATTCTTACATTATCTTTTGATGTTGTGTGTTTGAGCCAATGATATTTGACTTATGGGTACATAATTCATAGGTTATTATACATTTATTCTATGACATTCATTTTCTAGTCTCTATTATAACAAAATCAATAATTATATTCTTGCTACCTATTTCCACATAATTTGCATTCTATTGATAATAATGCCAAATTAACCTTTCTTGACTCTATAGTTCTTTGATAGTTTTTTAATTGATTTAGAGAAACTTTGGACTGCTGACATAGAGGCAACTGAACTTATGAATAAAACTCTCAAAGAAAACTTGGACATGAACCACAAATTTTACATACTGTTTTTAAACATTGAAATGAAGTTGCATAAAATAAATTAGTTTCAAATATTAATTTCATCACACAAACTATTATCACTTATATAAAAAATTTTTACTGCCTCATAAAACAACATCTAGATCTAAAAACCAGTTCAAGTTATAGGTATTATGTTCCATTCATGTTGTATCTGGAACAATATATGTTCTATTTTAAGAATAATATGACTTATTTAAATATTGCAAAATAGTCCTCAGGTATCATGTGCAACTATTGAGAGCATCACGTTAATTCTTGAGTACCTGCAGCTCTGTAAATTAAAAGAGAAAGAAGCAAGAATAATCAACACTACTGTAAAATGATTCTTTGCGCAAAAGTAAGAAAGAGAGAAGGAGAGGGGGAGAAAGGAAGAAAGAAAAAGAAAGAGAGAGGAGAAGGGGACAAAGAAAGAGAGAAGAAAGAGAAAGCAAGAAAGAAGGAAGGAGGGATGGAGGGAAAGAAAGAAAAGAAAGAGAAAGAGAGAAAAAGAGGAACAGGTAGGAGATAAGAGAGATGAATTGAGGCATGTTAGGAAGGGTCTTACTTACCATGGAAAATTCTTTTAATTTTAGTCTGAACGAGATGGAAAAGCCTTGGAGAGCTTTGAGTGACATGATCTGACTCATGATTTTAAATGCCTACTCTCACTGTTTTCCACAGGGGTAGGTGGTAGGAAGACAAAGATGGAAACGAACAGTTTAGGTACAGTGTAATAGTCAAAGCTGTATCTGACAGTAGTAATGGTAAAGATTTCAGATACATTTTGAAATTACAGCCACCAGCATTTATTGATGGACTGAATGTGGGACATGAGCAAGAGAGAGAGGGACAAAGATGAGTCCAAAGATTTTGAATATAACAACTAGGAGAACGATTGGAGGACTCTGGAGAAGTAGTTTTTGATGAAAAAAATCAGTTTTGATTTTTGGAATGTCGTATTTGAGCTATCTTTTGTTATCCAGGAAGAGGTTTTGCTAAGGAGCTAGTAAACAACAAAAACTCCTACCCCTTCCAAACAGGGTGGGTAAGAATAATTATAAATTGTAATTTACAAGGCAATGATAAATTTCCCTAATAACAGAAAGTAGAAGATACTTCACAAGTAATCTCAGGTTTAAAACTTATATTCCCAGAAAATTTAAGAAATAGGCTTTTGAAATAAGTACATATTTAGGGTATACTCATTTCTTGTATTTGTTCTGAGAGTTAGGAAATCCACGAATTGCAAATTCTTTTTTTTTTTTTTTAAAGATTTTATTTATTCATTTGACACAGAGAGAGAGATCACAAGTAGGCAGAGAGGCAGGCAGAGAGAGAGGAGAGAGGAGGAAGCAGGCTCCCTGCTGAGCAGAGAGCCTGATGTGGGCCTCGATCCCAGGACCCTGGGATCATGACCTGAGCCGAAGGCAGCGGCTTTAACCCACTGAGCCACCCAGGCGCCCACGAATTGCAAATTCTTACTGTGAGTTCTAGGGAGCACCATGGAACACAGGCCACTGAGGCATGCATATAAATTCACATACATTTGTAGACATACATGCTTGTGAAAAGTTACATGCATCAGTCAACCATGTAACATTGCTTTAAAAGGTATACTTTGGTGATTTTTTTCTGTAAAGCAAACAATGCTCTGAGAAGTGAATGATAATGATATAATTAGTACACAAAAAGTTTATACTTCACAGTTAAAGCACAGGGATGAGTTCTCATCTGTATTAAATGTTGTATTTGCAGTGTAGCAGTGTGATAATTTCTCAGATTGCTTCTATGTTTTAAACAAATATAGATGCGAAGAAACAGTGCAAGGAACTACTGTAAGGATTTGAGCCACTTTTCTGGCTTTGCAGACTGAAGGCTTTGTTTTTAAACTAAATCTTTGGAAGGGACCTAGAAACTCATTTTGTTGGGCTGCTTTTAAGTCAAATGTAATTGCAACTTAACTTTTTCTTTTTTTCTGTTAAAATTTTCTGTCTCTAAAATATCATCAGTACAGAAAGTCCTTATTGATGGTGTATCTCTAGATAGATGATAGATAGATAGATAGATAGATAGATAGATAGATAGATAGATGATACAGATGTATGAAATGAAGCTTACATGAAAGGAAGGTCATATTCAAGAATTTGCCACAAAGTTTGGCCTAAACATTAAGCTCTGTGTTTCAGGAGATCAGACATTAATTATCAGTACCTCAAGAGATAAGTCAAGTTGCAACTTTCAAAGTTTTTTTTTTTTTATTTACTTGACAGAGAGAGAGAGATCACAACTAGGCAGAGAGGCAGACAGAGAGAAGAGGAGGCAGGCTCCCCACTGAGCAGGGAGCCTGATGCAGGCCTCCATCCCAGGACACTGGGATCATGACTCAAGCTGAAGGCAGAGGCTTAAGCCCACTGAGCCACCCAGGCGCCCAAGATGCAACTTTTATAGAATGCCAGAGTTTACCATTTGTATATTAGTCATTCTTCATCAGTGTATTTACTACATATAGGTGACACAGCCATCATCAAGACAGGATGTCTACCTACTTTCAATATATCCAGTGGGGTGATAAGCAAGGAAACAGAAAATTGCAGTTCACTGGGATTAAGTGCTAACTTTGTGGCAGAGATTGAGCACTTAATCCAATCTTGTTCATCAGAAAAATTTTCCCAGAGAAATGATATCTGCACTGAGCCTCGAATGGTGTAGCAGTTAGCCTGGTAAAGAGGAGAGAGAGGTAGGTCAGGCAGACATAAAGTCATGCCTAGGTAGTCCTTCCTTTGATATTATTATGACTTCCTCCTTCTTATAATTTAACTCCTCTCACATTTGTTCACCCTAATTCATTCTAGTTTTCTCCATCTTATTGCCCTGTTTTATATATTTCAGAGTAGTTAGTTGACACTAACTTCTTTATCTGTAAGTTATCTCCCATTTCTCCCAACTAGAATATAAACTGTCACTGTTTTTTTTTTAAGTTTTTATTTTAATTCTAGTTCGTTAACATACAGTGTTATATTAATTTCAGGTGTACAACATAGTAACTTAACACTTCTATACAGCACCCAGTGCTCATTACAACACTGCACTTCTTAATCCCAATCACCTAGTTAACCCATCACCCCACCCACCTCCCCTCTGGTAACCATCTGTTTGTTCACTATAGCTAAGAGTACCTTGTCTTTTTTTTTTTCAATCATCATTGAATGGGTATTGGCTAAAATAAGCCTGACAAGTTATTGGTTCTCTCTGAATATTTATTAGGTGAATAAACAAATAGAGAACCAAAGGTGAAGAGTAGTTTAGTTCTTTCTTGGAGAAATCCAACCAGTCACACTAGGATGTCACAGAAGGCAGATGGACCAAGGTAGAATCCTTTAAGTACAATTAATTAATTTTGATATGAGTAATTCTTTAATCATTGAAAATACTTTTTTTTTCTTTCTTGAAAGTTATATTGTTGGTTGCAGTGGGGCCTAAGAAGAAGAATGTGACGGGAGCAGGGACCACCAGTCATAAAGGAAAACAAGAGTGGGACACATTCCACTGAAAGTAAGACTCTTAGATTAGGAAAACTAGCAAGTTGGTTTATAACATAATCAGTATGATTTACAATGCCCCATAATCTGAACTCTGTGATTTTATAACTATTCATCTCTAAGTCTATTGCTTCCTCTCTTGCATTCCTCTTTATACTGCTCAAAAATCTTTCATTTTGAAATTCAAACCACCTAAGTCTTGCCACAAAGCCATTTGCTCCACAACACTTTCCTTTCAGGCCTCCTGAGGCAAAAGAGAACACTCCTTTTTCAGTTGTTTTATAGCCAACGCAACACATAACAACATGTATGACACCTCACCATGTAATACAGCATCTCCCAGTATTGACCTAGAATTTTATGTTTTCGTAGTTCTACCATTGCAGTTCCTTCTCAGTGTATAAATATTTGATAAACATTTATCAAGTTGGATTAGAAGATAGCTGCTGTACATTCTCCAGACGTTTTCTAGTTAAAAGTAAGCAGAATATGTGTCATGATTCCAATAACGTGAATACCCAAGAGCTATGTAATTTCTGTAATGTAGGGATATGAGAATTTCTACAGGGAATGTATATTTTGGTTGTAATAATGAACCATGAAATCTGGTGGGAAAGGATCATTAAAGACTGTATGCAATACCTTCTTTTTATAGATGTGGAAACAGGTCATAACTATATTCAATGGGCCAAGACTCCAGGGATCCTGACTTTCTGATCAGTCTTCCCATTCTTCTTGATCAAATTATCTATATCAATTACCTCCAAGGCAAAAAAAAAAAAAAGCTATTTAATAGTTTGACCCAGTTTGATTTTTTTTTCAGATTCTGATTATGTTCTCTAACTTAAGGTGATAAAGGTCATTGTCTTTAGATGTCTTATTTAAATTTTACAGCCACAGAACTCTCATTGTCATTTTGGTGCAATTATGACATACTAAATTTACTGAAAGAGTTATGACATTGAGCAAGAGGATATCTCAAAACTCCATCAAAATTTAATTTCGCATTTTTAAACTATTCTAGTAGGCCCAAGTATAAGGAGATTAAAAAACTAAAAACACATTGCAAAGTACCTTGAAAGATCCAAAATAACCTACTGTTAATTATGTTAAAAATACCAAACATTTATCAGCATCTCATTAACATCTTATGGAATGGAGAACAAGCTTTATTTGCTTTAAGATGAAATAATTTTTAAAATCATGTATATACATTTTTGGCACCTTTAAAATAACAAATATTGGTCCTAATTAAAATCTTGTCATTATGATCTTTAAATATTACTAAGTCTTAAGTGGAGTAATGCTCTCTGGTCCATCCTCTCATCTGCTTATGTCCTAGAAAAGATTGATTTCACAATAAGGCCTTAAACTAATACAACTCAGAGACCTAGGTCTGTCGGACAATCATGATGTGGGGTTAATTTTTTTAATGTCTCATATAAAATTCTCTTTGTACTCATTCATTTTCTTAGATGTGTTTCAGTTCATTCAGGGATAAAACTTGTAGTGCCAGAACTAATGTATAAGAAAAAAATAAATATTTTAAAAATAATTTCTCTGTGGAAACCTTAACTAAGTATTGGTAATCAAAGCAATTAAAGAGTAGAAGGGAAATAAGAAGAAAATCTATTCTATCTGAGAATAATAATGACCAGCATAATTGATATTAGAAAGAGGGCATGGCCACTAAAAAGTACTTGTCTGACAAAAAGATCACAATTTTCCACTCTCTTCAAATATACAGAACTTAAATAGTTTTTTTCCTCCCTCTTTTGAAAGAATGACTTATGACTATCTCCTTAATTTTCAGTCATATGTAAATCCTGAGTTTATTTATATTCTAAGCTATAATTGATAAAATAGGATGCAAATTCCACAAAAGAAAAAAAATATATATATATATTTTGAAATGGCTAATTTTTCTCTAATTTATTCATTCATTCATTTGTTTGTTCTCTACAGAGTTCTGGAAAGGATTTAAGATTACTGATTTTTCTCCATTGTTTCATTATGTCTACTCATATTCTTATTTCTGCAAGTTTTTCATCAAACTCAAGAAAAAATTTTCAACCTAAAAACAATTTTGGTACCTAATTGCCTGACAATTTGGTCAGTTCATATTCTTTTTTTTTTTTTAAGGTTTTATTTATCTATTTGACAGAGAGGGAACAAGCAGGGGGACCAGCAGGCAGAGGGAAAGGGAGAAGCAGGCTCCCTGCGGAGCAAAGAGCCTTATGTGGGGCTAGATTCCCAGGACCCTGGGATCATGACCTGAGCTGAAGGCAGATACTTAACCACCTGAGCAATCCAGGTGCCCCAGTCAGTTCATATTCTGCTCTCATATTTAGGTGAATATATAGAAAGTAAAAACCAGAATTTAATTAATGTATTTTTTCTTATTGAATTACTCAATATTAATGTTAATACAAATGTTATGCCTTTTATGTGAGCTGTTTTCTCCTCTAGAAACCCATGAGCCAAACTATGTACTGTGTTCCAAGAAAAGTATCAATCAAGTGGTATTAAAAAATTTAAATATTATAAGAACTTTCAGTGGTTACCCAAGCATAATCATTGTGTCTTCAAATTCTCTGGCATTCTATAGCTATCCTTCCTTTTATTATTTAGGTAAAATAATTTGTGAAGTCTCTCACTTAATATTGTAGCAAGTCCAACATTCTTGTCAGTATTACCATGGATATTAGGGAGATATTTGCTCCTCTATATTGCTCCTTAGTTGTTAATTATTCAGACTGCCTTGTAATTGGGTATGTGAGTTGTTCCAGATATCTTGGTTCTCTCTTTGTTTTTTTCAAATAGTTTTGTTGTGATGCAATTCATATGCTATACAATTCTCCCATTTCTTGCCTGTCTTTTGATAAAACACATACACACACACACACACACACGCACACACAAACATGAGAACAAGCTCCTTTTCTTAAGTCACAATTTCTTTGAGTGCAATAGACAGTTACAGAAAGTACTGAATAATTTAAGGTCAAATATAAGGGAAACTTTTCCTAAAGACCTGTGGATATATATGCTATAGAAGAATCCAGAGTATTAGGCTCCAATTTTCTGGAGTTCTGGCTTGCCACCCTATTGAGGCACACTCTTTGAGAGTCTTAGTTCAAAGAACAACAGACAAAAACTGGCATTAGTGATTTTCCTTAATGACTTCCTGTCTGAATTAAATACCAAGGCAGAGCTCAAGATCAAAGAATGCATAGAAAAGAAAGTACAAGATTTACTCTTCCTCTTATACAGTTTTGTTGTTTTACCTCCTAGTAGTACAAGTAAGGTTTAATTGTGCTGTGTTGGATGCTTGTGCCAACTGAGTGTTTAAAAAGCTTTCCCTAAAGCTACATTTCCCCTTTCCATTTGGAAAACAGAATCTTGAGTTTAATGTTTGGTTACTGTTTTTCAAAGTGGTCCAAATATGACCTATGTTAGAATTTCAGGAGAATTTTTAAGAGATTGATCCCTTTGCCCCAACACAAAATGTAAATAATCAGAACCTCTTTGGATTTTTCATTTTATACAACCGAGCTCCACAGATAATTCTCACATATAACAAATGTGGCTTAATTTATTCTCATTCTCCCTAAGTAATTGAAAGATTTCAAGTTATGACCTTAACTTCAAATATATGGCTTTATTCATATTCCTTTAATATCAATGTGTAGTGCTCTCATTGCCAATATTTTCTGTATGCTCTGTTTCTGATTTTTGTCTTCAGATTATTTTTAATTTGAAAGAAAACACAGTTAAAATAGATTTTTGCCTCATTTTTAATATGTAAAGCAAACCCATTTCTGGGATTTCACCTGATGACTATTGGACTCTTTTCTGTATTATTTTACCTTTAATTTAATTTTAATATTCTTCAAATCATTTTATTAATCTACAGATAATATTTATTGAATATTCCCATTATCTTTTATGTTCTTCTATTTTAATGCAATTTGAAGTATTTTACATGTCATTACTTTTTCAACAATCTTTTTAGTAAAAATTTTATTTATTTATTTTATTTTTGGGGGCATTTGGGTCTTGTGCTCCACTTGTATGACTTTTTCTACATAAAAAAATAAACACTAGAAAAAAAGTAATATTCTCATTCCACTCATTGAAACTTGTGATATTATACTACACAGGCAAACTATTAGCAAATGAATAGAAAATATTAAATTCATATGGAAAAATTACAGATGATTAAGGTATTTTACAAAGAACATAGCTTGTATTATTGTGCAAAGAGAATAATAGTGAATTTATATAAAAGAGAAAAATTATAAAAATATAACCTCAAATGTTACTATGTGGTTTGAAAGAGTGGACAGGTGAATTTTAGCATAAGAAAAGTACTAATCAGTCCTTTGAAATCCAGTTGCTTGAGCTAAGTATTTCATTGAATTTTACTTCAGTCAATATATATATGTAAAGAAAGAAATCTAGCCACTTGTTTGAATTTAAAAAGTAACACCTACTTACCACCCCGAAAATGCAGTTTTTGAATTTATGTTCTATCTTCTCAATGAAATTGTAAGCCTTTAGGTAGAAATAAAGAAGGGACCTTAGGCTTGAATTCTGGAGTCAGCCTGCCTAGGTTTGAGAACTTTGGTGCTAGAGGGTTGTGCATCCTCAGACAAGCAACTTACCTTTCCTCTTCAGTAAAACAGGTTTAATAGTATTATTGATCTCATAGGGCTATTGTGGATTTAATTTAAAAATTCAACAAAAGGTGCTTATTAGAGGATTCTGACATTTCCATATATTCACCATTTAATAGGATCAATATTACCAGTCATGATCAAGTTCTTATAAAGCAAAACAAACTCACTTGTAGTTTTGAAAGAATTCACCACAGAAAAAAAGTTGCTATGGGATCCACCTGGATCAAGACATCTTTGTTTTTAATACACATTCATATTTTCAAATCTCAGCAAGAGATCTCTCAGATCTTGATGAAAGGTTTCTGTGACGTGGCAGTTGGAAGTCTATAGATCCAAGAGATCTTTTCAAAATTTTGCTCTTTTCAGGGGATCTTGCTTTGGAATAATTCAAAACTCTGCAGAAAGTCTGAGAATGAACGTTCCTAGAAAGTTTCTTGTCCAGCTGAGTAGCTTTGCATTTTAATAATTTTCCTCTTACATGAATATATACACACTCATTTTGAAATCGTCCCTCACTGATCTCTTATTATACACTCATTTCCTAAATTACTAAAGTAATAGCCAGCATTATCACAATTACATGTGTTCATGGTGCTTCACATGATTACAATAATCATTTTATCATGCTTCTAAAATATTAATAATCCAATAACTATAACCATCATTAATTACTATTAACTTCATAGGCTACCACACGATCCCAGATAATGCAACACAAAAAGATGACAAAGAGAAGACTACTCTGGATTCCTTTTTTTCTCCAGAAGGTTATTTTAGTGATTTAGAAGGAAAACATATGCATGCTAACTGCACTGAAGCTAACCGTTCAAGTTCTCCTAGGGAGGTAATTTTTTCATGCAACAATATGTCTATTATTAGTTCTTATACATTAGCCCTTAGTAAATAGTATTTATTCTGTCTGCATATCTTGACAATGACTTCTCCCCACATTTGCAGCCACCCACTGAGACAATCATTGCCACCATTCAGACACACAACAAACTAAGGTTTTATTACTTTAATTTTCCAAACAAATTATACCATGCTAAATTACAACACATGGAAATAATTTTTAAAAGACAAAGAGAACAGCAGATTTTACCTTTTTATTAAGTGAATGATATGTAATTTCAAATAATGGCTTGTATTAAGTATTATCCAAATGTGCAAATGTTGTGTGACTGAATGAGTGCTTTAGCAAGCATCAAAGTTTCCTGGACTCTTTTGAAATTAAATGGAGGGAACTATGTAAATTCGTCTTATTCTGGTATTTTATAGCCCCGTAAATTTGGATTTAAGTAGCAACTGGTAATCTCAATGTGTGTATGCTCTCCACTAGTATATTCATGCTTGGCAATTTAGAATATATATATATATATTTCAGTAAAATCCCTAAATTCAACTATAGGATGCATCTTTTATGTTTCCAGCTAGTGCTGCAAAATGTCACAAAGACTAAAAGAATGTGTCCTAAAGAATGATGTGTTGTTATCTGAATTGATACAGAACAATGTTAGATTAAGACTTCAGATGTGTTCCGAAGGCTAACAGGGGAAGCTTACACTAGAATCAAAGAGCTCAAAACAGGAAATGTCCTTTAGTGAAGTTTCTGCATTTCTCCACGATTTTCAGAACAGCCACCATTTAGGGGAAGATGGCAAAGTATAGTGTACACTTTTAGTTTGGACAAATTAGGAAAATGTTGTCTAACCATTATCATTTCCAGTAACACTAAGGTTCACAGTGTTTTAAGATAGAGACAGCTTTGGAAACAAAACAGTGGGAGCTTTTTAGGATACCAATTCAAATGCCACCCAGCTGAGTAATGATCTGGTTGTCGTTACCAAACTTATTATTTCATGTCTGCTCAGTGATTAATGTCACTTGGAATTAGTATATCCTTCAGTTTACTCCCACATGGACAAATGCCACCATTCAAACATCATCATGTTACCAGTTTGTCCTGAGAAGCTATTGAATACTTCAATGCTTTCTCTTCATGTTTAATGAAAGATTGAGGAATGGTCTGATGTTATTGTTTATGTCCTCTGAGAGCAATTGATTATAGCTAATTTTCATGCCCCTGTAGTGTCCATTCAGTGGTTGATTTCAAGAAAACTTAAGAGCAGCTGGTCCCAATTCTGGCCATATATAGAACCACCTAGGGAGCTTTTAAAAATATATATTACTGGGCTTTAACCCAAAGCTACTGAATAAGAATCTCCAGGGTTTATTCCCATCAAGCTATATTTAAACATGCTCTCTAAATAATTTTATTGCAGCTGTCCATGGACTGGCCTTTGGGATCCATTTACTGAATTTTGAAATTAGGCTCAAATTCTAGTTCTGATGCTTTCTGTATGGAAAGTCCTCATCCAGTCCAAATAATCTTGAATTTCACACATCTATAAAATGAAGATTTTTAGGTGTTTTGAGGACTACATGAGAAACACACGGAGGCAGTCTAGCACAGTTCATAGCACACAGTAGGCCAAAATAGATCGTAGAAGAGATGGTTATATGCTCACCCAAATCCATTTTCATTTATTTCTGGACACACAGCCAGATTGCTTTTCTCAGTACACCTTGTGCTTAGTTGAGTTCATGTGACTAAATCCAGGGCAAAGGAATGCAGCAGAAGGAATGCGAACCACTTCTAGATTTGGACAGCAAAGACCTCCAGTCAACCGATGTAGTTGTTTCCCCTTTTGGAAGGCTAAATGGGATGACCTACAAAGTGACCTTGGGATCCATATGTTGAACATAGAAATTATATAAGATGGAATAAACCAGAATTCCTGAATGACTGTATGGAAGGCCACCCCCCAATAAAAAACTTTATTTGTGTTAAGCATCTATCACTTGGCATGTATCTACTATAGCATCTAGTACCCTATGTTTGTTGTGCAATTATTTTAATTTTCTTTTAAAATAATAGTAACATTTGAAAAATTTTTTTCTTCACTTATCTGTCTTTTGTGGTATGCCATATATTCTGAATTGTGGAAAAAGGCAGGAATTTTAATGCTCATAAGATACACTGAGCACTTTGCAGATTCTTATGGCAACAACAAAACCCTTCTGGGTTGGGGGAGTATCTATTCCCTTAAGATGGTCACCTGCCACCAGGCACCATGCTCCATGATCCCAATGTTATCTCTCCTTCATCCTTTAGGGACAGGAAGACAAATACACATAGTGGACCTTAATTAGGAAATTTATTGGAATAAAGGATACTGTACTATTTCTACTGTCCTCCAACACACTACATCATCATCTACATATCATTTATGTGTGAACAACTATTCATGAGAAGTTTCTCCTAAGATTGTAATAGTTACACTTCCCTCTTCAGTATTGCTTTTGGGGATTTTCTTTTCCTTCTCCTCTGTCAATTTCTGCTAAGTAGCCCCTACCTTCATATCAACTCCAACATTATAACATTATACAGGACTGGTCCAGAAGGATCTTACTTTGGGAAGAACAGGGATAATATGGTAGAGAAGGTATATGGGAGAATAAAAATAAACTAAAATTTTTTTTTCAAAGTTTCTCCTTCCCACCTCTAAGGGTTCAGGGTAGCCTCTTCAGTTCCTTATGCCATTTTTCTCAGTTCACTCATATTGTCCCAACATTATTCTACATCCTGCATTGTCTTCATATTCAGCTCATACGATGCCTTAGTGAGGCAGTCTCTTTTTCTCCCTTTTTTCAGAGGTAATTAAATCTTCAACCTTTTGTATACTCTGAGACTCATTTTAGGAAGTCACTATAATTTGAGTTTTTCTATAGGATCTAAGTTAGAGGTCATACATATAGTTCATCTCACTTGCTAACTAGTGAATCTTTAGTGACTCCTTGGAATTCTGTGTTTAGAAAGGTTTGAGATCAGTGTGTCCTCTCAGCAAAAAAAGAGCATCCTCATCAATTAGGGATGTCTTTCCCAGTTGCAGGAGGAGAAGCAGTGGCATTCATGCCAGGTATTTGTATCCTGGTGCCCTTTTTAAAAAATAAGAGGAGAATGAGAATTATTACTACAAAAAGAAAGTTCAATCAGCAGTTCTTTTGTGTCTTTAGGAATGGTGGAGTGTTGGCATGCACTCTCAGAATCCAGAAAAGATCAGTCTTCAAACATACTATTGAGATCCAACTATATTAAGAACCAACAAAGTACAAGACAATATTATAAATATGGTAAAATATTTTAAATGCTTAAATTTAAAAATTAAATTGCCATGTTACATTTCTCTCACAGTGTCCTCGTGACTATATACATAAACTTATTTGGTGATAAAAGTAGAAGTCAAGGGGTGCCTGGGTGTCTCAGTTGGTTAAGTGGCTGCGTTAGGCTCAGGTCATAATCCCAGGGTCCTGGGATCGAGCCCTGCATCGGGCTCCCTGCTCAGCGGACAGCCTGCTTCTCCCTCTCCCTCTGTCTGCCACTCTGCCTACTTGTGCTCACTCTCTCTCTGTCAAATAAATAAATAAAATCTTTAAAAAAAAAAGTAGAAGTCAAAATTTGAGGTCTTTCATTCGTGGAGATTTGGCTAAATGAGCCCTTAAATTCAATTCTGAAAATGGGCTATAAAATCTGAGTGACTTCTTGCAATTGAAGAGATAATGGGAAACACTTGTGAGAAGGAGGAGTGAAAGAGTGAAATAGGGAACATTAAGCCAATACCTAAAGCAAGTAGAATGAGAGAAATGAGGTGACTGGTAAACTATTTTGAGATGGAGGCACATGATATCAGAGGTCATTGAGACTTATAATTCTTTAGGCCTTTTCTCTTGGAGTTTCCTTCCTTGTTGTTTTTCCTTAAGTCCTCTTCCATCAAAGAATTGACCACCCCAGCTCCTAACTCTTGAGTTACCCACTATATCCTTGACCCCAATTGCTGTCAAGTAGTATCAGTGCTAGATACCTTACTCCTGGCACTTGGTAGAGATAGAGGCTGTGGACATAACTTCCTATCTCATTGCTGCAGGGATAAAAATATACCTAGAAACCCAAATAGTCTATCATATGGCATTTCCTCATGTAAGCATTGGTTTTCTGCCAGCACTTTTTAATTTAGAGTTCTAAACCTTGTACTCATTATATGCATTCACTAGACTTTCCTGTGCTGAATAGATAATAGTCATTGTGCATAACATTGTATCTATGGGAACATATCTATCAAATTCCAAATAATTGACTTCCAAAGAACATTCGCATTGCACCAATTTGTAATTGGTAAGCTCATTTCCCTGCTTTCTTTTTTCAGTTATATAGTGAAATCGAATGAAGCAGGTTTCAGATCTACATGTCCCCATACACTCATTTTACTAGTTCAGAAAATAGAGAAATGAATTTAAGGATCCCAAGTCACTGACTTGGTTACATGTATTCCATCAGATCCCAATAATTTCTCACATTAATGCATTCCTCTATCAACATCAAATTGCTTAAGAGGAGACAGAGCCAAGGACTACTTATTTACTAGATTGTGAAAGCTGTAGGTTTGGCTATTGGTGAGGACCACAAATGGTGAATGTTTATATTAACCTTTCTTGTTTCTTGTACTTAAATACCTTTTTGATGAAAAGGAGCTTTTTAAAAGATATTTTCTATGAATAGAGCTAGCTAAACATGTTGTTTGACTTTATTGTGATTTTACGTATAATTCTGAAGAACTTAGAGAGTGGAGTGCTCTGTACGATATAAAAATCACTAATGTAAAGCACAGTAAACAACATGATTGTCAGTGGGATAGACATGTGATAAGAGTATAAATGTGTACAGAAAGGGTATAGGCTGTCATTGGAAAATGTTTCTGGGGAGGCAAAATAATGAAATGGTTGTAGAGGTTTTTCTATTAGATGTAATTTAGTTATCTAAAATGAGACACAAGTATGAAAATATAGTAACATTTAAATCTGTCATATCTCTATTTTTTGTCTATTAAAAGATCTTAATAAATTTTTAAAAATATATTTTTTATTTTATTTTTTAAGTCTTTAATTCCAGTTAGCTAACATATAGTATTTTATTAGTTTCAGGTGTACAATATAGTGATTTAACAATTCCATACATCACCTGGTGCTCATCCTTAATCTCCACCACCTATTTCCTCCATGCCCCTGCTAACCTCCCCTCTGGTAACCATCAGTTTGTTCTCTATAGTTAAGAATCTGTTCCTTGGTTTGTCTTTCTCTCTCTCATTTCTTCCTCTTTGCTCATTCGTTTTGTTTCTCAAATTCCCCATATGAGTGAAATCACATGGTATTTATCTTTTTCTGTCTGACTTATTTCATTTAATTTTAATACTCTCTAACTGCATCCATGTCATTGCAAATGACAAGATTTCATCCTTTTTTTATGATTGAGTAATAGTGTGTGCCGCATCTTGATCCATTCATCAGTTGATGTACATTTGGGTTGTTTCCATAATTTGGCTGTTGTAGATAATGCTTCTATAAACATTGAGGAATGTGTATCCCTTTGAATTAGTATTTTTGTATTCGTTGGGTGAATACCTAGTAGTGCAATTGCTGGGTGAAGGGTAGTTCTATTTTTTAAATTTGGAGGAATCTGCATACTGTTTTCCACAGTGACTGCCACCAGTTTGGATTTCCACCAACAATACAAAAGGGTTCCCCTTTCTCTGCATCCTCACTGGCACCTATCGTTTCTTGTGTTGTTGATTTTAGTCATTCTGACAGGCACAAGATGATATCTCATTGTAGTTTTGATTTGTATTTCGCTAATATTCAGTGATGTTGAACATCTTTTCATGTGCCTGTTGGCCATCTGCATATCTTCTTTGGGAAAATATCTTTATGTCTTCTGCCCATTTTTAATTGGATTATTTGTTTTTTGGATGTTGAGTTTTATGAGTTCTTTATATATATTATATATAAACCCTTAACCAGGTATGTCATTTGCAAATACCTTCTCCCATTCCATAGGTTGCATTTTATTTTGTTGATTATTTCCTTCACTGTGCAGAAGCTTTTTATATTGATGAAGTCCCAATAGGTTTTTTTGTTTTTGTTTTTGTTTTTGTTTTTGTTTTTGCTTTTGTTTCCCTTGCCTCCAGAGACATATCTAGAAGGAAGTTGCTATAGCTGATGTCAAAGTGGTTACTGCCTGTGTTCTTCTCGAGGCTTTTTATGGTTTCATGTTTCACAAATTTGGTCTTTCATCCATTTTGAATTTATTTTTGGTATAAGAAAGTGGTCAGTTTCATTCTTTTGCATGTTGCTGTCTGGTTTTCCCAACACCATTTGTTGAAGACACTGTTTTTCTCCCATTGGATATTCTTTCCTGCTTTGTCAAAGATTAGTTGCCCATATAGTTATGGAATATAAAATATATTTAAAAGAAGGGAATTAGAGGATTTCAAAGTAAGAACAAGTTCTTTTAACTTTTTTTCAAACTTTTAGGCAGTAACAATCATGTGAACTGAATTACTCAGTTATTTAATTTAGGTTTAAAAAAAATCCTACTCACTTTTTGGAGCTAATTGCAGGTTGAGTAATCTAACTTTGACACTGTCTTACTATTTTGACTTCATTTCATCTCCCTTAATAGAGTTATATTTGTTACTAATATAAATTCATACATTTAAAATATGAATTTTAATAATCCTCAGTGTTTTTAAATTAGAAATAAATGATTTCACTGTGAAATATACATATTCGGGCTCTTCTTCATATTACATTATATCAAGTAAGGTAGCATTGAGGGTGGTGAAAGTGGATTGTCACAATTGTATCACTGCATCATTGTAGAATAGTTTTACACTATAGGTTAACTAACTAGAATTTAAATTTAAATAAAAATTTGAAAAAGAAAAAAATTCTTTGGTAATAATTCATCGTCAACATCTGTGCCATTTTACTCAAATCAAACTATAAATTTTTGAGGTTGATAATAATTTTTAGTAGACATTTTCCAGTTATTCTCACTGCTGAAATCCAGTGTGAAATATAAATGTTAAAAATATGGAGAGATTGCTTTTTAGAATTATTTTTAGAGATTGTTTTTAGAATATATTGCTTTTTTAGAATTTGTTCAGTGATATAAGAAGGGGAAGCAACCTGCTGCCTGAAAGTTACTTTTAGGAAAGAGGCTCACTGAGACTCTTATATTGGCTCCTTTGATAATGAAAGTGGTAAAGCTCCTTGAAGTTCTTTGAGCATACATTTATCAAGAATTTATTTATTCAGCACATAATAAAACATGAAAAGAAATCCAAAAACACTTCAGTGGTCTAAATAACATTAGCTTTCATTCACATTAGTTTTACCTTACCTAGCAATCAGTTACCACCAAAAAATCATTACGTTTTGGCATATTGTCCTGTTTGGCTAAGAATACTCAGACCAAACTTCATTTCCCAAGGGTTGAGGATAGACAATTTAAAGATGAGTGAAGCTAAATGCCTGAAAATACTAGATGCACCTAGAAATATAAATTCCAGAGAGGAAATGTTTCCCCTTAGGAAAACAAAACCGAGAGATACATACTTGTACTCAAATACAACCACACACACACACACACACACACACACACACACACACACACACTCTTAACTTCAATACAAGGAGTAACTGGACCATATTTTTTGCCTATAAGGAAAGAATAAAGATATACTTTCAAAAAATATTCTCAGTCTCTGAATTTAGCTTATTTCTGCCATCCAGATGTGACGCAAGATGCTAAAAAAGAATTAATAGGCAACTTTTGAGAGATTTGGGGATAAACTGCTAAAATAGTTACTGTGGGGAAATACAAGGTTTTGAGCTCTTTTAATGTTATTTAAATTATAGAACTATAAGTTATGGTCTTAACTTTTAGCATTCAAGGTGGAATCTCAGTTCTCTTGAAGTTCTGTGGTAAAAACCTTAAGAGACCTAAAGTGTCCTAAATTTGAAGGTTAAGACTTGAAAAAAAAGACTTTTTTAAAGAATATTTTATTTATTTATTTGAGAGAGAGAGAGAGATGCAAGTGGGGGAAGGAGTAGAGGGAGAGGAACAAACAGACTTTATGCTGAGTGCAGATCCCAAAGTAGGGCTCAATCCCAGGACCCTGAGACCATGACTTGAGCCAAAATCAAAAGTCAGAAGTGCAACCAGCTAAGTTATCCAGGTGCCCCAAGAAAAAGACTTTTGCACCAGATACATGTTTTATCAGTCAGCTGTCCTGATGAATTGCATTTTTGGTATGATCTTAGACAACCTATAAAATTATTTTAGCTTTATGTATAGAAAATTACTCTCTCCAAAATATAGCTTTAGACTGAAATATCCCACATATAGTGAAAGTGAAGGAATATTTTAAGAAAATTATGAAACCATCTTTTTTAAAATTATTTTTAAAATTTATTTGACACAGAGAGAGGGATCAGATCACAAGTAGGCAGAGAGGCAGGCAGGCAGAGAGGAGGAAGCAGGCTCCCCACTGAGCAGAGAGCCTGATGCGGGCCTCGATCCCAGGACCCTGAGATCATGACCTGAGCCGAAGGCAGAGGCTTTAACCCACTGAGCCACCCAGGCGCCCGAAACCATCTTTTTAAAAGGAAAATTGATGTGGGCTTATATTTAAGAGGCAATTTAAAAAATCTCTTATGCCTCTTATTTCCTCTTGAATTGTTTAAGGTTAGATTGTAAATTTTATAATTCAAGTTTGAAACTTCTCCATGGATTTTACCCAAATTTTCCGGTAATGAGAGTGTGTACTACAAGAAAATTTAATCATTTTGTCCATGGAATACCTTGAGGGAAACACCACAAAGCCTTTTGAAAATGGTATGATAAGTTGCAGCAATCAAATGGAATTTTACATGATATACATGGAAATCTTAAAATTTTTATTTTGTGAGAATAGTGGGGAATTAGTTAGATGGCAGAGTTGAAATATCCTGTTCAGAAGCTAAAGTCACACTCTTGCCTAGAA
This sequence comes from Ailurus styani, assembly GCA_002007465.1. Taxonomy (NCBI): domain Eukaryota; kingdom Metazoa; phylum Chordata; class Mammalia; order Carnivora; family Ailuridae; genus Ailurus; species Ailurus styani. Next base: position 282,978 of record LNAC01000026.1, read on the forward strand.
GTCTACTCTGCATTACTAGTGATATATCTTTATTAAAAATCTATTGTGTATGAAAAAAAATCTATGACATAAAGTGCTTGCTACCATCACAGCATTGCATGCGTGGTGGCTGTCTGAATAAGGACTAAATGACAGAGCTAAAACCTGCTGCTTCTGTGTCTATCAAACACCTAGAAATGAAGGAGCGTGTCACTTTCTGCTGTGGTGGTTTTGTTGTCAGTTAATGGCAAATTGTTGTGAGTAAATAAATTAGTGCCACATCTTGGTGGCGGCATTTCTCCCTCTTGGGGTTTACAAGACCGTGTGTCTATCCAGCTTTTCTTCAAGCTTAATCCTATTTACTCCATTCTCCCTCTACCTACAGTATTTCCTTACCTCTGAAACCTAGTTAAAATGAACATGAATAGCCAACTTCCATCAAATAACCAAAGGAAATCAGTAGTCTGAGGGAAGTATATTCTGGGTAAATCAACCTCACTCCTTTGGAATTGATTACCTTCATAAATCATTCATTCTAGGAGAGCTAATTAGTACTACTCAAAATAGAACTAATGATCTGATTTGTTTATTTCACTAAGTCCCTCAATTAATTCAGATTTCTGGCCCCAGAAACAGCTACATGATCGCGGACAGGCAAATGCATAATGTGCTTTCAGCAAAATGTTTGCTTAAGGAAGAGCGTATGTATAGTTTCCCCAAAAATGTAAGTTAAGGGGGGCCTGGGTGGCTCAGTTGAGAGTACAACCCTTGATTTGGGCTCAGGTCATGATCTCAGGGTTATGAGACTGAGCCCCGCATCAGGCTCTGTGCCCAGCATGGAGCCTGTTTAAGATTCTCTCTCTCTCTCTCTCTCTCTCTCTCTCTCTCTCTCTCCCCCCCCCCTCTCAGGGCACCTGTGTGGCACAGTGGGTTAAAGCCTCGGCTCAGGTCATAATCTCGGGGTCCTGGGATCGAGGCCCACATTGGGTTCTCTGCTCAGCGGGGAGATGGCTTCCTCCTCTCTCCCTGCCTGCCTCTCTGCCTACTTGTGATCTCTCTCTGTCAAATAAATAAATAAAATCTTTAAAAAAAAAAAAAGATTCCCTGTCTCGCTCTCTTTCTCTCTTTCCCCTCCTCCGTCCCTCCCTAATGGGGGAAAAAAAAAAGAGTAAGTTTAAAATAATGAAGAAAAAAAAACCCTAGATTGTAGCCACATTATGAAACAATCAAGGGAATGTAAGGGAGGTATAAATCCTCTGCTAGATCCCTTCTCCTTTCTTATCAGTGACACAGGTCCTGAATTAATCCTATCTGCTTCTGGTGTGTGCGTGGACACCCAGAAGGAGATAATGTCTCAATGAAAGAGGACTTCAGCTCTCTGGATTTTGACCTCAATCTGTACTTCCTAATTGATTAAGTTCTTCTTCCCACACCCCACATGGCTGATCCCAAGACAATGATTTACCTGACCTTCACTACCCAGTTGCAGTACCCCACTGACTTTTGTCCCACATTTTCCCTATACAAACCTAGTATTTTCTGCACTTTGGAGGCAGTCTTTGAGACTTGAATCTGCTGTCTTTCTGGTATTGGTCTCACTGAAATAAATTCCTTTTTTATTTCACTACCACTTATCCCTGACTTTGGAATTTGTCACTGGTGAGTTGGTCAAAGCTAGTCTGTTTGGTACCCCTGGAGCTCAGGAGATCATGGGCCCTGCGCCCCAGTTACGCCACTCTTACTATCTGTCTAAACAGTAAGAGACCTTCCTCAGAAAAGAGAAACTAAGAGCCAACATAATAAAACTACAAAAGGTAAATGTTATTAAGATATTGCGATTTATAAGAAATATACATATGGTCATTTAGATGATCAAAATATATCTTTCATACATATATTTGGTCTTCATACAGTTCCTGGCTCACAGCTCCCAAAACCTTTGGGATAAGCTACGTGTTGAAAGTGATCAAAGTGTCTTTTGCGATGTTAATGAGGTGTCTTTTGGAAAGGAGGGGAGGTTAGGGGCTGGTAGCTAGGAGATCTAACCACAGGATTAGAAGTTTGGAACTTTTAGTCCCACCCACTATCTCCTGGGAGAGGAGAGAATTTAATCAATTGCCAATGTCCAGGGATTTAACCAATCATGACTATGCAATCAAGCCCCTGGAAGAAGCCAAGAGGACCGGGTTCAGAAGGCTTCTGGGTGGGTAAAGACATGGAGATGCTGGGAGAGCGGCACACCTCGAGAGGGCATGGGAGTTTTGTGCCTTCTCCCCATATCCCGCCCTGTGTGTCTGTCCCATCTGCCTGAGTCATATTCTTTTATAATAAAGTGGTGACCTAGTAAGTAAAATGTTTCTTTGAGTTCTGCGAACTGCTCTAGCAAACTAATAAAACCTGACAAGGGTGTCATGGGAACCTTTGACTTATAGCCACTTGGTCAGAAGTACAGCAACCTGAAATTGAGATTGGAATCTTGAGCAGGGTAAGGGAAGTGCATAGTCTTTTTTTTTTTTATTCTTTGCCCCAGGGGTACAGGTCTGTGAATCATCAGGCTTAGATCTTTCACAGCATTCACCAAAGCACAAACCCTCCCCAATGTCCATAACCCATCCACCCTATCCCTACCCTCCCACTCCCTAGTAACCCTCAGTTTGTTTTGTGAGATTAGGAGTCTCTTGGAAGTGCATAGTCTTGTAGGATTGAACCCTTAATCTGTGGAATCGTATGCTTTCACGGGTAAATAGTGCATAATTGAGTTGAATTGAAGGACACCCAGCTTGGGTCCAGGAGTTCCTTGTCAGTGTGGGGAAGGTTTTGTGCATACACATTGGAACTGGGTCCAAGAGCCTAATTTACTCATGCTAGATCAGCGGTTTTCATCTAGCCCCTATAGTTTCAAAAGGTGGAATGCATACCCCTGGTTGTGTCTGGAATTATTTGAGTTGTAACAAAAGACATGGCGTTAAATAACATTGACTCACATGATGAGTATTCAATTTTCTACTCTCTTAATCCTTTTGTTGACCTCATAAATAGTCCTTGTATTTATTTTTTTTCCTTTTGGAATATGTAGTTAATACCTCTATAATATTTGCTAACTGTCCTTTATGATGAGAACAGCGGTCAGCTCAGAATCTTCATCAGGCAACAGTATCCAGTTTGAATTTAATACTTTTTAAAATTTTTAGTTATAGTTTTCTATTTACAGTAAGTATAAAAAATCTTCAAAGTAAAGTTGGATACAGAGGATTTGGATTAAAAAGTCAACACCAAATTGACTCTTCCTTCCAAAACACTGACTTTAGGGATGAGACATGAAATATGAGTAGTATCCTGACTTTGCTAGAATTACTTTTAAAAATTATGATTTAATAAGTAAAGAAAGATAAAAAGGAAACTTTCTTAACAAATACTAATTATTTAATTGCTAGAAATCTGGCATATTATTTTAGGGCTAAATATTAGTATTTTTTAAAGACTAGTTGTTGTTAAGAACCTCAAGATAGGTAACTTGCACGTTCAAGGTCCTAACCTGGTATCTATTTGATACTAAATATTTAAATGTCATCCTCACATACTTTCATTTCTCTGCAGCACTTCTCAGTCTATCAACTAACTGAAGTATCTACAAGTGGAAGCAAGAAAGTTGGGACTCCTGGAGATCAGGAATAATCCCATCCATTTGTTCAGTCATTTTTTTTTCTATTGGTTCATATTTATGAATCCCACTTTTGTGCCAACTTTATGAAAACATGAAGAAACATATGATATGTAATCTCAAGAAAGTAGTGGTTGTAAAACAAGCTACATTCGACATACAATTTTTGTTTTTTGTATTTTGTTTGTCCAGGAAGGTTATAAGAAAAGCAGAGTATTAAAGTTTTTTGTGGGGGTGCCTGGGTGGTTCAGTCAGCTAAGTGTCCAACTCTTGGTTTCAGTTCAGGTCATGGTCTCAGGGTCCTGAGATTGAGCCCCACATCATGCTCCACACTCAGTGAGGAGTCTGCTTGTCCCTCTTCCTCTGCCCCTTCCTCTGCTCTCTCTCTTTCTCTCTCCTCTTAAATAAATAAAATCTTAAAAAAAAAATAAAGTTCTCTTGTGAAGTATATGCCACATCTAAATCCAAAACTCTGCCATTCTCTATTTATTATATCTGGTCCTCTGCTAGTTGTATCCCCCACCAACCCCCTAAAGGTGTTGAACTGATCGATGATCCCAAGTTTAGAATAAAGTGGAACATCTTTATTTTTGAGCTCTTTAATTAAATAAATTGAATAAACTGATCTGCAAAGAGCACTGAGAACTATGAGAACATATGCAGAAAAGCATATGACCCATCTTAGTGTAAATGAAGACAGATAAATTTGAAAAACAAGTAAATGTTATCTCACTATAAAAGAGAATTTTTAAAAATGTTACCCAGGCAGAGGGAAGATCATATAAAAAGATGTAGCAACTGGAGGCAGGTCATGTGTTGTAGCTGAGAACATAGTAAAGCTTTACGAGAACAGAGGCAAAAGATGAGGAGACATCTGAAGGAGAGAGTCTAAAGGCATATTGAGAAAGGCCTTTTATGCTGCAATAAGAAGTTTGAGATTCAACTTAAAGATAGAGTGTTAATACTAATAATGGTAGCTCATATTTTCCAGGTAACAGCCAGCTTGAAGATAAAGATTTGATGACCACAGTGTCTTCTGTTCTGGGCGCAACTTGTTTGGTTTGCAGGACCAAATTCCCCCAGTCCTTCACTTACTTGGTTCCTGAGTTAATTTCATACTCCTCCTGGGCATCTTCTCTCTGAGGCTGCTTTCTCTGGCATACTTAAAGTGATTTATCTTTAAAGTAGCCTCAGTCCCAAGGGAGGAGAGCCACTCCAAATGACTGAATCACAGACCTTGGTCTCTAAGCCACTCCTTCACACCAGAGTGCTGGAGGCACATTGAAAAGTGCGTTAATTAAAGTTCATGGGGCACCTGGGTGGCTCAGTCATTGGACGTCTGTCTTCAGCTCTGGTCATGTTCCCAGGGTCCTGGGGTCAAGCCCTGCATCGGTCTCCCTGCTTGTCTGAAGGCCTGCTTCTCTCTCTTCCACTTCCCCTGCTTCTGTTCCTGATCTCATTCTCTCTCTCTCTGTCCAATAAATAAATAAAATCTTAAAAAAAGGAAAATCTTAAAGTTCATGGTGAAAGTGGTTCCCATTTGTCATCTTTCCTTTCTCTTCCTCTGTTTTTCTTTCCTATCTTCTTTTTCTACCTACTATGAAGGGCTAGGACTTTTTTTTTTTTCTACTTTTGTAATCAGCTAAGTGCTCTTTGAAGGTATAGCATTTCAAAAATTGAATTTGGGGGGGAAAAGGCATGCTGTCAAAACCAGAAGAGACGATATGCTCCATTATAAAATAAAATATTCAGAGTATCATTTATATGTTTAAATTATTCATTACAATGACAGAAAATTAAGATGATTATTTTCTCCCTGTGGTACATGTCATATTTCTCAAAAAAACAGGTGGAAAATAGGTCAGTCAGTCCTTTCTGTGTCAGGTTTGAATTGTTTCTTCTATCAGTGGGTTTAGTGAAAGTTGATTGGCAGTTGTGCTAAGTCTAAGTGCTTTCAGTAGAAGATAAGTAAGAATTTGGAAAAACCTCACTTATGAATGCTGGTCATAACTCCAGAAAGTCTTCAAGAAACTAAAGCAAGATATCGGCTTTTTTGGGATCATTTTACAGTATTTCATTTATGTTAATTTAATGTTGATTTCCACTCCCCTCCTTGAAGTCTGTCATCATTTCCTCCTAACCTTCAAGATAAACAGGTAACCCTGACCAAGGCATGTAAAGTCATAATGACTCACCTATTTATTGATTTATTCATCATTTAGTAAATATTTATTTAGCATCTGTTACATGTCATGTTCTTTACTAATTGCATTACCCATTTGATTTGTGCTTAGCTTTTAGGCTTTTCTTCTACCATGTTCCCAGTCACACTCTTCATGACAGCCATCCTGATCTACTTCCAATCCTCAAAACATGCTCAGGTTAATCATACTTTCATATCTTCCCTCTCCTGTTTCTATGCTAAGAATGGCTTTTACCTTTTATTTGTCTAACTTAGTGGTTCTAACAAAATAGCTGATTTTTAAAATAACCTGGGAAGTTTCAAAAATACATATTCCAGGTACCCAACCTGATTTAGATTCAGTAGATCCCTAGTGATACCTTTAAATCTTATATTTGTGAAAGAGTCACAAGAGGTAGAGATAATCAGGTTTTGAAACACTTGACCAATTAATGTCACTCTAGTCTTTAAGGTTCAACTTAGGTACCATCAGCCATTAGCATTAGTTGACCTCATAATTTTACATAAGTGGTCCTATTATGTCTTCAGTAACAGCACTTGCACTACACAAACTGTACTCAAAGTATTTATATTTTAGGTTTTCTTTTTCTTCCAGATAAGGAGTTGCTAGTGAGCAAGTTGTGTATCCTCTTCACTCTATCCTGAGTGATGAGTATTGTGCCAGACATGCAGAAGCCCAGATCAATGATAAATCAGTTTAAATCAATATTCTTTATTTACATTGGAATACCTTGAGAACAGTGAAGGCTTTCCGGTGTACACAAATATTACTGACTGGGCATAGTAGTATAACGCCCCTCAAGATGTAAAATTATGAACAAGCCAACTAATCATTTATTGTTATTATATCATAAATATACTTTTATGAGGATGATTGGATTACAGAGAAGAAATTTATAGCATACCTCTGTTATTTAATTTCTAGATGAATCTTAATATTTTAAAGACATTATCTTTCACTCCAAATTATGAATATTTTTTCTCAGAGTGTGATCAGTAGGCCACCTGCTTAGAATTACTTAAGGCCAATATTCAAATTCAAGTCACAGCCTAAGAAACTAATGTAACATACTCGACTGAAAATGAAATGGCAAGCAGACTATATAAAGAATTATAAATCAATAAGAAAAAGGCAAACAACCCAAGACTAATGGTTATAAGGGAAATTCCCATTAGTTCACACATATAAATTTAAAAAATCAAAACATCCAGCAATTTCAAGTGTTGGGAGATGATGTGGACCTCCTGGAACAGCTGTATACTTTGGGTGGGTAGGAATGTAATGTGTCACAATCATTGAGAGAAGAGTTTGGCAATATCTAGGGTACTTGAATATGTTCCTATCCCACGACTCAGCAGTTGCGCTCCTTGACAAAAGTTTGCAAATGTAAGCGAGGAGATATAAACAAAGTATTTATAACAGGGTTTCTGATAATGGCCCATTTTGAAATACTATCAATACTGAAATGGATAAGCCATTTGAAAAAATATTATGCAAGAAGGGACTCTTTAATTAAAACAGTTACACAAATTAACTAATGTCATCCCTGTCAACGTGTATAAACTTCAGAAGCATAATATTGAATAAACAAAGCCAAATTGCGAAAAAGCAACTTACTCTAAGACAGAATATATAAAAATGATGACTGTATATGCAGAGGAGACATGAGACTACTTTCCAACACTGCATATGATGGAATGTTAAGCTGATTTTAATTCTCTCTGCGTATATTTAATTATGTATATATACACCAACTAATTTTTGTGACACCTCCGCATTATCCATCCTGTGTTTCAGCAGTACCAAAGGAAGCTGTTTTATGAAGAATCGTGTTTTTTGTTCTCCCCCAGTTTTATTATGAAAAGTAGGATTGTCCATGCCAGGAAACTTTTACTATGACGGCTTCCATCCTTGGAACACCTCAGTTGTTCAAGAAAATTAAAACCAAAATACTGAGTCAAGTCATTCACAAAGAAAATAAAGAAAACTGTAACTTATGTGGAGGAACTAGATGTTTTCTTCTTCTTCAGCAGTTTACTCTTTATTTTTATTTCTGTAAAAGCTAAAGATAAAAATTACAATTATTCTTTCTATTTAGTATTTGTGTTTTTAAATTAATATCAGTGAGAATACAGTGTTTCCAGACATCTTTGTGACTTTATTAATCTTTGTGCTCCAGTAAACAAGGCCACCAATTCTTTATAGCAACTAGCATGAAAAGATGAAGTTTAATTCTTCAATGCCTTGAATCTTGGCTGGCTTTGTGGCATCTTTAAGCAATAAAATGTACTGAAAATTCTGTTGTGTGAATTCAGAAGCTATGGCCTCAAGAGGCTTTCCAGTATTTGCCTTTACTCTGTCAAATTGCTACTCCAAGACCATTATGTAAGAAAGGTGGTCTGGCCCACTGAAAGGTAAGAGACAACTTGGGAGAACTATGTTGTCACAAAAGGGATATAGGACCAACTTTCAAATAGGTGAGTTAGGTCATATGGTACCTTATGGCTAAGGGTAGCAAAATGCGCTATCCTCAAGCATGCCACTTTGGCATTTTGATTATTTTGAACTATGGGCACTTGAAAAACAGCAAACACAGGGAGAGGGTTTCTACGAACTTCCCTTATTTGCCTAAAAACAGATCCTTCAGAAGATCAGTTGTCATAAATTCCTTCTCTGAGAGTTTTACCAACCGGGAAAGATGGTCTCTTATTACAGGAAAAAAGACCTAAGTGTACCCCACACCCAGACAAACTGTCACAAACTCTTATATCTCTCATCTATTGTTTTAAGGGTCTATTCACAGTCATTTACTCTTCCCTAAGAGGTCTATGTCTTTTCCCCCTGTTTAAGTCTGAACGCTAAGAGAGTTCTTTGAATTACTCATTTTCCCCTGTTCTCTCCCATGTATATATGAGGCACACATGCTAATAAAATTCTGTTTATTTTTCCTTTCTAATTTTATTAATCTTTTTTATTACGAGGTCCTCCGCAAGAACTCAGAGGGGTAAAAGAAAACTTATTTTCTTTTCCAAATAGCCCAGTTTGTCCTCCAGAGCCATTGAAGGTTGCCAAGTAAAATAAAAGGGAAAATCACCTACCAACCTACAAGATGAGGAGAAATGATAAATATTTGTGGTTTAAAGCACTGAGTCGTGGAATGATTTGTTTTGTACCAATAGTTAACAAGTACAGAAACCAGTACCTAAAAATTGGGAGCTACTATAACATAACCTTAAAATAACAGTGCCTTGAACTTGGGTGGTAGGTACAACTTGGAAAAGCTGTGAGAAAAATCTATGAGCAGAGACAGGCAAAATGGCAAAGGGACTGTTGGAGACTAGAGAAAGGGCAATCAATGTGACGTAGAAGTGAAACAATTAACACAAATATTGAAAGTGGAAAATATACATAACAAATAGGAACGGATTAAGGATATTCATAGGCAGAATATTGAGAGTGCAGATTGGTTTCATTTAGCTGAGAATGATAAGGTATTGGAAGAAAAGATGAGCTAAAGAAGGAAACGATTTGCAATTAGAATTTAGAAAAATGTAGAAGGTCCAGAGCATGTTCTGTTACAAGCATCATTCTGCCTAGGATTAAAAAGTCTTCAACACACACACACACACACACACACACACACAGTCTTCAATATAAAATAAGCCCAGGGGACAAAGATCTAATCAAGGCAATATGATTTTTGTTAAGTCCTCTGAGAGATTTAAATTGGTGCCTCATTTTCCGTCTCTGTTTGCCAGAAGGATCTCTGAGGGCATTGTCCCTGCCTACCTTCATATGCTTGAACATGGGCTAACCTTGTGACTCGCTTTGACAAATAGAAAGTGATTCCTAGGCCTGGGCCTTGAGAGTACTTCAGTGCTCATTTTGAGCTGCCATGAGAATACTATTTCAGAAACTAGTCAAGAATAGTGTAGGAAGGAAGTCTACATGCAAAAGAACTAAGGTACCTCAACTAAAAGTCAGTACTGACTGCCTGAAAAGTAAGGCCTTCCTGCATATTCCAGTCCCAGCTAACCCTCCATCTGAAGAAAGTGGCATACATGGGTCTAGGTGAAATATCAGAAGAACCACCAGCCCATTTACAGATTACTGAAAATGGAATGCCTTTTTTTGGGGGGGGGGTGTATCGCAACTGAGGGTGAGAGAGGTTTGTTAGGCAGCAATAGTTATAGTCTGATGTGATCATTCCAAAACCCAATGCTAATGATTGAAAATGCAAATGCTAATAAATTAACACAAAGGTATTCTCCACAGTAGAGTCAAACATATCTCCAAAATCAAGGTTCTTACTGTCAAATTATACTTCTTCAGTGACTAATAAATATAAAGTATATTATATTACTAAATGTACTACAAAGAAAAATCAGCCTTTTGAAAATAGGGTTAATATCATTTATTTACTTTATTGTACATTTGAATTTATCTGAACTCCTTAAGATTTAAATAACTATGAAGGACAGAAAAGTCTCAAACTTCTACTAGATTTTTCTGCTACTTCTTTGTATTCCTTGCTATTGTTTTCCATATATTTGATGATAACTTTCTGAAGGAAAAATGGTTCTTTACAACACTCTTATAATCCTGATTGCACACCCATTATGATAAAGTAACTCGGTCTGATTTAATGCCTTTGGTTTTGACTTTGATTGCATTCATACTTTTAAGGCAAAGAAATCTCACCTTAACCAAATTATACTTGAAACCTCCCTAAGTTGGTCATACATCCCCTATACATAATTTTATTTGTACATAAAATAAGCACAGTAATTCTTACACAGTTTGATAAACACTAGTCTGAGAAAGGAACAAACTATTGATCTCTGCAAATATTCAAGTAATCAGACCATTCTGCATTTAGAGCAACCCTCAAATTGCAAAGGAGGATAAGGCTGGATAGAGAATTTCAAAATGTTTCCGTCTACCTGCAGGGTTAATTCTATGCTTTAGTGTTAATCCCATATAATTTTTTTAAATCAATAATTTTTGTAGTGCAATAATGGAGTACATATTATGGAAGGGTAGCTTTTAAAGACATCTCCTGAGTTGAATGCTCTAATGATAAAACTATTTATCATTATATATCACAAAGAATGTGACCCCTACATTCTTTTGTTAGCTTTTCCCTATCGTGTTTTTGTCCAACTTTTTTAGGGAGATTTATTAATAATTTGCATAAAAATGTACATATTTAAGATATAAAGTTTGACACATTTTGATATATGTATACACTTACGAAGGATCACCACCATCAAAATAATTTACATATCACCCCAAAAAGTTTCCCTGTGTTCCCCTATAATTACTCCATCACACCTGTCACCCTCCTTCCCAGCCTTGGCATAACCAGGCAGAAGTAAGTCCATGGAGCCCCTCACATTGTCAACCAGTTGAACTCCCTCCTTTATTTCTTAAAGCATGGTTTCCTTTAGTTTTTTGAACATATTTATAATAGTTGCTTTGAAGATTTTGTCTGCTTAAGTAGACACCTGGCCCTCTCACAGACTGTTTCTGTTATTTGCTTTTTTTGGGGGGGGGTATGGATCACACTTTCCTGTTTCTTTACATGTCTCATAATATTTTATTGAAAACTGGCCATTTAGATAACATATGATAGTAACTCTGGGCGCTATCACCCCTGTTCAGGACATTCTTGCTATTGTTTGTTTATTTGGTTAGTAATTTGGATAAACTATTTTTGTGAAGTCTCTTTCCCTGCAACATGAAACCTCTGATGTCATACTTCAGAGGGTGCAGGGCTTGGCCATATCATCCACGAATGATAGATTTTCAGCAGAGCTCTCTTTGACTCTTCTCCTGTTCTTCCGGTTAAGTTGTCTGCCTCCTTTTGTATATTACACCCAGCTATTAGGCTCCACTAATTGCTGGCTGATTGCTCTGTTCTTGGTAATGCCTTGGGGTATAAATTGCTCCACAGTCTGATCTAATTCACTGGTCCCTTTGCAGGGGTGGGAGTGGTAATTTCTGAAGCCAGTCTGGAACTAGCAGGGATATTTTTAGCTGTTTCTTCCCCTGGTTCCTTGTGATAAGCTAACTGGCCTGTATTTTACCTTGTTGCTTTTTTAGAGCTACCAGCCTCTTAATTGCTTGCCCTCCAAACTCCCATTGTTTTTAAGAGTGCCTTTTTAGGCTTTACATTTTCCCACACTCTACTCCTACTAAAGTTTGTTCACCTGGGGAGTGTTTTGAAGCTCTCTGGCCTGCCTCTGTCCATGGGCAAAATTTCAGTCATTTCCAAAGGTATGGGAGAGAGGACAGTGGGCCACTTGACTTGAAGTGACTCCTTTGCTTTATGAACAAAGTGCTGGGTGAGGAGGGTAGCCTCTGATTTTCTTGACTGACCAGCATGAAACTTCTGCCCCATCAATAAGCTGAGGCAAAGACTCTATTTGTTAATATTTGCCTTGCCTAAGTAAAGCCTCCACCCAATGAGTGAAAGTTCAGTGGAGGAAGGGAGTTCTCTATGTCTTGACTGAGTTTGTTTGGAATTTAGCCTCTATAAGACAAAACTTGGGAGGATGAGAAATGATTATAGTCTTCTCTTCCTGGGGAGATACTAGAGTATCTTATACAGATCTGGGGCAAGATAAAGCCCCATTATCTTGGCCACACCTGACCAGAGTCAAGCTTCAGTCATGTTTGGGGAAAGAAGGAGCAGATGGTGGGTTGTCATAGGTTGCTCTGTTCTTATTGGCATTTAGTAGATTTTATTAAATAAATATTTCTTCACTTGTATATCCTTAGGAGAGTTTCCAGTGATTTTAAAGGACTGGATTTTGTTATTTGGTTTTATTTTTATTTTATAAATATTTATTACTTATTTATTATTATTTATATTAATTTATATTGTTTTATAGTATTTTATTTATTCATTCATCAGTTATTTATTTATTTTATTAATATATTAATGTATTTATATAATATAGTATATTATATATTTCATATATTTATTATTTATATATTATATATTTATATATAAATATATATTATATATACTTATTTATATAGTATTTATATATTATATATAAATAGATAATATATAATATATATGATATATATGTGATGTATATATATATATATATACACACACACTTATTTATTTATTTTCCAGTATAGCTAACACACAATGTTATATTAGATTATTAGATTCAGGTATATAATACAGTGATTCAACAATTCCATACATTACTCAGTGCTCATCATGATAAGCATACTCTTAATCCCCTTCACGGATTTCACCCATCCCCCCACCCACCTCTTCCCTGGTTTCTTATACCATACACAAAAATATACTCATAATGAATTAAAGGTCTAAATGTGAGATCTGAAACCATGAAAACCCCAGAAAAGTGGCAGTGATTTCTCTGACATTGGCCACAGCAACCTTTTTCTAAATGTCTTTTTGGAAAAATGTTTGCTATTACGATTATTTCACTGAAGAGCTGGTTCAAGGAGCTCCTCAGATTGTCATTCTGGAAGCCCTGTTTCCAGTTTTTGACTATTACATATAAAGCTGAAAACTGCTAAGAATATTATTGTAAAAGTCATTTGTGTGGGCCTATGCTTCTCCTATACCCCCACTTGGATAAATATCTAAGTGGAATGGCTAGGTTATAGGACAGGTGTGTGTTTAACTTTTTTTTTTTGGAAGGTTTATTTATTGGGGGGGAGGGGCAGAGGGAGAGAAACTTCAAGCGGATTCCTTGCTGAGCACAGAGCCTGGTGCAGGACTTGATCTCATGACACATGAGATCATGACCTGAGCGGAAACTGAGTCAGTGGCTTAACTGACTGAGCCACCCAGGTGCCCCAGGTGTGGGTTTAACTTTCTAAAAATATGTCAAACCAGTTTTCCAAGATGTTTGCAACATTTTATATTCTCATCAAAAGGGTGTAAGTGTTCAAGCTACTGCACAGTATCTCCCATACTTGGTATGGTTAGTCATTTTAATTTTAGACCTTCTAGTAGATTTGTAGTGGTATTTCATTGCAGCTTTAATTTGAATTTCCCTAATAACTACTGATGCTGAGCATTTTTTTCATGTGCTTAATACTTATCGTCTGTACATTTTTGGCAAAGTGTCTCTCTAAAACTTTTGTCTATTTTTGTAATTTTGTGTTTGTTTTCTTAATTAGAAATTTTTAGAGTTCAGGTTGTGCTTTTTGTACCTGTGTATTTTCATGTTAGGCAGATTGCTTTCCAGTGTGAATTCTTGCATATTGCATGTAGTTCAAAATTTTATTTCATTTTAATTAAAACTTTGTTTTTTAATTGCTGAGTTATCTATTTAGTAACAAGGAAATTAATACACAAAAGTGTATGGGGAGTCCAGGTGTATATGTTTGTAGAAAATTACGTGTGATGAAAAGTGAATTTCCCCTGTCCTTCCTAACCCTCTGCATTCTCAGGCCTTCTTGTAAGAAAGCAATCCTTTTATTTCTGGGTTTATTTATTCTGAGAAGTGCCTCCATACCTGCAGATGATAGATTTAGGTACTGCTTTATTTTTTTGACTTATCTTTCCTTTATGATCTTATCTATTCACTTTCTGCCATGCTAGTTGAGAATTTAGCTAACTTATTAAAAACATCTACAAATATTGAAATTAAACACCGTTCAGTTGACATAAAGTTATAATGTAAGATACTTAACTCCTATTTCTCAATTTCTCAAATTTTTATAATATTTATTTACTTAATGGAAGAGTTTTCCATTTCTAGACTTCTGTCAATTTTACCTTAAAATTGTGTTAATATTGATAACACATTTAACTTCTGCAAAATAGACAGATGGATCCTTCTCTCCTGTAGTCCATCAGCTCCTCAAAATAATATACTTTCTAGTTTGCATCAACTACAAATGATGACTTTCCTGTATAGTTTTTTGTAGTAGGTTTGGATATTTCTTTTTAATTAATTAATTGTTATTATGTTCAATTAGCCAGCATCATTATTTTTTGATGTAGTGTTCAATGATTCATTAGTTGTGTATAATACCCAGTGCTTATCACCACATGTGCTCTCCTTAATACCCATCACCTGGCTACCCCATCCCCCCACCCACCTCCCTTCTGTAACCCTCAGTTTGTTTCCCGGAGTCCAGAGTTTCTCATGGTTTGTCTCCCTCTCTGATTTCTTCCCATTCAATTTTCCCTCCCTTCCCCTGTGGTCCTCTGTGCTATTCCTTATGTTCCATATCTGAGTGAAACCGTATAGTTGTCTTTCTCTGCTTATTTCACTTAGCATAATCCCCTCCAGTTCCATATCGATGTAAATGGTGGGTATTCATCCTTTCTGATGGCTGAGTAATATTCTGTGTGTGTGTGTGTGTGTGTGTGTGTGTGTGTGTGTGTACATACCACATCTTCTTTATCCATTCATCTGTTGAAGGGCATGTCGGCTCCTTCCACAGTTTGGCTATTGTGGATGTTACTTCTATGAACGTTGAGGTGCATGTACCCATTCTTTTAACTACATCTGTATCTTTGGGGTAAATACCTAGTAGTGTAATTGCTGGGTGGTAGGGTAGCTCTATTTTTAAGGTCTTGAGAAACCTCCATACTGTTTTCCAGAGTGGCTGTACCAGCTTGCATTCCCACCAACAGTGTAAGAAGGTTCCCCTTTCTCCACATCCTCACCAACACTTGTTTGCTGTCTTGTTAATTTTTGCCATTCTGACTGGTGAGGGGTGGTATCTTATTGTGGTTTGGATTTGTATTTGCCTGATGGCTAAGTGATGTGGACCTATTTTTCATATGTCTGTTTACCATTTGTATTTCTTCTTTGGAGAAGTGTCTGTTCATGTCTTCTGCCCATTTTTTGACTGGATTATTTGTTTTTTGGGTGTTGAGTTTAAGAAGTTCTTTATAGATCTTGGATACCAGCTCTTTATATGAAATGTCATTTGCAAATATCTTTTCCCATTCCGTGGATTGCCTGTTAGTTTTGTTGACTGTTTCCTTTGATGTGCAAAAGCTTTTTATTTTAATGAAGTCCAAAAAATTCATTTTTGCTTTTGTTTTTCTTGCCTTTAGAGTTGTGTCTTAGAAGAGGTCACTGTGGCCAATGTCAAAGAGGTTGCTGCCTATGTTCTCCTGAAGGACTTTGATGGATTCCTGTCTCACATTTAGCTCTTTCATCCATTTTGAGTTTATCTTTGTGTATTGTATAAGAAAATGTTCCAGTTTCATTCTTCTGCATGTAGCTGTCCAGTTTTCCCAGCACAATTTATTGAAGAGATTGTCTTTTTTCCATTAGGTATTCTTTCCTGATTTGTTAAAGATTAGTTGACCCTAGAGTTGAGGGTCCATTTCTGGGATCTCTATTCTGTTCCACTGATCTATGTGTCTGTTTTTGTGACAGTACTATGCTGTCTTGATGATCACAGCTTTGTAATATAGCTTGAAGTCAGGCATTGTGATGCCCCCAGCTTTGGTTTTCTTTTTTAACAATCCCCTGGTGATTCGGGGTCTTTACTGGTTCAGTACAAATTTAAGATTGTTTGTTCCAGATCTGTGGGAAAATGTCGAGACACATTTTTGAAGAAATCCATCTTGAAACTTTCTTGAAGGCAGTTATTTTTTCCCATTACATGACCAATTACTTTACAAAATGCACCTCTGTTTCCCTACTGTTTCATTGCATTTCTCAAATTCAAGATCTTCCTTTTTCTTGAATCACTTACTTGAATAATTCATCTAATTTAAAAAAATAAGGTGAATAAGAGCTATAGTAATACACATTATTTTGGCTATGAGTAAAAAATAACCTAACAAGCTGGATAAATCATAAAAGGAGATTTACTGGTTTAGGAAACACCCAGGAATACAATAGTTGTATTCAAGTTCTTAATAATGTCATCAGCTCAGTCTTTCTCCATGTCTTAATTTTACTTTCATGTTTGGCTTCTTGAAAACAGTCTATCTTCTCATAAAGGCTCTTGAAATATCTGGACTTATCTCTGTCTAAGCTTAAGTCCAGAAAAAGCATTTTTCTACATGAGTAACCATACCACTACATAAAGCTACAGAACATGCTTATCATGGCTGAAAGAGGTCAAGTACAGATTTCTGATTCAATCAGCCAAATGGGAGGGACCTGTTGAATGCTTCATGACAGGCTTATCCCCACTTATGAAGTTAGGAATTGTGCATAGAATCACCCAAATTATTTGAAAATGAAAATTTCTGTGTTAACTTTAGATAAAGAGGGAATGAATATTGAGAATAAAATAAATTCCCTCCACAAGGGGTAAATGCCATTTTCATGGCTGTATTTTCAGTTTTGCTATGGCAATAAACAGTCCCCAAACCTCAGTGACTTACAATACCACATATTTATTTCTGGCTCACATTGCATGATGGCTGTGGATCAGCTTCAGCTCTGTTTGACCCAGCATACCTCAGTGTGGCTCAGGAGCTCAGCATGGCTCCATTTCTTCTCATCCCCAGCCCCCTGCTGACAGAATAGCCCCTGTCTAGGATGCACATTCTCACAGCAGAAGGCAGGGACACTGGGTCATGTCAAACCAAATCATGCAACGATATTTAAAGCTTCCAACTCAGATCTGGCAAATACCATGTCCATTCACATCCCAATTGCCAAAGCATGTCACTTAGTCAAAATCTGTGGTCGGTGCCATGGCAGCATATGCACAGGCAACTCACAGGTCAATTGACAGAGATGTATAATCCTATTACTTTGAGGGAGTCAATATTTCTCAGTAATTGTATATTGTACTACAAGAGTATAGAATTCTAGATTAAAAATTATTTTTCTCCAAATTTTGAAGGTGTTTTATTTTTTGGCATCTAGTTTTATTGATGAAAAATATAAGATTGATTTGATTATTATTACTTTACAGCTTATTTTATTCCCTTTAGAAGTTTTCAGGATGTACCCTAATGGTTTGGTGAAATTTACATGTACTGCCTTATCAGATATTTTTGTTTTGCTTCAGGCATTTAAGTCTAAACATTTTTTTGTTTTTGTCTTCTTTTATAATACCTATATCCTTTATTTTGGTTGTTTTTGTTATTGTTTCTTTTGTATCTTTGCTAATTTAGGAGTATGGTCTATTCGTTTGTTTTCTTTCTTCTCAGTGATTACATCTATATCTTTAGATCATATTGTCTAAACTTTCATTTTTGGTTATCAGCTGTAGAAATTAATATCCTTTGATTCCTTGCTGTGAAAGATGAAGGACTATTATACCCTTCCCCGTCTGGCCAAGTCTTCCAGTATTTTGCACACTTAACGATATTTTTGCTTCTCTTATTTTTCAATGTACCGGGTTTTATTTTTAAAATTAAAGTAATTCCTTTCTCTTTTGCAGCCAGTTGCTGTGATTATTAGGATTTAATGATATGTTTACCTGGATTCCGATCTCTCTGCTAGTCATTCCATTCTTTGACCTATTGTTTCATGTGTGTTTAATTTTGATTTATTATTTATTTGACGGGACAGTATCTTCAAACAGACTTTTGAGGAGATACTATCTTTTAAAAAAAACTTCTTGTTTATGTCAAACTACCTTTTTCCTTTCTTTTTATGTGAATGCTGCCCTTGTTTAGAACATACATCTGATATTCTTCCCTGAACGTTCTTTAGATATTGATTCTCAGTTCTCAGCACTTGACTGTTGTGCTGGAATGGTCTGGGTTCAAAATGATAATTATATTTTTCATGTTTGGTACACATACCAGTTTATGTCGTATTCTCAGATGTTCTGTATTTCACATTTCTTGACATATGATAAATTCTCCATCCACGTAGTCAAGACTCACATTGCAGTGAATAGATCCTTCTATGCTTTCTATTCTGTATGTTCTAGTAGCTTTTTCAATGTATATTCCATTTGATTCTTCCTTTATATCTGTTCCTTCACCTGTTAGTATGTGTTAATTCTGGCAAAACTTTGCCAGGAGTTAACCTTTCCTTTGAAAGTGTTAATCTTCCACATGTTTGATAAATCTATCTTACTTGCTTCTGCTAATTTCATGGGGATTATATTTCCTACAGAGACCATAGGGATATACCATGGTAACTCAGTGTTACATGGAAATGGATCTTAGAAACCACATAGACACAATCCTCATTTTATAAATAAGACAAGAAGGATGTTAGAGTGAGGAAATTATTTACATGTGGTCCCACAGTCTAACACCTTCTCCCTGAGCTCTTACTACAAAGACAGAAAATCCAAATTATCAATCAATGAAGAAAGGAGGTAAGTGGTTATTATTCATTTCTCTTTGTTCTTTGTCTTCAATCATCAGCACTTTGTATATTTTTGGTTGATTGGGAAGCATGGCATTATGATGGCCACTTCATATATACATTGTTTTTTAAAAAAAACCAACACATGAATCTTATATAATAATTATATCAAATTCTATTTCCTCAAATATTTTCCACATAATACAACTTACCCTAAATGAATATCTTTAAGAGTTTCCTAAAATTCATTATCCTCCACAGTGAAAAGTATAATCTAAATTATATCAAAAAGCCAGGAAATGTAGATGACTCAGGCTGAAGCCACCATTTCTCCATCATATTCTACACAATTGGCTCTCTATTCTATCTCTGAAGTTTATAAACAAATTAAAAATGGAGAAAGACATAGTTTTGGAAAATGCTTTGTCTCTTACTGAAGAATTTTGGTCATATATGTGCCAATTCCCAGTCTCATCAGAAGGAAATTGGCCATATAAGATTCCATTAGGGAGATTCAAAGTTTTTTAAACATTTTATTTGGAATTAGGACTGGGAACCCTTTCTCATTCTTCAGTTTATGGACCCAGACAACCTGACACATTAAAAAGTTATCCTGAAATTGTTTCTCTTTTCTGTGTGTATTAGGCAATCATCCTTTGGCTCACTTTAGTGATCATCCTGAATAAATCTTTGCACAGCAACAAGAAAGGAAATGAAGTATAGATAAGACATATCTTTTGTAACTCAACATCACAAAAATATATATTACTCCAAACACATTAAAAAATTGTCAGTAATAGAAAATTCAGTAAATGGAATTATATATTATTAAGTTTTACTTTTTCTTCTAGAGTACATGTGTAAAACTGAAGCTTATAAGAAAGCACCCAAACTTACTTACTTACCTTCTTTCTTTCTTTCTTTCTTTCTTTCCTTCTCTTTCTTGGTTTCTTTTACTTTTGAAAACAAGTATTGGCTTAGATATTTGGCTTACTCTCAAGTATGTCCCTCTTAAAAAATGACTCTATAACATTACTTCATTTTCTTTGGTGGAGAAAATAGCATTTTACTGAAGAAGATGATTTGGTTCTTATGATTGTTGGAAAATAAATTTGAATTATATTTGAAGATATTTTGGACTATTTCAAAAATATTTTAACATCATTCTAAGTTTCTTATTTAAATGGTTATAGTGATTTACAGAATAAACATCCACTCAACTATGTTTCAAGAACATTATTTATCCATTCTCCCAAACACTGTACATCAGAATTTCCTATGCACTCATGTATTTACCACAGTCTTGGTGGTAACACACAAAACATTGCTGTTGCCAAGATTTTGGATTAATGACTATGTTTACCTTCACAGTAATGGAAAATATTAAACAATGCAAAATTTTAAGCTTGGAAATCTGACTAATGCTACAGAACAAGTTGAAATTTGCTTAACTCAAGCAGTGTGTCTGAAAAGGATGAATAACAACTGAGTCTTGTTCTTTGCTAGTCAGTGTCACTAAATATATTTTGCACCAGTGTGACTATTTTTATCTTTCTTTGTGTACGTTAGTTCTTATTCTTCTGGGGCATACAATGCAAAATAAAATATTTCTTTAGATATTATCAAAATTTGAGCATGTTCAAAGATATGTTGAGTTCTCAGTAATATGAGCAGTGTGGAGGAAGGGGGAGGATGTTGAGTCTGTGCAGTATCTAAAAAGAAAATATGCCCTACTATCATTGGCTTACCTAAGGGTAGGCTATTATGATAGTAAGTGGTGTCCAAAGGGATGAAAATTAAAACCTGGTCCAAACAGGTTTTGGTACATGAAAAAATATTAATCAGGCAGTATTAGTTGGTTTTCTAATATTCAAAAGTCAGTGGCGTTTTTTTAAGAAGGACACCACTGGATGTTGGGAAATGGGACTCAGTTGCTGGCAGTGATAATTTTTTTCTGGTTAAGGAATTTTAAGACAGGGCTCTGTTTCTAGCATATCACTGAAGGATTGAGTAAAGAAGAAAGATTGAGAAGAAAAATATAGTCACATAGATATTTCTACTCTGTTGGTGATGGAAGGAAGAGGGGAGAAGAGTGAGAGACGATATGGGGTTAAGTGGAAAGCTAAATGGGAAACTCCATAGGTAATTAGAACTTACCCAAGATGTTGGTTTCATTGAAAAAAGACTAATTCTAAGTCATACATATCCTCTGGTTGAACAGAGGCCACTAATTTCCTTTTGTCCTGCTCAGACTTGACCCAAGAACTAAAAAAGACTAATCAAGTTAGGGCTGAGTTGAATAATTCCAACTCATGATGTACCCAGGAAGTCAAGGGGAAAAAATCAATATGAATATCACAGCTACTCTCGTGCTATCTCATTAGGGGCAGGGATATGATGATTTATGATTTATAATACAGCTATAATTTATTTAATAAACAATTTGTATTAGGTTTGGTAGGACTTAATGAATTGTGAGAGAATTAATTCTCTAAAATTTGCATATAAAACCTCCTATAAAAATAGATTCTTGCATATAAACCCTCCTATAAAAAATAGATTCTCCTATTAAAAAATAGATTCTGTGATAGAATTAATTCTCTAAAATTTGCATATAAACCCTCCTATAAAAAATAGATACCTATTCTTCTGGCTTCAGTGTTTTCGTTTGTTTGTTTGTTTGTTTGTTTTTGTATAGTATCTCTCAGGTCTTTCTGTATGTGTGCATGCTCACTGCCATAACTAACCATAATCTCCATGAAAGCCTTCTTTTTTCAGTATGGTATACTTAACACCAAGAACCAATTCAGAGGAAGACCTCAAGAACAAAATGTTGAATCAACAGTATCCATTATATGCTCAGAGTGACTTAGAGTAATGGGATTTCTTGGCATTGGTCAAATGCAAGAGTCCATGTTAAAATTTATGGTTGTACTACTCTCTTGGCTATGTGTAGGTGTCTACCTCTACTAGCCCCCATGATTTTAGTACAGTGCTTACTATAAAGTATTTCTTAAGGCTTTAGAAATTTGTATTTTGCTCTCAAATTCCTTCTCTCGCTCACTTATATGCTCTAAGATCTAAATAAATTCAAAACAAAGTGTATTTGGGCACAAAATGAATTTCTCATTTCTATATTCATTATTCTTATTCACAAAGAGACAAGTAGATAGAAACTACCAGCTTCCCACACTGGGGATATATTATTTTCTTCATCTCAAAAAATGGAGTAGTCATCAGTCTTATAATAAATATGCCTTGTGCTGGGAAATGGTCTAAGTTCTGGGAACTCCAGGAATAATTAAGACCCAGTTTCTTCACTCAAGAAACTTACAGTCCAGCAGGCAAGACAGAATTTTAAAGAGCAAACAATAATATAGTCGGATAAGAACTAGACTAAAGGGTGTAAAAAAGTGTTCAGAAAGAACTGATTAGTTCTATCACCTAATGTGTAACACATCTCCTACACCTTCCATAAATTTCCATTTTGTGATTTGGTCATTTGTGCTCAAAGACTCTATTAGTAACAATGAAATACAGAAGAAGAAAATGTGTTTACTATGCAAACAATACTTGTTTGATTTGCTTTAGCAAGTTCTAGATAAGTTATATATTTAAACAAGCAGTTAACTCTTCACTTTCCTTATTTCTTTAAGAAATCACTTAAAGATGATTATCAGACATGAAGTAGGAGATGATATTCCATATGATGCTGAGATCCTATATAATTACTGAAGAATTAGTATGAAGCCATTAGACATGAAAGTACTGAAATTCTCAGGACAATGTCTGTAATAAACATGTACTACATGCTTTGTTAAGAGAAACACTATCTATTCTTCTGGCTTCAGTAGAGTTTTATTCTGCTACCCAGGCATAAAAATATTGACAAAACACTTCTGGGTCTTGCCTGTACCCCTTACCTGTCCATACCACAGAAACATCAGTAACTTATATAGCTGGTGGAATTCATAAAAGGAGTGCTAAGAATGCATTACTCATGGCTTTCACTCTCCTTCTTTCATTCTCTGAACCCATCTCTAGAACTAGTGTCTGTTAAGGAGCTTAAGACCTCTCTATTTCCACTTTCCATGCAAGAAGCAACAGAACAAGATCTAATTGTATAAAGCTGTAGTTGTATGATTTCTTTGCCTGACATAATTTTGTGGGATATGTTCTAGGAAAACAAATTAAGCCTTATGTCTAATCTGTGGTTTCATACCCCAACCCAGCTTTGCCAGTTATCTCTGTATTACTCCTGTGTCTCTATTATAATTGATTCTGAATTCAGAAGAGAGTAAGTTACGACTTATCATCTAAACACCAACACACCTCTATGTGAAAACAAACTTGTTGAATACTGCAGTGGATACAGAGGTCAAATCTTGGCCTTCTCTAAGAATTTACGACCTAAATAGGAATGAGATTATTACCCAAGGTTATTACCCAAACAGTTGCAATATTAGGCCAAAAGTCTCAGAGAGCTTAGAATACATTTGCAACAGAGACTTCGAGTTGCCTGCTCGAATTTCCAATATCCCCTTTTAGATCACTGACTGCCAAGAATGAAACATTTCCCAGCATCCATTCAGCTAGTTGGTGTCACTTGCTTGAAAACATGCTGATCAACGAGTTGGAAATCAAAGTTGAAAAGCTTTCAGTTTGGGTGCGCCTGGATGGCTCAGTGGGTTAAAGCCTCTGCCCTTGGCTCAGGTCATGATCTCAGGGTCCTGGGATCGAGCCCCGCATCGAGCCCCGCATCAGGCTCTCCGCTCAGCGGGGAGCCTGCTTCCTCCTCTCTCTGCCTGCCTCTCTGCCTACTTGTGATCTCTCTCTCTCTGTGTCAAATAAATAAATAAAATCTTAAAGAAAAAAAAAGCTTTCAGTTTTTTTTTTAAAGCACTAGAATGTGGCTTTGTCTTCTTTTCTCCATCTTACTGCTTAGGATACATCTTCTGTGAGTCTGATTTTTGTCTGTGGGAAGATAGGTAACTCTGTAGTTTTAGTGAAACATGAAGCTAGAAACAACCTGGGTCTTCCATGACTGAAAGTCACCATTCCTACCCTAAAGACTGGCCAAATCTGGGCTTTTTATGAGAAAGTATAACCCTCTATCTTCATAAAACACCAGTTCCATGATTTCTGTTATGCACAACCAAATTGACCTTTAGATAATCAGTTCTGAAGTAAAGGGGAGACACTCTGAGATTTTTGACATATGAGATAAGTTTGAATGATGAGTAGGAATTATATATGATGCTGGATTGGTGGGAATAGAGAGTTCCAGATTAGAGGGAGAGCATATGCCAAAGCAGCTGCTTAGAAATTAAAAAAAAAAAAAATCCTGCAGCTTTCTGGAAGTGGAGAGTGTGTGAAAGGGACCAAAGTCTAGAGGCCTTGAAACCACACTAAAATAATAGGTAACCGGAGTAACAGAGACTGTGACAGGTTTTTGGATGAGAAGAGACCTAATTATTCTGTATTTTAAGAAGATAAAAATGGAGGCAACGAGCAGATAGATGGGAGAGTGAGACTCAGCAGAAGTGTGATGAATTAGTTAGGGGTGGTTGCACAGCTCTACAAGTCTGCTAACTGTGCACATGAACAAAGGAAATTTGATGGTATGTGAATTAAATACTGATAAAGCTGTTATTTACAACAAAACTGTTGTGGATGATAGACCATGCTACACGCAAAGGCATTAACCCAGGGACTGGTGGTGATAATAGACAGATATAATCTCCAACATCATAAAATGTCTTGAAAGGGCTCTCTGTCTAATGCTTCCAGTCCTCATATTCCCCTACTCTTTAACTCTTTACAGTTTTGTCCCAGCATGCCCCTAGAACTCCTCTTGTTTAAGTTACCATTGATGAAAAGTTATTACTCACTGGTCTCTTTTCTGTTGCAAATACAGAGCTTTCTGTAGCATTTGACATTGCCAAATACCTGACACTACTTGAAACTCCTTCAGTGGCCTGGAAGATAATCTTGGCATTGTTACCAACTTTTGCAGCCATTCTCTGTTGGTTAGGGTCTTCCAGAGAAAGAGAACTGATAAGATGTGTGTGTGTGTGTGTGTGTGTGTGTGTGTGTGTGTGTGTGTGTGTGTACAGAGAGAGTTCTGTGGGGGCTGCCAAGCGCAGAATCTGCAGGGAAATCTGGCAGCTAGAGACCCAAGGAAGAGTTGATGCCACAGCTTTAGTCTGAAGGCAGGCTGGAGTCATAATTTCTTCTCCCTCAGGAAACCTCAATCTGTTTTCTGTTAAGACCTTCAACTGATTGGATAAGGCCCACCCAAATGATGGAGGACAATCTGCTTTGCCCAAAGTCTGTTGATTTAAATGTTAACCTTGTTTTTTTTAAAAAAAAAATCTTCATAGAGATATCTAGATTGGTTTTTGAGCAAATATCTGGGCACTGTAGCCTAGCCAAGTTGACACATAAAATTAACCATCACAGATTCCTTTAGTAAATATGATTTAACCCACTCATAAAGGTTAAGTTATTCCTAGTTTTTATTCCTTGGTTCTTTTTGTTACTTAAATAATATTTACCTTTTATTCAGAAACCATTCGTATATTTATCAGTTTTATTCAGCAAACACTTGTATATTCTCCTATCT
Organism: Ailurus styani; assembly: GCA_002007465.1. Taxonomy (NCBI): domain Eukaryota; kingdom Metazoa; phylum Chordata; class Mammalia; order Carnivora; family Ailuridae; genus Ailurus; species Ailurus styani. Next base: position 308,703 of record LNAC01000026.1, read on the forward strand.
GCTGTATAAAAATTGATTTCTTTGTTATCTGCATTGAAGAGAGAAATGAAGTTAAGATGTCAACAACAGGGTTATAGAAAGGTGAGGAAGGTCAAGAATAAAATCATAGAAGGTAGCCAAATTTGGAGGAGTGTAGAAATAGTCATAACAGAAAATAAGGAAATGATAAAACCTAATGGGTTAGGTAGAGAGACTGATAAACCAGCCAACGGTCATGTCACTGGGGAGAGTCTCAATAATAACAAATAAATCAGGAACCTCAGAGAAGATGAAAATTGAGGAAAGGTAATTAGATTTGGTAACTAGAAGATAATATAGGATCTTATTTGAAGGTGGCATGGGCTCACTGAAAGATGTATCAAGAAAATGGCTTCAAAATTAAAAAACAGAAAACTGCAACCACAGTCACAAGGAGGAAAAGCCACTTCAAATGATAATGCTTCGTGGATGTACAACTCATTAAACCATCCTGCTCACGAGCTATAAGAACTTGAGCAAACTAATGAACCACTCTTTCTCAGTTTCTTCATCAGTAAAATCAGTTATATATATAAATATATGTAATTTATATTATGTATTTATTACATTCATACAATTTTATATGTATATAAAATATATGAAATATATAAATTTAATATATAAATATAAATTATATACACTGCATATACATATTTATAATTATATATAATACATATACATATATAAAATATATCATAGACACGTGTGTATGTGTGTGTGTGTATGGATTGTAGTAAGTATTTAATAAGATCACTTAATTGCTTCACATATAATGAAGACTGTCATTAAGTGTCTAGGACACATAGTGGAGGCCTAATCTATTGTCCATTTGAGATGATAAAATGCCCTATGTAGCCACATTCTCCCCAGAAATACAAGTGAACTTTCTTCTACAGTGTTCCTCATCCTCTGTCACTAAAGCTAAAAACTAGGCAATTGTTTTCCTAGTCATAGAGCTTATGTCAGGTAAAAAAAAATATATATATATATATGTGTGTATGGTGTGGAATGAAGGCAGATCTCTCACCCAGGAATTGCACTTGTCTGAGTCTTCTATGTACCATCCTAGGGTGGTTTACATTTGTTTCTCAGATCAGGACTTGATGACATACAGTATAGTAAGGACCTATTCATTAGATATTCCAGCACAGAATTTCTGGATCTGGAAGTTATTGACATTTCAGGTTGGATAATTCTTTCTTCGGGGATGAGAGCTATCCTGTCCATTGTGGGAGCATTAACAGCATCTTGCCTCTACCAACTAGGTGTAAGTAGTGACCCTCTTTAAGGTAACAACCTAATATGACTCCAGACCTTGCCAGATGTCTCCAGGGGTAGGTATAAAATCTCACCTCTCCCTCGGTTCAGAATCATTGCTCTGCAATCCCTCAAATGCAGTACAAAAGTATTTTTTGTGTGGCCTAATTTTATCAATGCTTATATGTATGTATGTTGTGAGTAGAAATGATTTTGCTTTCAGTTCATTCAAAACATTGCTGTATCTTTTTCACTAACCGGTCTGGCCAATTACTGAGTTTATTAGTCCATAGCTAGTGATGAGAATCATGGGACCATACTCACTTTAATAAAACATTTTATTAGAAAGAACAAATTAAGATTTTGGATTCTGTGAATAATCTCTTGTGTCTTAATTAATAACACTCACTAAATAATCCTTGAGTAGCATTCCCAGAGCCATTTATAGTACTATCTAATGGTAGTTGCCAGAATTACAGAAAACTCTTCAGGGAGCCTGTGGAAGGATCAAATGCATCCTATTGTGTTTATTGATGGTAAATATCACCCTTTAATATTTCTGTCATAGAAAGACCAAAGGTGTTGGAAGTTCTCCAAGAAGTGGCAGAGGAAGCCAAACAGGTACACAGATACTTCTGCTCAGTGCCTCTGCTAGATTAAGCCCTTGCCCAACCACATCAGTTTCCTTACACCTCCCCAAAACACTTCAGAGAGTTTGATAAAATTTATAAATTTTTTATAAGATTTTAACAAAACAGCCTCTAATTCAAAAGAATCCCAATCTCCTACTTCTAAATGCCTTCTCTTAGGAGCCTTGAATTTTAAAGTCTAGATTTTTCCAGGGATCGGATATTAATTCTTTCAAAATAACTTTAAATCCATCAAAAAGAAAATTATTAAAAAAATCAATGTACCTTCTTCAAATCTGTTGTTTAATGTAAATTGAAAACCTACCTGTTGCTGAAATGAAAGCAGGAATACTCTGCTTTTTTTTTTCAACAATTTTATTCATTTATTTGAGAGAGCACAAATTGGAGGGGGGTAGGCAAAGGGAGAGAGAGAAGCTGGCTCCCTGCTGCACAGGGAGCCTGATGGATCATGACCTGAGCCAAAGGCAGATACTTAACCAACTGAGCCACCCAGGGCCCCTACTCTTTGATCTTTACTATAGCAGGCAGGCAGTCTTGCACTTGCCATGGTTAAAACCCCCCTTTGACAATTTTCCTTCAAGACAAAACCTATCTGCTTTTTGTGGGACTCATGATGCTCTGCTCTCTGCCACATTCCCATTCTCATTTCCCTTCCTCACCACATGCCCTTTGTACTCTGCTCAAGCCACCTCCTCTATGTGGTTTTCTGGGCCTAACGAGCACCTCATGCCTTGTTGCCCTCCTAGTTTATGCTCCCTCCTCTCTTCTCCTCAGGAAACTAACTCTTGATATAGATTTATGACTGATTTATGACTCGAGTGTAGGTAACTCTGGGGCCCAGTCGTTAAGCATCTGCCTTCGGCTCAGGTCATGATCCCAGAGTCCTAGGATCTAGCCCCGCATCAGGCTCCCTGCTTAGCAGGGAGCCTGCCTCTCCCTCTGCCTGCTGCTCCCCCTGCTTGTGTTCCCTCTCTGGTTGTGTCTCTCTATGTCAAATAAATAAATAAAATCTAAAAAACAAAAAAAACAATAAGTTAATCTGAAAAGTCCTCTCAGTTCAGTTAAATTCTGGATCCAGTGTGCTCCCACAACAGAGCAGCCCTGAGGCTATGTCTAGCAGTCTTGCTACAAAGATCATCCTTGACCAAGAAGCCAGCTGCTGTGCTCTGAAATCCGTGGCTGCATGCCAAGGCAACAACCTTCATAGGTCATGTCTAGTCCATGTCTGAGTGTGAGGAGACTCAGGCATACCCATCCACATCACACTCTTCAGATTCTTGCTTGCTTCAGTGATTCCCCTGATTTTCTGGACCTTCCTCAGATGATACAGCAGTCCTGGAAACTTCACCTACTCTTCAGTCTCGCTCTCCACTCAGGGTCAGACTTGCATCATGACTGAGTGCTTCTCAAACTTCTCCACTTCCTCCCTCTATTCTTTCACAGGCTATTTCCCTAAGAAAATCTACACACTTGATCCTTTCTTAGCATCTGCTTCTAAGAGGACCCAGAATACACCCCTCTGTGTATCTCTAACTAGGCACCCACTAGGCTATAGTGTACTTGCACATCTGTGAGTTGGTCTTCTACACAAGACTATCATCTTTTTGTCACTGGGCGTTGGGCCCTCTTCTCTATCCTCAGTGGCAATATTTAGTAAGGATTTGGTGTGTGTTTGTCAAATGAAAGACTGAATCACTCACTTTACTGAGCTTTCAGTCCTACAGACAAATACAACTAAATCCATTTTAAAAATTGACTTACTGTAAGGCACTCTGGTTGCTATAGGATACAAAATGCTATTAAGATAGCTCCCCATTTCTCAGCCTATAATTTTAGATCTGGAGAGAGAAAATTATAAATACATTATGCTTATATAAAGACATTTGTGTGTGTGTGAGAGAGACAGGAAGGAAGGAAGGAAGGAACGAAGGAACGAAGGAAGGAAGAAAGAAAAGGAGGGAGGGTGGAAGAAAGAAATGATGCTGTAAGAGATTCAGAGAAAAGTGAATTTATTATAGGCTAGGAAAATGTTATAGTTTTCATCAGCCATAGTATCTCTCTCAACAGTGTACAGACTGCTTAGGGAAAGAAAAGGGTATATAATAGGCAAGGAGAAGGACAATAGTAAAATCTAGATGAGAGTACTTATGGAGTCTTTGGGCATAAGCAAAGTGTTAACCGTCTTGATATAAGGTGATAAGACTGGATAATGTTAAATGTCAAATTTGGGAATTGTTTTATAAGAACTTTCTCTTCATTTTCTGTGCACTAGGTACCCATACTGGCCTCCTTGCTCTTCCAGGAACATTAAGCATGTTTCTGCTTCAGGGCCTTTTCACTTGCTTATCCTACCGTATTGTTAATTTTCTCTTTGTTCCAGTTTTTTTTTTTTAAGTTTTTATTTAAATTTCAATTACCTAACACAAAGCATGCCATTGGTATCAGGTGTACAATACAGTAATTCAGCCCTTCCATACAATACCCAGGGCTCATCACAAGTGCCATCCTTAATCCCCATCACCTATTTCACCCATCCCCCAACCCACCTCCTCTCTGGCAACCATCAGTTTGTTCTCCATAGTTAAGAGTCTATTGCTTGGTTTGTCTCCCTCTCTCTTTTTTTTTTTTCCTTTGCTCGTTTGTTTTGTTTCTTAAATTCCACATATGAGTAAAATCACATGGTATTTGTCTCTTTCTGACTTATTTATTTCACTTAGCATAATGCTTTTTAGCTCCACCCATGCTGTTGCAAATGGCAAGATTTTATTGTTTTTTATGGCTGACTAATATTCCATTATATATATAGATAGAGATATATATCTCACATCATTTTTATCCATTCATCAGTTGATGGACACTTAGGCTGTTTCCATAATTTGGCTATTGTAGGTGATGCTACTATAAACATTAGGATGCATGTATCCCTTTGAATTAGTATTTTTGTATTCTTTGGGTAAATACCTAGTGGTGAGATTGCTGGATTTACCCAAAGAACACAAAAATACTAATTCTTTTTTTTCCAGATTTTACTCAGGTATCACTTTTTCGGTGTCTCCTTCCCTGGTCATTCTATCTAAGGGTTCAAACCCTTTCCAACATTTATCTCATGCTCTCATTAGCCTCATCACTAACATTCTATACATTGAATTTTTAAATATGGTTTATTTTTTACCTTTCCAATAGCATGTAGCTCAATAAAAACAGAATTTTGTGTCTTTTGTTCACTGTCATATTTTCACTGTCTGGATTAATAGCTAGTACCTACTAAGCATTCAGGAAATATTTTCTGAATAATTGAAAATTAAGGAATCACTAAAGATTTTTAATTTAGGATGGGGATATTATGTACAGTATTGTGAAGAAGTAGCTGGAAAAACAACTCCATGTAGCTAAATTTTGCAGAACAAGTCACTTCAGGATGGGAGTAATGATGGGAGTCAAGGAAAAAAGGTAGGCAATCATTGTAAGCTGACAAGGGCCAAACTATAATAATGGCTATGTTTATAAAAGCAGTAATTCTCAAAATTTGACTCTTGAACAAGCATCATCATCATCATCATCTGGGAATTTGCTGGAAATGCAAATCCTCTATCTCTACTTCAGGCCTATTGAATCAGACACTGAGGATGGGATCTAGTAACCAGTGTTTTGACAAGCTTTCCAGGGATTCTGAGGACACTATAATTTGAGAACTACTGATATTAAGGAAAGGCTTAATCTAGTTGGGAAGATGTAGGAGGTAGATGAAATGGAAGGTACTATTGAAGATTTTTTAAGATCTGGTTAGTCTTGACCCAAGGCTTTAGCTGAGGACCATAGAATGGTATTTCCATGCAAAAATAAAAGGAAATCTGGAAGAACAACTTGAAGGGGAAAATAGATAATACTTTAAAATCGTATTCTTACCGGCCCAGCCATTTACACATGTACATGCATTTATTAGTTAAAAAATCTTTAGTATTGTACAACTTTTTTCCAATTAAATTCATTGTGTCTGATCTGTTTGTTGAAAATCAAGGTGACCAATGATGCAGATCAGAGTGTTTGGATACTTCAAGGACTTCCTGTCATCAATTTCCCAAAATGTAGTGATGCTTAAAAATATCTGTAGACTATTAATAGCCCTTGTCACAGCTCCATGAACTTCATTAAACATTTGGTTATCTTAGATCTAAATTTTTAAAACTGTAGAGATCAGAAAGATAGCCATGAAGACTATCTAAACTATGATATCTAGTGGTAATATTTCTAAGTGGTAATTACTAAATGGTAATATTTCTATGACAATATTTCTACCGAGAAGAAGGAAACTAAAATATATTCTCAACAAATATTTAAAGAAAAAAAGGATACAAGTAGAAAAACTGGTTGAGTTTTCCAGTATGGACTGAAACTAAAGGAAGAAAGCAATATTAATCTCACTGACAATTTTTCCAAGTTTTAAAATGTTGTCAAAAGTTTTCTAAAAATTAGTGGAATTCCATAGGCTCAAGAGTGTTTGGCATTACCTGTGGGAAAATCAGACACACACACACACACACACAACTTTCTGTACTCTGTGAGTTTAATTGTTATTCCCTCTATGATTCTTCTGAATCTTAATCAATACTTCAAAGCTCAACCTCAGTCAAGCCTTGTCTTCTTATCTTGACTCACCATTTCTATAGATGTACATAATAACAGTTATTTTAGGGAACATTTTTTCTAAATGCTCATGCTGCTAAATTACTGTGGAAATAATTTAATTCAAAGAGTAGTTGCACTCAGAAAAGGCAGAGTGCTCAGCTGGCAGTTATTCAAAAACCTACGGTAGTAACTGTTTCCCTTAGGTCCCATTGTAATCTCAGGCTCCTCACATATTTTAATAGATACTGGAAGTAAAATAAATATAGGTTTATTTGATGCATGCCTGCTTAGAATTTTTCAAATGAAAAGAACACAAAGCATTCAAATTTTCATTTCCTTGTCAACTATTTTTAAAAAATGCAGAGAATGAGATGGTTGAACATGACTTTTTATTGCAAAACTGAGCCATTATTGTTTTTGGAATATTAGCTTTCCTTTCTCATAGTAAGTTTTCATACTGAATTAAAAAGGAGCACTTCAATTCATTTTTATTGATTTATTTAACATGTGATTTTGTAGTCCTAGAAAATTGCATTCTTCTATTCTGATCCTCCCAATCTTATTTTTTTAAAAAGGATCAAGTATTCTGAGAAGAAAGTTTTGCTTCACATGTTTAACTAAGCCTCCTCCAAGAAAACTCCAGTCATTTTCCTTTTTTCAGTGCTCACAAATCAAGCACAGAAACAATTTCTATCAATTTTAAATTTTAATATACCAGGTTATGGGGGAAAATCATACCATCATGCCTCTGCCCAGATGTATGGACAATGTGCTCACTAAGAGCAAGTTACCCCATCGAAAGACAATTTGCAGTCATTCTAGTTTTTTATATCATTTTGAATCCCAGGCACAGGCTTTAATTATATCTGTATTGTTTCAGTAATGAGAAAGGAGATTTGAGAAGAGAACAGATTAAATGCTTCTTTTAGAGATCTCATCAGCCTGGTTGCTAAGAGACAATCAGTTTTTCTTCAGGTGCCTAGCGAAGTGAAGTCTTGGGCCACTTACAATCTTTACAATTACTATTAGCAACTTAAAACAGAATCATAATTCTGACACATGAATGAAAAGCTTCCTAATGTTTCAAATAGGACTAGACACAAAAATAAATTTGCCATTGTTGAACATGAATAATCACAATTTTTTTTTAAATTTTGCCTGATGACTCCTCCCATATCTATTAGGTCATAATCCCTAACCTTCACTGAGTGCTTCTTTTGTGCCAGAGGATGTGCTTAGGACTTAATGTAGAAAATATTACTCGATATACAAAATTACCTAGTGATGCAGGTACTATTATGACTGCTATTTCATAGATTAATTTTTGCTTAAATTCACACAGCTATTACACAGAGAAGCCTTGATTTAAATGGAGGTAGTCTATTTCCTGGTATCAAACTCTTAATTACTTCATTATGTTCATCAGTCTTATAAAGATATACAGAATAGAAACTGTTTTTGAGGGAGGTAAAATGATGTAACTCTTTTTAAATAAAAATTCTTAGAGAATTATTAGAGCTGCTGAACAGTAGAGATTTAACCTTTATGTTACACATTTTACATAATATTAATTTTACATGATACAAATACAATAATAAATTGCTAGTTTTTACTGTAAAGAATTAAAAACATTATTTATAATGAAAAAGACTTCTTTTATTATTCTTCCTGTACAACTCTGCATTTCACTCACAGTGAGCACGTTTAGGGTGAACACTTTTTTTTTAAAGATTAGCAGGAATACTAGAGATACCTAGGGATTTAGGGAATGTATCCACACTTGACTGTCCTAGTCTGATTCTTTCTTGGGTTTACTGTGTGTTCTATCTTGCAGTATGCATTCTATACGAGGGCATATCATCAAGTGCTCTTGACCAGAGTGAGGTGGTCTCTGCTAACCTAGATGTCACTAGATGTTAAGTTAGAAACTAGGTTACACGAGACAGGGATACTCTTACAGATTGATGCTTCTAGAAGGTTTGGAGTTACTCTAAGTCATCAAAACATTATCATGTGCAATTTTTCACTTGCTGGTGAGGCATTGCAATAAGCAATTATCCTGACCATACTGATGTCATAAATTACGAGATTTGATAATATATTCTCCTACTTTGTAACTAGATGTTTCCTATCTAAACATATAAGAAACCACTGATAATTTATAATCATTAAACTAAAAATTTTTATTAAAAGGAACTCACAAGGGTGCCTGGGGGTTTCAGTCGGTTAAGTGTCTAACTCTTGATTTCAGCTCATGTTATGATCTCAAGGTTGTGAGATGGATCCTTGTGTCAGGCTCTGCACTGAAGGTAGAGCCTGCTTAAGCTTATCTTTCTCCCTCTCCTTCTGCCCCTTCCCTCCCCTGCTTGCATGCCTGCACACACACACACACACGTGCGCACTCTCTCTCTCTCTCTCAAAAAAAAATGTAACTGACAAAGTATAAGTATTAAAAATATATAATTCTCACAAATAAATAACGTCCTTTACAAAAGTGACATGTATCAACTATAACATAATAAAATTAGTAACCAACCTCAAAAAATAGAATTAATTCATGTAATTGATAACTTAAAAGGTTCTAGATAGCTCTGATTACTGAAAAAATAATAAATATTTAGGACTGAATTATGAGAGAAACATTTATTAAAAGTCTGCAGAATGTAGTCAAAGAGCTCATCAGATGGAAATGTAGAATTCTAATGTTATTAGTATTTTTTTTACAAATGATACTGAAATGTATAGTTATAGTTTTATTTCCTAGCTAGCACAAGATCACATACCAGTAGGTGTTGTAGATAGGATTTGAATCTAGGTAGTTCATACTTACACTGTCTATTACAGAACAAGGTGATGGACACAAGCCTAAAGAATCATACTGATTATAATAAAAATGCCAATGTAATAAGCTTTTCCAATTAAACTAAAGCCTCTTAGTTCCAATTACAAAACAAAACTAAACAAAATGCTATTTAGGAAGAACACATAAATTATAAATGGAAAAAATCACGCAACATTGCATAAAGCAAACATGAACAAAATGAAATCAGACAATGATTACAATAGTTATCCTAGGGAAAATGTACTCAAGGCAAAAAAATAAAGATGACTGTGATTAATATTTCACAATAATAAGGGGTAAAAGTCACAAGAGAGAAAGAATGCCAGAGACCTTTCCAGTGTAAATAGTATGTCTTTGAATCACATAGACCAAAATTAATAGAAATACAAGAACTGAACAGAAAAGTAGTAATGCTGGAGGACAGTCCACCATACAAACAGGCAAAGATAATGATGTGAACAAATCTTTTTGCAAATTTTAATTCAGAAAAATCCTAATATTCTGTGGCTCCCCAGAGGAGAATGTAATAGTTGAGCTGATATAAACATCTGCTCTCCTTAAAAGATTACATATTGTAAAATACTTAGTTGGCATTCTGGTTGCACACTTCAGTTTTAGGGACTGTAAATCAATGTCTGCAACTCACATGTACCATGGAAAGCAGTTAAACACTGTTGATGAATCCGCCTCGGGGAGTATAAGGAGCTAAATTGCATGTCTCATCATTATGCTATCATGTGACTGGGCAGTTGCTCCCAGGGGCTCCTCACCTTCTCTAGAGAGTCTTTAACTCAAAGCTTCTAGGAGTTATGCAAAAGCCTTACCCAATAGAGATTTTCAGAAATTTTTGACCTACATTCCTTTCTTTACCATAATTTATCTAACCAGTCCCCTGACTGATAGGCTTTGCTTTGTTGTCAGACTTTTATATCTGTAAATAATGCTTTACAGATAACACTGAACACACTTTGTTTTGCATTTTTCTAAGATAGCTTTAGTATGACACTCCAAATTTTTGGAATTTGATGAGTTTTATTAGAAATTGAGAATACATTTCAAAGGTAATGAAGATAGCTTGTTTTTTGTTTGTTTAAAAATTTTCTCTTATGATGCCTGGGTGGCTCAGTCAGTTAAGTGGCTACCTTTGGCTCAGGTCATGATCCCGGGGTCCTGGGGTTGAGTCCAACATCAGGCTCCCTGCTTAGAGGAGAGCCTGCTTCTCCCTCTGCCTGCTCTGCTTGTCACTCTCCCTGCTTGTGCTCTCTCTCTCTGTCTGACAAATAAATAAAATCTTGAAAATAAAATAAAAATAAAAATTTTCTCTTAAGTTATACTACTTTTTCCTTTATGACTCCCTTTTGGTTATTGACTGGATAAAAAGGAATTAAATCCAAATATGTAGATACATAGATGATAGATAGATAGATAGATAGATAGATAGATAGATAGATAGATAGATGCTAGATTCATTATTGCCTGTAGGAAGCAAAAATAACAATATGAATTAATTGTCACCTGTGGCAGAAATAGCTCAGTACTTATAAAAATCTGTTTCTTCTCACTAGACATAAAATTAAACCACCTTTCCCAGCAGATAGATGAGAACTTTTGCCTGAGCAATAGTTAATGGGATCAGTGGAAGTGTTATGTGTTGTTTCCAGGCCTGTTCCATAAAATCCTTTCAAGTGTGACCACTGTGTTTATTCTCCACTTCAGTGATTTTCAAAGTGGGGTACCCAGATGAGCAGCAGCATCACCAGGATGTTGTTACAAATACAAATCCTTGGCCTTCACCCCAGCCTGTGGAGTCAGAAATTCTTCAGTGTGGACTGAATAATCTTTGTCTTAACATACCCTTTGGGAATCTGACAAACACTAATTCGAGAATCTTGGTTCTATTTATTGGCTGAATGCAGAGGATTCTGGGGCCTTAAATGAAGGCAGAGCCAAAATGTGAAAGATAACTTGAATTTCTTGATGCCATGTAAAAGGCCATGCTCTAATCAGGAACACCTTTATTTGTCTTTAACCTCAACAGTAGGGGATGTATTACAACAAAGACATTTGTAACAATAGGAATATATTAGCGACTAAGCGTCCTCTGGTGGACATAGCTAATCTTCTATTGTCTGTCAACAGTATTGTTGACATTCTTACATCACAGTATAGTTACAGATGGGAATGGATGAACAGCTATCTCCTGGTATATAAAAAAGGAATAAAGAGGGTAAATCTCTGCAGATTGGTTTATATAAGAGACTTAATAATACAGGATTTAATGACTCTAGCTATTTCTTTGTTTGATAATTTTTTGTTTTTAAATAGTTTCTGTGTAAATGGGAAGTTTCTCTTAGCTACTATACATCAGTTAATCTGGGTAGATGTTGTATTGTTCCTATGATCACTTGACAGAGGTGCTGATGTCAGCTTTTTACAGGACTTTGAGTAGCGGGCTGTTATCATTTTTAACATTGGTATTATAAGCATGGTATAAGCCAAAAAATTAATACAAAAGATGAAGAAGCAGTCAACTGGGCAACAATTCAACTCTGTTCTTTATCTTTGATATATATATATATATTTTTTTAAGATTTATTTATTTATTTATTTATTTGACACAGAGAGAGAGATTACAAGTAGGCAGAGAGACAGGCAGAGAGACAGGGAGAGGAGGAAGCAGGCTCCCTGCTGAGCAGAGAGCCCGATGTGGGCCTCGATCCCAGGACTCTGAGATCATGACCTGAGCCGAAAGCAGAGGCTTTAACCCACTGAGCCACCCAGGCGCCCATGTTCTTTATCTTTGGCTAAAATAGTCTTTGGATCAAAACCCAGGTATACTTCTCTGGTTATAAAGACCAATATATGTTATGAAAAATATGATATAAATGCCATCAAAGCACGTACAAGGGAAGATATCAAGCTTTGTTGAGTGCATGCAAATTTTTAAATTCCCTCCTGGATATTGTTAGTTATTTTTATTTGGCTCTTTCAAAAAATAATGTAATAAGTTTGTTTTCTTTTTTTATGAAAGGCTTTCATGTGTCATTGAGTCAGAAAGTTCTGTACAGAACTGATTATCATGAATAATAAGTATTGGATTCAAATTACATTTGGTTCAGTAATTACCCTCCTCCTGGGATTTTGGGTAGAATACATGATTCATATAGTTAATGGCCATTTTACGCAACCTGGTGAATTTATTCTCATTTTGCATGATGATGTACTAATCATTTTTAATTGGTGACTCAGGAATATACTGTCTTATTAAGTGCTAAGTGTAGTGAGACATACTACCTTTCACTTAAAAATAATTATCATTAATCTTTTTATTCAAAGCAAAAGGGGAAAGGCCATTGCCATAGAGGAGTCAAGAACGTTTAAAATAAAAATGAACAACTGAACTATATTGAACAAAGAACTGTGAAATGTTCATTGTAAGGTGCATTGTTTGGTTTGATTGCCAGGAAATAATTCTTGAGAAGTAATACATTACAATTAGCTTGTTAATCCAAGTAGCTCTAATATGCTCTGCTATGATTTATATAATTACGCTAATTAAAGCCACATTTACGTAGAACTAACTACATTAAATACTCAATATAATTACTTTAAAAAAATCTCGTGAAACATCCCCATCTCACAGAGCTGAGGACAAATATTTTAATAATGGAATTTGAGCCTATTAATTGTGTTTGATAGTTGTGAAAGACAAAATTAGAATAAGAGTCTTAAGAGAAGAAATACTAAAGAACTTTATTCTGGACATCACCTGCTTTAAAATAGAAGGAAAAAATCTGTGTATTTTTATAAGGCCAGCTTGAGAAAATAATACTCAAGGGAAGTGTTTGCAGACAAATTCTAAATGTTCTTTTCTCAGATATCTGTAAGTGAAGTGAACAAAGTGGTCTTCTTGGATTGGAATGAGATAAAGCCCAGTATGAAAACCTTTCTAATTTTTTTAAAATATTTTATTTATTTATTTGAGAGATTTGAGAGAGAGAGACAGTGAGTGAGCAGTTTGAGCAGCAGAGAGAGAGGGAGGAGAGAAGCAGACTCCCCACTGAGCACAGAGCCAAACATGGGGCTCTCCCGACTCTCAGGGTCTCACACCCATCGACCCTGAGATCGTAGCTTAAGTGGAAATCAAGAGTCTGATGCTCAACTGACTAAGCCACCCAGGGGCTCCAGACCTTTCTACTTTTGATGTTTACTGTTCTTACTAGTATATGTTCTAAATTTTCTTCATAACATTGAATTTGGAAACAATTGTCTTTTTTCAAAGAGACATTCTTTCTTTATACTCAATGCACATTAGATGCCTTGTGCCTTTTTAAAGATATCATCAAATACTTAAGTATTTCATTAATGAAAAACCAAAAACCTTTCAGTGTCTTCATACCTAAAGAGCTTGCTTTCTTTCCTATATTAGGATCTTGTATTTGGATTAAGTCTCCAGTGCTTTGTAAATCTGGATGGAAATAATAACACATAAAACTCAACTCTTGAAGGCATATTGCAAGATGATTGCCTCTAATGACATTGAATCAAAAAACACAAGACAACCGACAACTCATCACTTTAAATCTTTTTGCTAAATGCATTTCATGGAGACATGTTAGAATTATCCATTAAACAAAATTAAAAGTTGATTTAATTTGAGACAGAAAGCTAGTGTTCTCTGTTCTTATTAGTAGGATTTAAAACAGATATGTGTTACACCGAAATGGAAAAATGGCTAATTGAAATAAATTTAATGGAAACCAGTGAGGGAAGTAAGCAACAGAAAACAGCTCCCCACCCCCAGACAAACACTAAAACTATATGGAAGGAAAGCCTCAAGAGTAATTAAATAAAAGGAAAACAAAGAGCTCATTAGTAGTCAATAATTTTGGAAAGATTTCTTCTTATTTGTATATTATTGAGGACTTCCTTCCATTTAGGTCATGAATTTTAATTGTCCACATCTTTGCATTACAATAGTGTTGGCCTGAGTAGTTTTTTAGTCGTAGATGATGATGATGATGATGATTGTTGTTGTTGTTGTTGTTATTGTAAAAATCCCTTATATTTCTAAAGCAGGTTATGTGTCCTTTCATGTGTTTACTGCATTCAAACACTACACAGCCAAGATAATTAAGAAATGAATGACTTTCATTAGAAATACCCTTTATTATTGCTCTTAAATTCATAATTCTTCCCTATACTGAGATTCTACCAAGCACAAATTTCAAATGATAGATGTGACTAAGAACTCATATTTATCTTCTTGTTCTAATCTTACATTTTTGATATAATNCTGATATAATATCTCCATGTGTATGTTGCCAAGACATAAGTGATTCCATGAGATAATGGAAAGAGCTCTGACCTAAAATGTAGGATATCAGGTCCTTCCAGGTCTNTTGATATAATATCTTCATGTGTATGTTGCCAAGACATAAGTGATTTCCATGAGATAATGGAAAGAGCTCTGACCTAAAATGTAGGATATCAGGTCCTTCCAGGTCTGTTTTCACCTAACTTATGACCTTAAAAAACTCATTCAATTTATCTGATAATTTTTATATATGATTGCTCACTTACTTGATACATGAATTATGTTATTGCTGAGATTCCTTTAGTTTTGAAAATCTGGGACTCAAAAACTACTTCTGGCTCCTTCAAATAAACCTGCTACTTTATCTAAGGGAACTATTAAGCTACTAGTGAGAACACAAATTTTAAAAAAATCTGAAATCGTGAACTAAGATCTAATCTATATAGAAATTACCTTACAGAAGTAGGGNGGGAACTATTAAGCTACTAGTGAGAACACAAATTTTTAAAAAATCTGAAATCGTGAACTAAGATCTAATCTATATAGAAATTACCTTACAGAAGTAGGGCCCTGACAGCCCTTGAGTTGAATATAACCTATAATTATATTTTGTTTGGCTTGCAGAGATTATAAATTAATATTAATTGCCAACATTTCAAAGCTTTGAGATTTAACATTAAAAATATTTAGATTTAAGAGTTTTCATGAAAATTCAGGAGATCTAATAACCGTCTGCTAAAGCCGGTTAATGAGTTCACTTTTAGAAAAGCCATGTGTTACTCAGTTTGCCATAGTCCCCACCATGCCTTGTTTTTAATACTGCAATCCCTTATTAATTTATGTTACCTGTCAGTCTCTTACTGAAAGTAGACTTGCAAACCACGTATCTTGTGTAGAAAATAAGACCCTCTTAAATCAGATGCAGTGGTTTCTTACAGATATTTTCAAGAATAAACCAAGAAGATATTGGCCTTCTGCCAAACCTGTCACTGCCGACATGTGGACACAGTGACTTTAAGGAACAATTATTACAAGGTACATTATACAATATAAAAATAAAATGCTTTTGTTCAGTGTATAATAACCACGGGGTAAGTATCCTTCAAAATAGATAACTTCTAAACGAACACTTTAAAAGCTCTCTCTGGCAAAAGAAATATGAAAACTTAATAACTTTGTGCTTAATAAATAAATCTTTTGTGCTGCTTTCTTAAAATAAATTCTGTTTTATAATTAACAAAGGATTTGCCACAATTGGGTAGCTCAACTGTGGTTAAACTAATAATGCAAACTGTCTTGCACTAAATTTGTAGCACCTCTAAAGAGACCTTAAAAACAGTGTTAAAAGAATTAAGACGTTACAGTCATTAATTCATCTACATATTCATTGTTGTTTCACTTATTTTACAATAGCTACATGTGCAAATCCTACGAGTGAGGCACCCGGGTAGAGATGCAAGGATGTATACATTTATTACTCCCCAGATTCAAAGGTTTCTGAGAACATTTGAGGAAAAAAGTTGAAATTAAATATGTTAAGCTTTAATGTGTAAAGTAATTGTTTAGATGAGCCGCTGCCTAGTGTGAATGTACCGAAACCTCCGTTTTATTTTTTTTACAAACACCAAAACTAAAACTACAAACGCGTATATTAAATAAACGCATCATTTCCCTGCATGGCTTGTCTTCCAGCTTTATCCTTAGTCCCAGCCCCTTCTCTTTGTACATAGTTTGCAAAAAACAGGCAATGCTCAACTCAATTCCTTGTGGTTACCAAAAGATGATACATCAATGAATTCACAAATCCCAGAATTATGTATGAGATAATCACTACAAATATGGGCTCACCTTATAAGGTAAAGTACCCATTTTAAAGAACTTTACACTTAGAAAGGAGAATTATGTGATCCAAAGGATAGATTTATTTCAACAATAAAATATTTCATAAGTAAAAGGAAATGACAGATTCATGTGTCTTTTGCCATGTTTGTGTCACCACCCTTAACTGGCTTGTAGAAATTTAGCTATTTCTATAGGTACACAAGTATAAGTTTGACTTTCATATATCGCATTTGTATCCTATGACCTTGCTATGTTTACTTAGTAGTTCATAATTGACATACAATAAACTGCATATATTAAATTGTACAATTTGATACGTTTTGACATCTGTATACTCCAGGGATACCATTATCACAATAAAAAAAGACAACATATCCATCATAACCAGAAGTTTCCTGAGACTTCTTATAATCTCTTCTTTCTACCCTTTCCAGATTTCTCCCCCTTCTCCAGACAATAACCTGCATTTTCTAATATTTTATGTAAGTTCATACCTTATATGCTACTTCATGTGTGGCTTCATTCACTTAACATAAGGTTTTTGACACTTATCCTTGTGTTAGCGTGTGTTGAAAGTTCAGGTGTTTTATTCCTAATTCATATTCCACTGTAGGAATATAACACAATTTGTTTATCCATTCAACTCTTGGTGGATAGTTGTTCTTTTTCCAGTTTTGGCTACTATAAATAAGGCCACTATAAATATTCACATACAAGTCCTTGAATGGACATATGTTTTTATTTCTCTTGTTTAAATACTGACATTTCAAATGTTTGGGTCATAAGTAGGTGAATATTTAACTTTTTAAGAAAATGTCAGTCCATTTTCCAAAGGGGCTATACAATTTCATGCTCTCATTTATAATGTATGAGAGTTCTTTCTGTTCTTTATCTTTGCCAATACTTAGTGTAAGTCTTTAATTTTAACTCTTCTAATAGATGTACAGAGTTTTCTCATTGTGGTTCTAATTTGAATTTTCACAATGAATAATTATGTTGAGCATAATTTCATGTGTTCACTATCTTCATCTTCTCTGGTGAAGTGTTTGTCCAAAGCTTTTGCCTATTTCTTAGTGGATTGCTTTCTTATTATTGAGTTTTGAAAGAGCATTGAATATTGTTATCATATACATGTTTTGAAATTTTCTTCTAGTCAGTGGTTTGTCTTTTTTTTTTAAAGATTTTATTTATTTATTTGACACACAGAGAGAGATTACAAGTAGGCAGAGAGGCAGGCAGAGAGAGAGGAGGAAGCAGGCTCCCTGCTGAGCAGAGAGCCCGATGCGGGCCTCGATCCCAGGACGCTGAGATCATGACCTGAGCCGAAGGCAGAGGCTTTAACCCACTGAACCACCCAGGCACCCAGTGGCTTGTCTTTTAATCTTAACACCATCCTTCAAATAATAGAACTTCTTAACATTGATTCAATGAAACTAGAATTACCTTAATAATAAAACAAGACGATGATATTATTAAAAAAGAAATCTGTGATCTCTAATTATCGCAGATGCAAGAATCCCCAGCAAAAGTATTAACAAATAGAATTCAGCATTACACAAAAAAGAAAATATACCATAGCTAAGATGGGTTTTAGTCAGAACGGAAGGTTCATCAGTTTGAATAGCATGTCCTCAAAATTCCTGTCCACATGGAACTTCAGACTGTGACTTTATTTAGGAATAGGGTCTCTGCAGATGTAATTAATTAAAGCTAGATAAGGTCATACTGGATCAGGATGGGCCCTAAATCTGACGGCTGATATCCTTATGAGAAGGCCAGGCAGAGATACCAACACACAGAGGGAAGATGCACACGTGGGGATGGAGGCAGAAATTGCAGTGATGCAAGCCAAAAAATACCAGGAGTTGCTGAATAGTCATAATGACGCTAGGAAAAGGCAAGCAAGGATCTTTTCTAGGGCCTTCCCAGGGAGAATAACTCTGCAGACACTTTAGTTTTAGACTTCCACCCTCTAGAACCATGCAAGAATTTCTGTGCTATCAAGCAACTCTATTTGTGGTAATTTGTTACAGTAGCCCCAGGAAACTATTGTTCAACATTTGAAAATCAATTTCTGTAATTCACCATATTAACAACTAAATAATAAAAACTACATGATTGTCCCAATGTAGGGAGAGAAAAAGCATTTGATGAATTTGTGATTAAGAACTCTCAGCAAACTAGGAAAGAAGGAAAATTTCCTAGCCTAATGAGAAAATCTTAAAAAACCTGCAGGTAACATTTTTTAATGGTGAGGGATGGGCTGCTTTTTGTCTCCCATTCCCACCAAGAGGGTCATGAACAAGACAAGAATGCGCCCTCTCACCATTCTTATTCAATATCACACTGGAAATTCTAGCCAATTCAATATGGCCAAAGAACAGAGAAGGGAAGGCAGGCAGGCAGGAAGGAAGGAAGGAAGGAGGGAAGGAGTGGAAGGGAGAGAGGAAGGGAGGAAGAGAGGGAGGGAGAGAGAGAAAGAGAGAAAAAAAGAAAAAGAAAAGACTTATAGATTACATATTAAGAAATAAAGCTTTAGGTTCACAGATAAATTGTCTATGCAGAACATCCCAAAGAATCTGAAAAAACAAAAAACAAACAAACAAAAACAAAAACAACAAAAACTCAAGCTTCCCAGAATTAGTAAGTAAACTCAACAAGGTTACAAGATACAATTTCAATATATAAAAGTCAATTCTATTTCTGTATACCTACGTATCTGTATTTCTATAAGCCAGTGGAGGGCAGTGGCACAAATATAAAAAATGCATATTACCCCATAACTTGTTTTTACTTAAGAACTTCGTGCATGGAGAAAGCGCTTGACAAAATACAGCACCCTTTCTTGATAAAAACCCTCAAAAAAGTAGGGATAGATGGAACATACCTCAACATCGTGAAGGTCATATATGAAAGACCTACAGCTAATATTATCCTCAATGGAGAAAACCTGAGAGCCTTTACCCTACAGTCAGGAACAAGATAAGGATATCCACTCTCACCTTTGCTATTTAACACAGTACTATAAGTCTTAGCCTCAGCAATCAGACAACACAAATAACTACAAGGCATCCAAATTGGCAAAGAAGAAGTCAAGCTTTCACTATTTGCAGATGATATGATACTCTATGTAGAAAACCCAAAATACTGCGCCAAGAAATTGCTAGAACTCATACATGAATTCAGTAAAGTTGTAGGATATAAAATCAATGCCTGTTGCATTTCAATGCATCAATAATGAAGCAGCAGAAAAAGAAATCAAGGAATTGATCCCACTTGCAACTGCACTGAAGACAAGAAGATACCTAG
This sequence comes from Ailurus styani, assembly GCA_002007465.1. NCBI lineage: Eukaryota > Metazoa > Chordata > Mammalia > Carnivora > Ailuridae > Ailurus > Ailurus styani. The sequence goes on from LNAC01000026.1 coordinate 328,564, forward strand.
GAATAAGCCTAAGTAAAGAGGATAAAGATCTGTACACCAAAGATATAGAACAGTAATGAGGGGCGCCTGGGTGGCTCAGTTGGTTAAGTGACTGCCTTCGGCTCAGGTCATGATCCCAGAGTCCCAGGATTGAGTCCTGCATCAGGTCCCGCATTGGACTCCCGGCTCAGCAGGGAATTTGCTTCTCCCTCTGACCCTCTCCCCTCTCACGCTGTCTCTCTCAAATAAATAAATAAAATCTTTAAAAAAAAAAACCCAAACCACTATGAAAGAAATTGAAGAGGACACATAGAAATGAAAACATTCTATGTTCATAGATTTTAAGAGCAAACATTTTTAGAATGTCTATACTACCCAAAGCAGCCTACACATTTAATGCAATCCTTATCAAAATACCACCAGCGTTTTTCACAAAACTAGAACAAATAATCCTAAAATTTGTGTAGAACCACAAAAGGCCCCAAATAACCAAAGCAATTCTGAAAAAGAAAAACAAAACTGGAGGCATCACAATTCCAGATTTCAATCTATATTGTAAAGCTTTAGTCATCAAGATAGTATGGTACTGGCACAAGAACAGCCACATAGAAAAATGGAACAGAATAGAGAACCCAGGAATGGACCCACAACTCTATGGTCAACTTATCTTCAACAAAGCAGGAAAGAATATTCAATGGAAAAAAGACAGTCTCTTCAACAAATGGTGTCGGGAAAACTGGACAGACACATGCAGAAGAATGAGACTAGACCACTTTCTTATGCCACACACAAAATAGATGTAAAATGGATGAAAGGCCTAAATGTGAGGTAGGAGACAAAATCCTAGAGGTGAATCCAGGCAGAAAGCTCTCTGACGCAGCTGTACCAATGTCTTACTAGAAACATTGCCAGAGGCAAGGGAAACAAAAGCAAAAATGAACTGTCGTGATTTCATCAAGATAAAGTGCAGTTTTTCCTGCACAGCGAAGGAAACAATCAACAAAACTAAAAGGCAGCCTATGGAATGGGAGAAGATATTTGCAAACAATAAATCTGATAAAGTGTTGGTATCCAAAATTTATGAAGAACTTATCCTACTCAATGCCCGCCCCCCCCATAATCCAGTAAGGAAATGAACAGAAGACATGAACAGACACTTTTCCAAAGAAGATCTACAGATGGCTAACAGACACATGAAAAGATGTTCAACATCACTCAGCATCAGGGAAATACAAGTCAAAACCATGGTGAGATACCACCTCACACCTGCCAGAATGGCTAAAATTAACAAAAGAAGCAATAGGTTTTGGCGATGATGTGGGCAAAGGGGAACCCTCTTGCTCTGTTGGTGAGAACGCAACTGGTGAGGCCACTCTGAAGAATATGGAGGTTCCTCAAAAAGTTGAAAACAGAACTACCCTAGGATCTAGCAATTGCACTACTAGGTATTTACCCAAAGGATACAAAAATGTAAATTCAAAGGGATACATCCACCCTGATGTTTAACAGCAACATTATCAACAATAGCCAAACTATGGAGAGAGCCCAAATGTCCATTGACTGATGAATGGAAAAAGAAAAAAAGATGTGAGATATGTGTGTGTGTGTGTGTGTGTGTGTATAATACACACACACACACACACACACAATAGAATATTACTCAGCCATCAAAAAAAAGAAATCTTGTCACTTTCAATAACATGGAAGCAACTAGAGCATATTATGCTTAGTGAAATAAGTCGGAGAAAGACAAATGCCATATAATCTCACTCATATGCAGAATTTAAGAAAGAAAACAGATAAAAAAAAGAAAGAAAACAGATGAACATATGGAAAGGAGGAAAAGAAAAAAAGAAGAGAAGGAAACAAACCACGAGACTCTTAATAATAGAGAACAAAATGAGTTTTGATGGAGGAAGGTGGGAGGGAGATGGGCTAGATAGGTGATGGGTATTAAAGAGGGCACTTGTGATGAGCCCTGGGTGTCGAATGTAAGTCAGCAATCACTGAATTCTACTCTAGAAACCAATATTGCACTGTATGGCCACTAATTAAATTAAATTTAAAGCAAGACCTTCGTGCATAAAACGTTGTGGAGACTAACATAATGAATACTCATGTAACCCTTCAACTCAGCTTAAGATACAGTATTTTACAGATTCAGCTGAATCTCATGGTATTTTTCTCCCCAATCCTATTTTATCCTTTCTCAGAGTTTATCACTATTTTATACTTAGAATTTCCATTCCCACACATTTTTAAAAATAATTGCACATATAAATGTTTAGCCACAAATAACAAATTGTATTGTTTTACCTGTTATAAAAATGAATATAAGTAACATACTGAATTTATCCTTCTGCAAATTTTTTTTACTCAATATTGTATTATCAGTTTAACTGATATTTATACAGACAGTTTTTGTTTAGTTTTATAAGTATTCTCCCAATTTCATATATATATACATTTCATGGTATAAGTATACTCCAAATTATACATCTATTCTATAAATGACCTTTAAATTTATTCCCAATTTTTACTACTGGAAACAGTGCTGCAACGGACAGTCTTTACATATCTTACCGTGTGCACAGACAAGAGTTTCTCTACAATAGTCATTCCCAGGGTGTGGGCCTTAGACCAGCAGCATCAGTATCACTTGAGAGCTTTTCAGAAATGGAAATTCTTAAGGCCCACCCCAGCCCTACCGAATTAGAAACTCTGGTGGTAGGGACAGCAATCTGTGTTTTAGCATGATCTCCGGCTGATTTTGATGCAGGCTAAATTTGCTGACTCCTACTTGAGAGACTATATCTAGGTGTGAAATTGCTACATCAAAGCATATGTACATACTCATCGAATATATGTTATACAGTTCTCAACTTATTGGCACTAACTTTGCTCTGTATCATCTCCAACATACTAAAAAATTCATATTAAAAATCTAGTTTATGTGAAATGACATTTCTTTTAATTTATATTTCTCTGATTATAAGTAAATTAGAACATTTTCATATATGTTTGTCATGAATGTATTTCACATATTAGTTTATTGGTGTTTTGTCTTATGCAAATTATTCACCATTCCCTTACAGAAAAATGAATCAGTCAATATCCCAGTTACAATATCCCAGGAACAAAATGGCATATTCAAGCTGAAGATAATTTAGTAAAGTGACTATTTAAAAAGCAGTTAGGAAAAATGATAACAACAACAACAAACAACAACAAAGGGCTGGTAACACCAGGGAACCACTAACACCAAAACACCCCCCCCAAAAAAAACCCGAATGGACAAGAGAAGGGAGTAGATACTAGAATTCAGAGAGAGCCACCAGAACATTAATTCTTTTTTTAAAAATATATTTAGATGTGAAATCATTTCAGAACATTAATTCTTGATAGGAGTTGTGGCCTCTGGTCAAGGGACTTAACAGATCCATGGAAACCTAGCAGGGAAAAAGCTGGGGATTAAAGGCCCAGGTTTACACCCCTCTCGTCCTTCCCCTCACAATCTAAATCTGAGTGGAAGAGTCTGTCAGAATGTAAGAAATCGCTGATGCAATTCTCACAGATCAGCCTCCCAGGTCACCAGACAAGTAAGAAGAATGGAGAATGGCACTGATATTCCCAAGCACATTAGCCATTCAGTCTTTGAATTTTATTTTTCATTATATGAACAATGTTGCAGTAAACATTCTTGTTTATGTATGCAATGTATGGATACTCTTAGATTGCATCCCTTACCCCCAGATTTGGAATTGTGGATTCAATTTATATTCTTTCTGTTTTAAAAGAGATTAAAAAGTATCTTTCCCCAAATGTAGAAATTCATGTTGCCATAAAGGATTTATGAAGATATTCTAATCCTTTGTGATATTTTCAATTTTGATAACCTGAATAAAAACATATAGACATCTCATTTTTTAAAATTTTAAGGAGGACACCTGATGCCATGAGCACTGGGTATTATATAAGACTGATGCATCACTGACCTCTACCTCTGAAACCAATAATACATTATATGTTCATTAATTGAATTTAAATGAAAAAAAGAAAAAATAATTTGGATGATGTTAACCATAGTTTATTAGTTATTGACATTTCATCTTCCACATTCACATGTTTTCTTCCTTAAATATTCTTATTTTTATTTTTAAATTGGATTTTTCTTATAATTTGGCAGATGTGGAAGTGGGTATATCAGCATACTTTGGTTGCCTTAAGAGTTGCACATGTCTTCTAGTTTATTGCTTTGCTTTACTTCTGATGACAAATGTATGAAAGGGGAATACTGAGAAAGGATATCTCGTGTGAATGTTTTGGGGGATTTGGTTATCAGTTGGATTCTAGATATAGGTATCTCTAGGTGGTTTAGCACAGCTCTAGTCTACATTATTGGATGTAGTAAAATTTTCATGTCAGTGAATGACACGGATTCATACTCCATTGGTGGGGTAGTCTTATTCTTAGAAATATAGTGTTGGACTCCTCTTGAAATAAATAATAAGAGTGAAAAAGAAACTCGCAGCAATTTTCATATATGTCAAGAGGAAAGCATTATCACCATATCTTTACTTCATTCTGACAGCATGCATGCCAGAGTAATTTGTTCTATAGACCTCAGTCTAATTCTCCTTTCAAAATATAATTAACAATGACAGCTTAATGTGAGAGTGTGAAGAAATTTTGTTATTATTGTGGTATACAAATGTGATTCCATTATCTTACCTGTAATTTTCATTGGTATCAACAGGAGCTATTAGTTCATCGATGTGAGAAAAGAGACTTAAATATCTTTACTTGCTATGTTTTTCAGATCTTGAGGATGTTCTTAATGTACTAAATATACTAATCCTTTCCCTCTCCAAAGAATTGAGTCACTTTATAACAATGTATAACAATAAGGTTAATGTAAAAATAAATTTTACTTAAAAAAAATCACAGGTATAAGTTTACCCTATGACCCAGCAATTGCACGGTATTTACCCCAAAGATATAGATGTAATGAAAAGAAGGGACACTTGCACCCCAGTGTTCATAGCAGCAATGTCCTCAATAGCCAAACTGTGGAAGGAACCAAGATGTCCTTCAAGAGTTGAATGGATAAAGAAGATGTGGTTCATATATACAATGGAATATTACTCCATCCTTCAGAAAGGATAAGTGCCTACCATTTACATTGACATGGATGGAACTGGAGGGTGTTATGCTAAGTGAAATAAGTCAATCAGAGAAAGACAATTATCATCTGGTTTTACTCATATGTGGAATATAAGGAATAGTACAGAGGACAATAGGGGAAGGGAGGGAAAACTGAATGGGAAGAAATCAGAGAGGGAGACAAACCATGAGAAACTCTTGATTCTGGGAAACAAACTGAGGACTGCGGAAAGGGGGGCTGGTGGGGGGATGGGGTAACTGGTGATGGGCACTAAGGAGGGCATGTGATGTGATGAGCACTGGGTGTTACATGCAACTAATGAATCATTGAACATTACATCAAAAACTAATGAAGTACCATATGTTAGCTAATTGAATTTAAATTTAAAAAATTTAAAAAGCCACAGATAATGAATAAATGTGAATACAATTTTTTTAAAAGTCAACACACTTGCTGAGACTAAACTATATGTTTGCTTTTTGCTTTTGAGATTCCTGATAACCAGGGCAAACCAGAAAATACAATGAACAGAAGGTACTTAGCATATACTCTGAGAGAACAAGGACTTTCCTATGTGGTAATTCTCAATAAGTTTGAGATGAATGTATTCCAGCCAGATTGAACATTTAGTGCTGCCCATAGAACTATTTCCATCATTATTTTATGCCTCACCTCAGTAAAAGTGTGAAATTATTTAAGCGTCCCAAAGGCCACCTTCTATTTATCTAAGGAGTATTTGTTAGGATGTCTTTGGTTTTTTCCTGAGATCCTATTACACTATCTCAGTAATAGTAGGAAGGAAACAGGATTAGGTAATTTTGAACATACATTAAGCCTATGCTTATACACTTGTTCAAAAAGTGGAAATAGAACAAAGAACTAAACAATAATGATTTAATGTTGTAAATAAAATTTCAAATAGAATGTATTTGTTTTAATGAAAATATGTGGCTGTATTATGCTCTTTATTTGGGGCATTTTTCAGCTTTTTAAATAATTTCAGTGTTTACATTTATATTTGGAAGTGTTAATTGATATTTGTTCACAGACAACCCAGTAAGCAGACAGGAAAGCACACACACAAAAATTTTACAGAATGAATGTAATGTTGAGTTAAATTATATGGCAGGAGGTGAAATGAAAATAAAAAGGCAAACACATATGGATGAGGTGGGAAGATTAAGCATTTGTCAGTAAAGGTGTTTATAAGCCAAAAGCAGAACAAAAACCGAGTATCTGTACATAGCAGCAGCCTATTTACACTGTATTGTCTTTGATCATTATTTTCATAATGCTCCTTAAAATCAGTGTAGTAAAGAAAGAGGAGAATAATAAAGGGTATGTTATTCTTTGCTACTATATGTCAAACACTTTTCTTGGTGATTTACATGTAATGATCATGTTTAGTCTTCAAGCATTTTTATGAACTGACTATGGTTATCATCCTAATTTTATACATGAAGAAATCTAGACACAGAGAGATTGAACCACCTGCTCAAGATCACACAGATAATAAGCGGTAGAGTATGAATCTGAACTAGGTATATCTGACTCCAAAGCCTGGGCAGTTAGTCACAGTGCTGCATGGGTTTCTTAAGCCACCCTTCCTGGCCAGACATTATGTTTCATATTCCCATCAAATACGCACAATGCCACTAATTGCACATTGCTATCATTATTTTATAGAAGACAAAATTGAATACAGGCCTTCTTTTTCATTTTAGAAAGCATGCTAGATAGGCTTCAAACACCATGTTCACAAAGAATAACCATGAGAGATATATTCATCATTTTGTGCCCACATGGAAATTAGAAAAGCATAAATGAAGCAACATGTAAGAGGGACTCCACCTATTTCTAATTTGCTCTAAAAACTAAACAGAGAAATAATCAGCCAAAGCAAAACACATTCTTCCTCCCTTGAGCTCTCATAGCAATTCTGTAAATATTGCAAATATAACATTTAAACTGAATGGCGATGGTATATTTATGAGTATAGTATCTGTATAAAGTAATGGGGAGGACTTTTTCCAGGGGTGAATTCCAGAATGTCATAAAATGCCTGGTATATGTAAGGTACATCATAGTAGTCTTGGTTATATGATTGGCTCATAACTTAGTGAATCACAACCTCTGGGATGAATAGATCTTTGAGAAACAAAATTAGAGAAAGAAACTGACATTCTCCATGATGTCTCCATTGGGTATGTAAAGTTTTTATGCCATATTATCAGAAGTTAGGAATTGCAGTAACAAGTGTCTTTATAAGAAAGCAGATGGAGATTTGACAAACACATGCAGGAGAAGATGATGTGAAGACAAAGCAGAAAGGGATTTGAGGATGCTGGCTTTGAAAATTGGAGTCCAAGGAATGCCATGAGCTGCCAGAAACTGGAAGACCAAAGAATAGATTCTTCCCCTAGAGCCTCCAGAGGGATCATTCTTGCTGACACTGATTTCGACCCAGATATACTGATTTAGAATGTCTAGCCTCCAGAACTATGAGAAAACACATTTCTGTTGTGTTAAGCCACCCACTTGTGGTAATTTGACACAGCAACCACAAGAACCTAATATGGAGAGCTTTCCTTTTTTAGCTTTACTAAGGCTTGAAGATAGTAAAATATAACTACAATGCAAGAAAGGAAAACTTAAAGCCTCACTTCAGGTATGTCTCCATTTAATGACCACTAGACACATCAGTTCACAGGGCAGTCATTATTGACAATTTTTCGCCTTAGCCTACATGCTGACATTATGTTCCAGGAACTCTGTCCTATCTAATAGAGAGTCAGCATATATTTCAGGGATGTTGCATGAATTTGTGCTCTCCTCGTATATTCTCTAACTTCTATTCCTGAAACCCAGCATTTTATCACTGTTTATATAAGAGCCAAAGAAAAATAAAACAAAATAAGTTTGCAGGACAGTAATCTCTCCTGAGAGTCATCCTTCTACCAGTGAAGTGAGCTATCAACATCATCATGTAAAATGACAAATTTACTAATCTGAAACACCCATAGTTGAATTGTTTTCCTGACTCAGGTCTTCTTCAAGTAAATGAGTAATGAGGTGATATAACTTTAGATTTAGCTAATCACCTTCACTAGGATAAAGGGTATATCTCAAAGAAAAATTTTAGTTCCCACTCTTAGAACCAATAAGAAATCAGGAATATTCTAATCTAGCTCCAGAACAGCCTGTTAAAAGAGAAATGCCAGTTAGAAGTACTAACTTTCTCCATTAGAAGTATGTAACTGCCTCTTTTCTTTCTTTAATTTTCTTATAATATAATTAGTACTTAAGGAAAAGAAAATAAGCAAATTTGGAGCAAAAGCAGAGGGCGTTCATATATTATGTTTATTGATTGATGTTTTCAATAGTGAACAAAGTCCCAAAAACGTAATGGAAGGAAACAAATTCCGGCTAACATGCAACCAATTGATCAGCAGTTCCAAATTACTTCTAATACATGGGAAAATGTAATCATCTAGTATTTAAAAATACTTCCCATATAAGTAGTATTTGAAGTATATCCTTTGGTCATCACAGAAACTCTCCAAAATAGATAAAACAGTTAATAATATCGTAATTTCAAAGATGGAAAAGAAAACGAAGCTCAGAATAGTTAGGTGACTTGCTTCAGATCACAGAGTGCTGTAGCTCCTTTAATATCTACATGTCTAATATTCTTTGCACTTAAATCATCTTTTTGTGGCATGTTAAATTTAGAAGTACTAATGCTATGAATTCACTTGAGAAGAGAGAAATAATTCCAAAACAATTCAAAATTAGTACCTGTGCATTGAATAATGTATTAAAATTATCAGTCATTTTCCCATTGGGCTAAGATTACCATTTTTGGAAAATGTGTGACTTTCAAATTTGAACATAGCCTCTGAATATTTGGCCTTGTAAGAATTTATTCAATATGAACTCATTTTGATAAGATTTCAAGTGTGTAAAAAATAACAATTAGTGGAAGTAATATTTTCTTTATTAATACTACAAGCGATGCATTTTATCAAATAAATGATTTTATTTGTAGGCATAATGGTTTTGCTATAAAATGACTATTCAGTCACCTTTCTCATCTCTTCTCACAAAACCAAAATGAATTCAAAATAAAAACTAAAGAAATGAATGCAAAGTAAAGATTTGGTAACCCTTAAGAATCTGCAGAAAGGTTTCCATATTTCTTCTTTCCTTAGAAAACCCAAAAAGCCAATAGAAGAGCACTATCTAGTCTGTGATTTATATCCCTGCTGCAATGTAGTGGAACTTTATTAATTGAACTTTCTCTTCCTGAGCTATAGAATACTAGGCAGAAAGCAGTCTTTTGCTAAGTGTACTGTGTAATGAAGTGTTACTACTCTTGAATGTAATAGCACACATTTTGCTTTTTTGTTATTTCTCCAATTTTTCTGTAGCATTTCTAAACAAGTAAGAAAGGCTATCACAGCAGCTATTGTATGTAAAAATGAGATGTATGTTCTGCATATTCTTGCTACGAACAATGGAAAAGTTTATTTTTTTTTCTATTGTTTCATTTTTGTTTTGAGAAAATAAACTGTAGCTTTACCTGTGAGGTCTGGAACTAAACCAGAGAAATCTCTATCTTTTCTGAATATGAGAATATTCACACACTTAATGTTTTCAGTGATCCACTTATTTCCAATATATTACTCAATTAAGAGTTAGTGATTGCCTACAATGTACTAAGCAGCCTCCAAAGTTCTAGAAATATAACTGAATGAACTATAGTCACAGTTCTCAAGGCACTAAATGTTTTATGGGAGGCAGGTAAGGGAAACTAATTCTCCTGTGTAGAGTGCTATGTCAGAAGCATGCTTGGTTTGAAAAGAGAGTGACAAGAAGAAACTTCCAACTTAACCTGAGTGTTTAAGGAAAAGTCTTTCAGAAGTAGTGGTGTGTGACATTTTCATAATGGTATTGATTTTGTCATCAACACCACATGTGACTTATTTTAAAGGTAATCTTCATTTCATAAAATTCTCCCATGAAAAAAGAGCTGATACCCTTTGATTTTCATTTCAAGTGGATTCAAGTGGACCACCAATTTGGACTCTGGTGCCACTCCTACTCTGGCACTTCACTATCTCACTCTTTTCTTCTTGTGTACTCTTCAAGCTCTCTCAGTTTCTCCTCTTTTTCCCTTTAGTATGTAAACATGTTTGCATCTTTTCCTTCTTAACAAAAATCAACAGACAGCTTCATGTTAACCATGAGGCTACTGTGATAGCCTCTCACCTCCTCTCTAACTTTAGGCCCACACATGTCATCTCCTGAGCTACAAGAGTCATCTAACTGTAATGAGAATCTTACCATAGCACTCCCTTGATTAAATCAGTTGGAGACTTTCCATCATCTCAAAAGTAAAGTTCTAACACCTTAAAAGGGGCACCTGGGTGGCTCAGTGGGTTAAGCCTCTGCCTTCAGCTCAGGTCATGGTCTCAGGGCCCTGCGGTTGAGCCCCGCATCAGGCTCTCTGCTCAGTGGGGAGCCTGCTTCCTCCTCTCTCTCTGCCTGCCTCTCTGCCTACTTGTAATCTCTCTCTCTCTCTCTCTCTCTCTCTCTCTGTCAAAAAAAATAAATAAAATATTAAAAATAAAAAGGTTAAGTCACATCCCTCCTGATTTGAACTTGACTCTCTCTCCAGCTTCAGCTCCTTGTTTTCCTTATAGTTGTGACTCCAAACTTTTGGTGCTCCCAGAATTTCATTTATTTACTATTTTCTTTAGTCAACCATTCTCCTGAATGTTAATCTACTTAGGGTTTCACCTTCTTGGTAATCACTTCATAATCACCTCAAATTCATCCTGTCAAAACTGAAATGATACTTTCTCATTTAAATATGTTCATTCTGGTTCATTTGTTTCACTAATGTAAGGCAAACACTGTTACAACAAACAAAGGCCTGAGTAGATACAATAAAGTGCAATATGGGTCAGTAGTGAGTAGTGAGTAGTGACTCCTGTCAATTGTTATGCCCTCCTCTGGGCTCTTGCAGCACTCCTTAGAACTCTATGCATCCAAAGGAGAGAGAGGAATAACTGCAAGATTGCAGAGGTTTTTATGAGCCAGAACCAGAGATAACAAATAATAGTTCTAAGTATATTCCACTGGTCAGTATAAAGTCATAAGACCTCTTTAACTGCAGCAAGGCTGAAAAATGTAGTCTATCCACAAGACTGGGGGAAAAAGCAATGGGATATGAGGAACACACAACATTATCTTTGCATGCCAAATTGTTTCTTACTCCTTTATTTCCTAAATAAATCTCAAATATGTTACCTCCTCTATTCCTAACTCAACTAAATCCATTCTCATGGGTCAGGTCTCATCATCTCTCAAAAGAACCACTACCATAATCTTCAAACTGCCTCTGGTTTAACCCTTCCTAGATAGGGTTCATCTACACAGTTGCAAGCATAATCAAAGTAAAATGAAAATTTTACCTATAAAATTCCCCTGATTAAATCCTTTCAATGACTTCCTATCATGTACAGGGTGGAAATAGAAACATCAGCGAATGGAAAAAATAATCCTCCTGACTTGACATCTGCCTATTTCACCAGTCTTAATTCTGGATAAACATTTTCACTTTGTGCTATATTTTTCACTTCTGCCACCCCAAATATACTCCATTCAGTGGCTGCTCATTCAGTTTCCTAATCTGGGATACCTTTCATCTCCTTACTCCACAACCCCTCAGGATGAATGAGCTGCCTCTCATCAAAACGTCTATAATCTCTGGTAGCTTTATTAATTAGTGACTTACTTCATTTTGCACAACAGTCTGTGCAACTGCCTAAATAATTCATTGAACTATGAGATCCTTGAAGACAAGGGCTGTGCCTTATTCATTTTCCACTCCCAGTTCTCACAGATACTTGGCACATAGTAATCATCTATCAATATGTGTCAAATGAGTAAACTGTTCCTAAGCAAAGACATACCTTGAAACTCATTCCTTTGCCTGTTTCCCTTGTACTCTATTTATGTCTTGCCATTCACTTCCATGACATTTTTCTAGTCTACCAGCTCAATTTTAGGTTTGTATAGGCTGATAACAAGATGATAATCATTGCCCTATTAAACTGTCCACTTTTTTTTTTTTTAATTTGACACACAGAGAGAGATCACAAGTAGGCAGAGAGGCAGGCAGAGAAGGCAGGCTCCCC
>LNAC01000026.1:340937-561658 GCA_002007465.1 Ailurus styani
GCCTGCCTCTCTGCCTCCTTGTGATCTCTCTTTCTCTCTGTCAAATAAATAAATAAAATCTTTAAAAAAAAAAAAAATAAATAAACTGTCCACTTTTTTACCCTGCCCATGTGCTTGAATTCCCTGGAATCAGATGAGCTTTGTATGACACCTTGGGCACTATGTTATAAGCCCAGAGAAGCACATCTAAGTTTTCTGGAATTAGTCCCTTAAACCAAGTCAGTTTCTCATAGCCCATAACTATCTTGTACAATAGATTCCTGCTTGTGACCTCAGCTACAACTCTTCTCATTTAAGTAACTAATAATGTCTCACAACCAAAACTGTTTCATATTCTAACAATAGACACTTAAAAGTTGTTCACTTCTACCACACAGTGGGATTGAGTATAACCATGATAATAGTACAAAACAGTACAAAGAAATTCAATTGGAACAGCAGAAGAATGTAGGTGGCAATCTAAATGGAATTTCCTGTTTTTCTCTGAATTCTAAAATCATTGGTGCCAATTTGTGACCTGTATTTTAAAAAGCAGCCCAACTTTGAGTGGAAAGTGTACTCAATCTTTCTCCATTAAGTTTTGGTTCCACTTCAAAATGGTAGAGCCAAGGCTTCTTCTTCCAATATATTGATTGATAGCTTTCAAATGATGATTCTAGACCAAGTACATTAGTTCTACTTGTGCCTCACAAAGAGTACATCAATTTTCATTAATTAGTGCCATCGAATTAAGTTAAATTATGGGGAAAATGAGACATAAATGTGTAGCTTTAAATGCCTGGATGTTTAAATAAGTATTGTTTAGAGATCAAGTATCCAGAATTTTTGAATTTATATCAAGATATAACTTGATACCTTTTCCTAATATGTAGAGGGAGAATAAAAAGTATTAAGATATCTAAATTTAAGGATATTTTGGGAAACTATTATTTATTTTGTGGTTTGTTTTTAAGGAGACATTCATACAGTTTATTTGAGGGTATTTTTTTCTAATATTCAAAAAACCCATGGATGCCCGTGTGGCTTAGTTGGCTGAGCACCCCACTCTTAGTTTCAGGGTGGTGAGATCAAGCCCCATGTTGGGCTCTATGCATGGTGTGGAGTCTGTTTGAAATTCTCTCCCTCTCCCTCTCCCTCTGCCCCTCTCCCTGCTTGCACACACATTCTATCTCTCTCAAATAAATAAATAAGTCTTTTTACAAAACCGACAAAATTACATATACATATGTGTGTGTATATATATATATATATACACACACACACACATATGCATATATGTAACTTCACGTATGTCTTTGGAGATTTGAAAAATATATTTCTTTAATCCTATTTGATTACTTAAGAATAAATATTATTTAAAGATTATGCTATTCTTTTTCAGATAATGAATTTAATAATTCAATATTTGGGGTGCACCTGGGTGGCTCAGTTGGTTAAGTGTCTGACTCCTGATTTCAGCTCAGATCATGATCTCAGGGTCATGGGATCAAGCCCCTCATTAGGAATCTGTGCTTTCCTGGGAATTTGCTTGGGTTTCTCTCTCTTCCTCTTTCCATACTCCCCCCCCCACTTCTCTCTTTCTCTCTCTCTAAAAATAAATAAATCTTTTAAAAAAGTAATTCAATATTTGGTCAAATATAATAAATAGCTCTACACTTTGACAAACAGTGTTTACTTCAACATAAAAAGAGTCTGTTTCTCAGGGTCTGCAGTATACTTTGATTCTAATGTTGGCAATTCATCTTCTGTCAATTATTTTTATAAATACTATTTTGGGGGGATTTATAAATGGATCACTTAAAACCAAAATAAACCAAGAAGCATTAATTCTGTACTTTATACTAAAGATAAATAATCATTCTTGAGTTGGTTCAGAAAAATAGAATATAAGAGAAAGCATACTGTTTGTTTCTACAGTAGAACTTAATTAATGATTACTCTGTATGGTAGGAAATGATTTTACTATGTCTGTGTTCTTAAATCTCAAATTATCCTGAGTTCAGAAAATGTCCCATCATTGTTTATGTCTGTATCCTCTAAGCACACACATAAAACAAATTATTCAAGGCATTTTCTCAGAACTCAGAAAACATATACTCATGAAAATTATAAATTGTTATAGATTGCCCAACACAAGAACATTTTACCCACGCAATAAATACACTAAAATTAGTGGAGGATCATAGAACCTCTCTGAGCTCTGAGGATTCTTGGGAAGCAGAGAGAAGGTGGAAGGAATGCTGAACTTCTAGACATTTTATCCTGAAGATGAGGATGAAGAGGGGACAGGGAGACCTGAGAATGTCCAGTTCTTCCATAACAAGGAAAAAGAGTATTTTTTTTAAAAGGGAGTATCAAAGAATGGTGAGCATTATTATTATTTTCAGAAACATTGAATGCTTATCTACAAAGCTTCATACATTCTTCAGAATGTAGTCCAAGTGTTGTCTTCTCTGTCAAAAGCTTCCCAGAAGTCCAAGCTGAGGCTGAATTGACATTGCTCTCCCATGTGTTTCTATGATAATATTTGATGAACACACTCCGTTAGAGCTCTTATCACAAACTTCCATGAAATCTCTCTGTCCTCATATATTCCGGGATCCTTGAAAGCAGGGACTATACCTTTGTACTCTTATGTGCCCCCCACTAGTGCCACCACCACTGTTTTAGCATGTAACACCATGACAGGTATGAATGCGTGTGACACAATTCAAGAACATTAAATGTAGGTCAGGTCGAGCAGCTTAATCATGGATCGTGGACAACGGGGAGCCAAAAAAACCTGTGTCACAAAGTGAAATTCCTAGTAGGTTCCCAAAAAAGTGACAAAATGTAACAGGAAGAAAAGAAAGTTTTTCTAGTATTAAAAATAAGCTATAAGATAAGCTCTAAGGTTGATGACAACCCCAATCAATAGTTGGTCATAGTATCAGGGAGACAAGAAAGAACAATGTGGACTGTGGGAAATACATTCCCTGGCTCAGATCTCAGCCTCTCTTTCAATCTGTTGTGGCAACAAGGAAATCTGGTTGCATATTTTTAGATGATACTAATTTCTAAGAAAAGCCAGAATTCAGGTATTTACATGACATATCACAGTTTTAACATGTCTTTAAATACATATATGAAATAAACACAACACACTTTAGTTTGAAACAGAGGCCATCAGAGTTTTTTAATGCCCTCTGAATTGCTCTTGGCAAGACTAACAGAGCTGAATCAGCACTTTAGGAAGTCTTCATCTCAAACCAGCATGTTTAAATATTCCATACTGATGCACAACCCTATTCAACTCCAGTTCCCAAGGTGCTGTGTCTAGAAGCATGGTGACAGTGGCTTCCATGTAATAATTTTATAATCTTCTACTGCATTTCCTGTATTAGACTCTCCTGGGTGAGCATTTGAATGGCACAGCAAAGTCAGCTCAAATATCAGGATCTCTACATTTCAAACGTTATTGGTTTTCTCCCCTTTACTTTTATCACTGCTATTGAGTTACTGTTTCTAACTACATTTCCCATAATTCTTCACTATGTTCATTTCACCCAGCCAGCTCTTTTTTTCACCCTCTCTAGAACCTGACAGGCCACAGAAATATCTGATTTCAAAGAGATGCTCGCATTTTATACGGACCCCATCTAGGAGTGTAAATGCCCAATGTCACGCTGCCGAGTGGAGAAAGGTAAGAAAAATCGTTACTGGTCTTTGTATTCCTCTAATCTTTTAAAATCTTTTGAAGAAACAGAAATGTTTTATTTTTCAACCACTGTCTTAGTTACTTTTTTTTTGCTCCATCTGTGCAAACTAAAATGCAATAAAATTTTTGAATGATAGAACTGGAATGTGTACTCAAAATGTGACACCAATAAGATTGCAAGGAATACTGAAGGAAGTCTTCGATAAGCCTGACAATGACTCCGACTCCAACAGCATAGATTTGAATATAAATCTTGCAGAAATAAATGAACTACTAAGAAAAAATTAATCTGCTATCCTGCTAAATTGATATGTCAGTATAGTAAAGACAAATAGATTCATTTAAATAAGGCTAGAGGCTTGATTATTTTTTTCACAACTATCAGAAAACATGTATTAAGTTCCTACTCTCAAATAATTTCATGATATGATGATTTTTCACATTTTGCAAATAAGGAATCAAGATTTAAGGCGAGAAAAAAATCCAAAGAAAATTTGAATTGGCTAAAGCAAAATTTAATTACTCTGGTAGTAACAGGTTGTTTTTTTCTTTTTAAACTGAAAGTGAATGTAATCAGATAATCCTATTTTCCAAATAGTGTAGATTATGGTTCTGTATTAAATATATGGGTTTAAAGATTATTTGTTTATTGCTTGGGACTGTTATAAAACTGGTATACTAAAATATGCCATGTATGTCTTTAACCCAGTTGCAAATGATTAAACCATCATTTAGTAATTAGCAGTGTTCTTATAAAAAGAATGAGATACATGCATCATTTATTTTCAATACAGCTTTACATAATTGGAGTAATATGCAATTTGATCTATTAAACTACTAATTAAATACAAAATATTTAACATGTACCAGAGAGTTGTGCTCTGAAATTGCACAATTATCCATTATGTGGTTATTTCCTTCATTGACCCTTCCTCCAAAGCATGGGGGAGTAATCCATAAAATACTTTCAGGGAAAAAGGGAGTATTAAGATGCAATGACAACCACAAAGAAGTCCTGAGTTGGTCAATCACATTACACTTCTCCAGGCAAGTAGAAAAATCTAATTTGTGTTCTACCTCCTTCCCAAGCCCCTTCTTTGTGCCTTTGAATATGGTGTAATGAATAAGATGGCCCCAAACAGTCAGAAAAAGGAAAAGGGGGGTAATTGAAGTGTCTAGATTATTGAAAAATTGGAATTTTTCCCAGTTTTATTGAGAAATAATTGACATATATCACATCACTTATGAGCCTAAGGCATACACCATGATGATTTGATTTTCATGTATTGTGACATAGTTACTACAATAGGTTCAGCCTACATACATTTTCTCATTTCAATTCAATAAAAAGAAAAGAAAGAAGTAAATAATAAATGGAAAAAAATGATCTCTTGGTGATGAGAACGCTTAGGATCTACTCTCTTAACAACTTTCCTATCATATAGCAGTGTTAACTGTAGTCATCATGTTGAACCTCACATCCCTAATACTTTTATATAGTGTATTTCTAAAAAAAAAAAAAAGGTGTTTTTTCAATCTTTAATTAGGGAGTCTATCTTTATGAAGATGCCTCTCCCTGGTGAGAGGTCAAAGTCATATCTTATTATTATTCTTTTCTAATTTAGCTTCACTGTGCTATCAGATGAAATCTTATCACTTTATTTAGAGTTTATCACTTTATTTGACTAAAGAATCTAGCACTATCTACAATATCAAATCCAGCCTCATACATTACTCAAGTCCTTCCTATATGTCAGCTCTTGCTAATTTTAGACTAATATAATGAGGATAAAAACAATAAAAGCTAGATATTGTGCTAAATGAGTTACATTATCTCATTTAATTGTTTGAGGTAAAAAAAAAAAACGGGGGGGGGGAACTGAGGGGCACCTGAGTGGCTCAGTTGGTTAGGCTTCCAACTCGTGATTTTGGCTCAGGTCATGATCTCAGGCTTGTGAGATCGAGCCCCAGGTTTGAGTGGAACCCACTTAAGATTCTCTTTCTCCCTGTCCCTCTGCCCCTACCCCTAGTCACATGTATTTGGTCTCTTTCTCTCTCTCTCTCTCTCTTAAATAAATAAATAAATAAATAAATAAATAAATAAATAAATAAATAAAACCTTTTTTAAAAAGGAAAAAGTAAAAGAATTGGGGAACAGATTATGAGAAGCAACCTAACTTGACTTGAGTCTTGCTTCTAGTTGCAAAGCTGAGCCAAATTCAAGGTTATGTGCTTCAGAATCAGTGTTCGTAACATCTACTCTATGATACAAACCTCATGGTATCCCAACTCTCCTCAAGCCTCCTCTGAACTTTCTCTAAATGAATCAGACTAGACTCTTCCATGTACTTAGTATTCTTTTCTCAGTGCCTTAGTTCATGTTGTTTCCTCTTTTAAAGCATTACATTGTCACTTAGCTAAATATTCTTCCTGTTTCAAGGTGTGAGTCACATGCCTTCTCCTCCACAGCTATTCCACCCCAAATCCATATCTCAGATCTAAATCCATTCCTATTCCCAAGTGTCAAGCGTAGAGATACAAAGGTGATTATCTCTCAATAAATGTATTTCCTGAAAGCATTAATAGTAAAGACATAAATAATCCATTATAAAGCAAAGAATGTTGTCATGCACATTTGATTCCTTGTTACAAAAGATAGGTTTGCTGCCAGACATATTTCCTGTGCCAGATTTTCCATCATCAACAAAATTTACAAAAAGATTTTCATTCACTTTCTGACAGTCCTTGGCCTGTGTCCGATTTTATTTTTCTTAAGAGTTTCCAAATTTAGTTTTAACTTCAAGTAGTGCTGCTGAAAGCAGCAGAATAGAGACAGAGCAGGGATTTTCCTTGCAGAGAAATGGGATCCATTTTAATTGGGAGGCAAAAGAGGGAACTGTGTCGAAGTTGCACCTGTTAGGTTACCAGAAAAGGCAGACTCCATTTCTCTTCTGGCTTTTTCTTCCTAGTAATCCTTTACCACCAGACTCAGGTGCATTAACACTTCTGGGGCAAATCCTGGCATGGCCATGATAATAAAAGAGAGCTCTTCTTGAGAAGGTGGTGGATTCACTAAAGCTCTAGTCAAGTTTATTGCATGTTATTCTGATACCTTTAGGAAAATCCTACCCTTGTGATGCCTGAACTCCTTTTTGTCTCTCTGATGTGTTATTGGCAGGGTATGGCTGACCGCCAAGTTGTCAGGCTAGTGAGGGGGTTGCTCTGAACCCTACGCTGGCGTCACTAGGTAGCACGGTTGCTGTTTCTTTATGCTAGGCAACATCAGTAATCATTTCAAGGATGTCAGTTTAGAGTTATAGCATAATTGTACTTACAGAAAAGGCAGCATGGTATAGTGATTGAATGGACTCTGGTGCCAGACCACTTAGGGTCAATCCCCGCTTTAATACTTACATGTTGTATAACCTTAGACAACTTATTTGACCTCTTAATATTCACTTTTTTTCAGTTGTAACAGAGGGATTATTAGAGGTCCTAGCTCATAGGGTTTTTGTGAGACTTAAAATGAGTTAATATTTGTTAAGCATGTAAAGGAATGATAGCACTCAAGAGTATTAGTTATTGGGGCACCTGGGTGGCTCAATTCATTAAGTGTTTGTCTTCAACTTGAGTCATGATCCCAGGGTCCTGGGATCGAGCCCCATACCAGGCTCCTTGCTCAGCGGGTAGACTGCTTCCCCCACTGTGTACACTCTCTCATCTCTCTCTCTCTCAAATAAATAAATAAAATTTTTAAAAAGTGTTAAGCTATTATTGTTTAATCTTTGTTAAGTGAATAAATAAATAATAACAAATTTGTTATGTAATACAATTTTTCACTTCTTTCCTTCCTTCTTAAGACCCAAACTCCTTGAAAGTAGGGAGCGGGTATTACTCATTTTTGTATATCTGCAGCATTTCCCCAGAGGATGGTACATTATATGTGTCAATGACTACCTGCTGAGTGGATGAGAGCTGTGGTAATTAGAGAGAAGGGTAAAGTGAAGTAGAGTTTAAGGGTGCAATAGTCCAAAATGTTTAGGAGTGTGGAGAGCATTATATTGGTAGACTTCTCCCCATCCATGTTGAAGTCACACCCAAAGTGATAGTAGTCATTAAAGTGGAGAGAGGCACTATTGAGACAGGTGTCACAGGTCTTAGAAGAGAACAAAGTATGAACCAAAAACAAAATAAGGCATTGGCTTGGAGACGAGATTTGACTGTGGGCACAAACCACATATAAAGAATTTTCCATGAAGAGGAGGTTATATTGTGAGGTGGCACTTGGGGAAAGAGAAGAAAGCCAATGCTACTTATAGTATATGATGCATGGAGTATCCATTTACAATGACTGCCTTGTCTCTTTTTAAACATCTTGAAGTAATTTTTAAAACAGAGTTCTCGGTTTCTTTCATTTCCTCCTACCACATACATACATATTAATAACAACTATGTAATGGGCTGACTTATGTCCCCTAAAAATTTGTATGTTGAAGTTCTAACTCCTGGTACCTCAAAAATATAATTACATCTGGAGATATGGTCTTTAAAGAGATAATTAAAATCATTATTAGGGTGGGCCCCAGTCCCATATGACTGATGTCTATAAAAGAAAAAAAAAGAAACTTGGTCACAGACAGGTGCAGTTGGAAGACTGAAGACACAGGGAAAAGATGACCATCTATGAGCCAATGAGAGAGGCCTCAGAAGAAAGAAACCTTGCTAACACCTTGGTCTCAGACCTCCAGCCTCCAGAACTGTGAGACATACATTTGTTTTGTTTAAGCCACCCAGTCTGTGGTACTTTGTCATGGCAGCCCTAGCAAACTGATACAAATGCAAAAACAATCTATTCCTCCCCGAGTCTTTGTCATTTAGGTAAGTAGCACCATCATCCTTATAGCTGTTGAAGTAAAGAGCCAAGGGCTCATTTTTTTTATTCTCCTTTTTCTCTTGCTGTCTGTACCCACATGTAATCCATCAGTGATTTTTTTTTACCTCTACTTTAAAATACGTCACAATTCAATGAACTCTACCTATTGTAAGCCACCTTTACCTCTCTTTGTCTACCTCTTCAACCAGTTTCATATCATCCTACTTTGTTTTGTTTTTTGTTTTGTTTTGTTTTAAAGATTTTATTTATTTATTTGACACAGAGACAGAGATCACAAGTAGACAGAGAGGCAGGGAGAGAAAGAAGAGGATGCAGGCTCCCCGCTAAGCAGGGAGCCTGATGTGGGGCTCGATCCCAGGACCCTGAGATCATGACCTGAGCAGAAGGCAGAGGCTTTAACCCACTGAGCCACCCAGGTGCCCCATATCATCCTACTTTGAAACTTTGCTACAGTCACACTGATTTTTTCCTTTTTCATATATTCTAGGTTCATTCTCAATCTTGGAAGTTTTTGCTTTCTCACTAATTATTTCCTCTGTGCTTTCCTTGCCCCAGATCGCTATAACATTGACCCCTCTGGTCATTGGGGTCTCCATTAAATGTGTTCTTAATGAAAGCTTTTATAAGCTCTCAATCTAATAGTGCTGACATATAACTTTATTTTATTTTCATATATGTATTCATATATCTGGTATTTGCCTGCTTATTACTGGGTTGATAGAGAATGTTGATTGGGATTTATCATCATGCTAGAGTTGGCAACTTGTTTGCCGTTGAAAACAGGAGACATTAATTATTCCTATATATATTTTTCTTGTTAAAGAACTATAACCATAAAGAAATCTACAACTACAGGCAGTAAATTATCTTCATAGTTTATTCAGAGGAAACAAAACCGGCCCTATCCTCAGTACCATAATACACAACCATTCCATAAACAACCAATAGAGATGATTGGGGAACAGAGAGAGAGAGAGAGTTCTTATTGATCCCTCTCCTGAAGCCAAGTATGATAAAGGTTGAAATTGGGGGTGTCTGCAAGAAAGAATTATCAACATTCCATTTCCCACTGTACATCTACTCAGGCTGTTATGTC
Organism: Ailurus styani; assembly: GCA_002007465.1. Taxonomy (NCBI): domain Eukaryota; kingdom Metazoa; phylum Chordata; class Mammalia; order Carnivora; family Ailuridae; genus Ailurus; species Ailurus styani. The sequence goes on from LNAC01000026.1 coordinate 350,625, forward strand.
AATGTGCCTATCTAAGGATGGTAATGACTTCACAAGAGGAGAGAAGAGATAGCATTGGATCCATCTGCAATCTTACTGATAGTTGAGGCAGGTATGTGGATGTTTCCCATAAGTGGACACCCCATAAGTTAGGTGGACTTTGCTGTTTTGCTTGTATCCACCCCAAGACAGCAGCCCGGAGAGGCTACGAGATGCACCACTGGTGATGTGAGCTGAGGCAACAAAAGAAGTAGCATTAAAATGATCTCCCACATTATGGGGTTCTGTGGTCAAAGACTTCAGAATGTCATGTGAAAATCTCATACCAAGGCCTTATATGAGAGACAGAATTTGGATACTTGCCATATAAAAGGTACCAGCCACACATAGCATTTTCAAAGAAAGTAACAATAAACAAACACAAGTTGCAAAAAGAGGCACTTGTCTCTTTGTCTTTCACTCATTGATGCTCCCAACAATTGCCTACAGATAGAAGACCTGAGATTCCTTAATACACTAACTACAGCTTATTAGTATGATAGGTATGCCTCAGGTACTCTTGTCTTACCCCTATGTCCACAATGCCTAGAAGAGTGTCTGCACATAATAGAGTGTATGTAGATGACTAGCTGACTTTGCATTGTGGTTGGTGGTTGAGAAAAATAAAAATGGAAAGAATGGGGAGAAGGCAGTTTTGATGTTCTAGACATAGTCAATTTGAAACCCAAACATTTAAGTGCTAATGTGATTCATCTATGCCCATGGTCAGCACACCATAGAAAGTCCTAGAAGAGGTTTGCTGAGAAATTCTGGTAGCCTCAAGAGTTCTCAACATAAATACTTGAACAATTGACTACCATGGAGGAAACTTCTCTTTGATGGAATCAATAGTAGCCTCTGCTGATTTGGAGGCCTTAGGCTTCAGTGCTATAACTAGATTGGGGGTGAGCCCAAGTAAGTCTCAAAGACAACTCTGCTCAGGTGGTTAGAAGCAGAGTTTTGTCGTACCAAAGATCTCCCTCCATAGAATGGTTGACAATGAAATATTTTGAGGAAGAACCAATTAAGGTGTTGTATAAAACATAAAGCTCAAAAGAGATGCAGGGCATTAATATGCATATGTTACAATTTTGGTGCCTCCTTTCCCTTCCAGACTGCCTTGAGCTTCAAGTTGAACTGATTTCTCCTGGGTGGAAATGTGAAGGAAACGGAGATAAAGGCAGGTGAATGAGGTGAGAGAGACTGATGGTTACCTCAGGGGAGTGTGGCATCAGAAGAACCCTCATGTGTCCTAATACAAGCCAGGCCAGCTGCTGTGTAGAACTATCCATGGCAAGTTGCTAGTTATCAGCAGGAAGACCAACAACAGAGGAGTATACCAATGACCAGTTAAGCAAAGTGGTGCCTGCCTCTCCCTTCCCCTTTCCCAACATCAATTTTTCTCAAAACTTATTCTCGTATATAAATGTTTCTAACTAGTAAAAAAAAAGAAGAAAAGACGATAGGGGATGCACCTGTGAACACAGTTGATATTTTTACTCAATTTTTTTTATCCAAAATCTTTTGATTAAAAAAAACACAAAACCTCCTTTTACAGTGTTAACGTTTTTTTTTTAAATATTCAAAGACTAACTTACCGACTTAAACAGGTTGAAATTTAGAGTAAAACTTTTTCATTATTTTTAATGGCTTTCAGTGGTTTCATTTTTTTTAGCAATCCCTTTTGTGTGTTACAAAGAAGAGAAATACATACAGATAATGAAAGCCATTCCCCCCCCCCGAGAAAAAACATGAATGCTCCAGTTTGAAGGAAATGGCAAGGTATGTACTGATTGACAAACATAAAATCTACTCTAAAATTCGGCTTTAATTTGATACTTAGTGGGTAGAATCATGGAAGAAAATTCACTCATCTGTGGCATCAGGAGATTTCCAATCTAGTCCCGGCTGAGCTGATATTTTTTACACAAATTTTGGCATGCATTATATCTTCCCTGAGCTGCAGATATATATAAGAAGGATATTGGTCTAGAAAATATCTAGCATCCCTTCCAAGTATGGGCATCTATGACAACTTGGGTTGGGAATCAGCCCAGACTATTATTAACTAAAGAAAAGAGCCCACTGACCATTTGGCAGTTCCTCAGTCCACTGTGAAATTTCTCTAAAGTCATTTCAGACCAAAAGATAAAAATGTTTCAAGATAAAGCATGACATAAAACTAAAAGGAATACTTTAAACATTTCTCTCATATAGGACAATACATTAAAGAAAAAAGTTATAACTAAAGCAAAATTCCATGAGATCAAGGACTGAATCTGTCTTATTTGTTGTTCTATTGTCAGTGCCTGACACAGTGATCAAATAACTATTGATTGAATGAATGAATGACAATAATTTGTGACGATGAAAAAAATATTTAAAAAAAAAAGATAAACCACTACTAGCTCTCTTTGATCTCATGTCTTTCCTACCCTACAAAGGCATAGGACAATGTAGACATGAGGCAGGACAAATGAACCAAAGCAGTCTCTGCCTCAGAATCTAGGCAGGTTCTGTGCCCCATAAGTGACTGCTCATTACTACATTGGATCCTTGGTCATGGGGTATGGATGTTTACCCCAGTGCTGACTACTAGGTTTCTTCATGAGCCAAAGCTTCTCCTCCTTTGCTGACAATAGCCTTACTGCCTTATTTCAGAGCCCGAGTCTTCTCTCTCCCCACTCTTAAGAGTGTCACTCAGATTTAGGTTGCTGACTTGGTCACTGCTTTACATTTTGATTTTTGTAAGTTGCCAGCTTCTACTATGTCCTAGTTGTAGTTGGGGATCCAAATAGCTTTTTAATATCCCCATAACATCTAGAAGTTCCAATTTAAGCAAAACCTTGTCATCCATGGTCATCATTTTCCTCCATCTAATATTTATCTTACTTACCTATAATTCTGAATATTATATACCTGGCTTTTCCATCCCATGGCTCTTTTTGGAGTTCCTTCCTATACAGTCTTTTGCTGCTTTGCTCCTCTCATGCAATCTCCACTTATGGAGGGGTCTGATGTGAAAGCCAGCCTGAAACTTCCTTCGCCTGATATAAATAAATCATCACAATTGCCAAGTTGTCCTGAGGTGTAATAATAAGCTCTGGTTTTAGCTATGGAAGCAATTAAGAATGCTTCCTATTTTAGGATCAAATGAGAATATGATCTGACAAGTATAATAATTATTTAGACCCTAAATTTTGAAATTATCAACTGGTGAGAAAAATGTTGTTAGAACTTCCAATTTTATCAAAAAGAAGTTTTGCATCACACTAGTTTTGAAGCCTATATGGAAGGGAAAGTAAAATTTACCCATGATCATGTTCTTTAAAATGATTTAAAAAAGAACTAAAAGTCTCTCCCTTCACTTTTTCCAATCTACTGCTTGGAGAGAGTAATTATTATTCACCAAACACCTACCATGTGCCAGGAACTGTTGTAGGCACCTAGAATCCATGAGAGAAAAAAACAACATTTATCTTCCTTCATGAAGCTTATATTTTGACTGGAAAGCATACATAAAAAATTAAGTGAAAAAATATAATGATAAATGGTAAGGAGAAAAGTGACAATAGGATGGGCATAGGAAGTGCTAGAGGAGTCTCTACTGAAATTTTAAGTTGGGTGCCTGCAAAAACTTTACAGAGGAATTGGTAAGTCGAAGCATGCAGGCCTCTGAAAAAGACCATTCCAGACAGAAGGAATCACAAGAGCAAAGGCTTCGAACTGAGAGTATGAGGAGAAAGTTTGAAGACAGAAGATTCCTGTGAAGGAACTGGCAGGAAAGATAAAAAGGAAATGACATTATTACCAGGTGGGTATGGGGAGGGGGCAAGGTTATATGTCTTAGCAAGTACTTAGATTTTTGCTCTGAGGCAGATGAAAAATATATTGGAGTATTTTTTTTAAAAAGACTGAAACGAATTCAGTCTGGCTTTAAAGGGTCATGCTGGCTGTGTTGAAAACAGATTGAAGGGCTAAAGCATGACTCAGGAAGACAACAAAGACTTACCATAATTCAGAAATAGGTTTATACTAGTGTAGTCCTGAAAATCCTAAAACACTAGCCCCTTCCCCCTGTATCTCTGGAGGGATGTGTTCTAAGACCCCCAAAGATGCCTGAAACCCCAGACAGTACTGAATCCTATATACACTGTTTTTTTCCCCCTATACATTAAACACCTATGGTGAACTTTAATTTATAAATTAGGCACAGTAAAAAGTAAAAGATTAACTATAACTGGTAATGTGTATACATTACATTATATATAATAGAGCTATAACTGGTAATAAAGTAGGATAATTATGATAATATACTATAATAAAAGTTATATGAATGTGGTCTTTCTAAGTATCTTATTGTACTCTACTCAGCCTTCTTGTGATGATGTGAGATGATAAAATGGCTCTGTGATGAGATGAAGTGGGGTAAATGATGTAGGCACTGTGACATAGCATTAGGCTACTATTGACCTTCTGAAGATTCATCAGGAGGAACATCTGCTTCCAAACTATGATTGACTGCTGGTCAGGGAAACTGTGGGAGAGGCAAATCACAGATAATGACAAGGGACTACTATGATTGGATTTTCAGTATGATTTGAACGTTAGGCCAGCAGGATTTGCTAATGGTTTAGATGTGGGGTATGGAACAAAGAATAGATTCAAGGATGCTCTCAAATTGTTAACCTTAAGGCACTGGAAAGACAGAGTTGTCATAAAGTGAAATGGGGGATTGTTAAAAGAAGTTTGGGATGATGTAAGAACAAGACGTTCAATTTTAGACATGTCAACTTAGAGGTGATTATATATCATTTAAGTGGAAATGTAAGTAAGCAGTTGGATATGAATTTGGAATCAGGAAAGAGATCCAGAATGTAAGTCTAAGGGTCATCAGCATATAAGAATATTTAAAGGCAAAGAATGGATGAAATCACCAACGAAGTGATTGTAGATGAAATGAGAATAGATTTAAGAACAAATTTTTGGCTGAACTTGAAGTTTAGAGGACTGGAAGGAGTAGAGAAACAAGCAAATGAAAATAAAAATGAGGAACCAGGTAAGAGGAAAACTAGGTGAATATGTTGCCTTTTAAGATAAGGGTAAAAAGTGATTCATGGAATTTGTCCTGTGATTATATAGATCATGTATACATAATCAAATGTCTGTGTATACAAATGAGGGCATATGCATGTTTGTTTATGTGGGGAGCCATTTTTATTTTATAAAATGCGATCATGCTATACCTAGTTAACTAAAATTAGTTTTTCATGGAAAAATTTTTAATTAATTAAAAAAATTAATTTATCATGGAAGGAATTTTTGTATCATCTTCACTCTTATGAGAAAAGGTGCTTTATTTTCAAATGTTTGATTGTCCAAGATTATTAAAATAAAGTACTATGATAAACTTAAAAAAACAGAATACAGTGAAAATATTGGCTATAATTTTTAAACACTTGCTCTTTTCATTTACTTAGCAAAAATCCTCTTTGTAAAAAGAAAAAAAAAACAAAAAACAAAGAAAAAACCAAAATAAGGAATAAGGGAGTAGGAACCAAATAGAAAAAAATATCAAATTGTCCTTATATCTTACCATTGCTATTAATGCATTTCAATGTATGTTGATTCTCTTTTATTAGAATGAGAAAGTAAGCTTTGAATAGAGAAGAAATTTTTATGAAAAAAATAATGAAACAAATGACAGTTTCTTCTCATTCTTACCAGAGACAAAAGTGCTTTTTATTTTTTTCCCCTCTAAGATTCTAACATCTATTTGCTTTCAAAAGACAAACTCTATGGCAAATCACCTATGTGGGAACTCCATGATTTTCATTAGATGGAAGAGATGAAAAATAAATAAATTAACAGTAATTACAATGTGTTACTATTCCCACATTTTTTTTAAAGATTTTATTTATTTATTTGACAGAGAGAGAGATCAGATCACAAGTAGGCAGAGAGGCAGGCAGAGAGAGAGGGGGAAGCAGGCTCCCCGCCGAGCAGAGAGCCCGATATGGGCCTTGATCCCAGGACCCTGAGATCATGACCTGAGCCGAAGGCAGAGGCTTTAACCCACTGAGCCACCCAGGCGCCCACTATTCCCACATTTAAGACAGAAAAAATATGGTCAATTATTTCACTGCATCTGGAAAACAGTGACTAAGTTGAAGGCATCCTTTTAGAATACGGAGAGAGTATCTCTCAAAGGCTCTTCTTAGTTTCCCCTAGGTTTCCCCCAAAAGATGTCACTTTTTAAACAGTGAATTGGGTATGTCACAAGACATTTCATCTACTAAAACAAAAATGAAAATCAAATACATGATTATTAAACATGAACTACACACAGGAAACTGTGATAGGCAGTTTGTAGTTTGTATTATGTTCCGGATCGTTCACTGGTGTTTGGAGAGGAGTGTATGGAAATATTTCTTTAGAAGTAACTCTTTCAAATTGAATAACAGAAATCTTATGGTGCATAGTTTAAGGACTTTATTAATCAGAAGTAAGTACCGTGCCAAGCACAATTTTTCAACCCATAGTTCTTATGATCTAAGGGCTAAAACAAATTAGACATGACACTTGAAATTTTCTGAGCATAAAAACAACGTTCAAGCTGCCTGCATGGAAAACCCTCACTGAATAAAAAAATAACAAAGGTGGGCAGAGGTAAGTATTTTCTTCTTCCTCCACTGCCTATTAAATGCTACTCTCCTTCTTCTTCATTTACACTTTTTATTTTTCAAAAAAGTTAGCTGAGTTGAAGTAGATTCCATGTGCAAAAGTGCTTGCTGAACAGATTTGTAGTAAACAAGCAAGAAAGAATTCATGTTTGAAAAGATTTCTAAACCAGTATTCTAAATCAGGCATGTCATCTCAGCTCAGTGGCTAGTGATTTAATCTTGTCTTTTAGGTCGTTATGCCCTCTGTTCTCTTTGTCTAATGAAAGCAAGCCATGATGAAGCGCTTGTTCATGAGAACAAACAATGGGATGCTGAGCTGAAACTTCTAGATTAGAAACCAATATACTTGGACTATCCCTTTAGGGGGTGTATTTTCTTCAATAGCCTGGAAGTTAAGAAAGGAAATTATTAGGGTATGTGAGCTTTGTATCTATTTTTAGGAATTATGGTTACCCTTCATAGACTTGTGTTTTTCCCCCCTTTTCTTTTCCTACAGAGATGGTTTCTCTTTTAATTTGTTCTATTTTAGCTGAGAATTTTTGTTTATTTTTTATTTTACTTTCCCACTCTTTAGGTTAATACTACTCTTGGTTTCCATTTTCTTCCCTTGCTTTTATATTTTCATCTGTTCTGTTCACAGTTCCTCAGAACTGACTTTCTATGGCATCAACTGTGCTCTTTAACAACAGTTGTATACTTTAAATTCTTAGTTTTGAAAATAATTCTGGAATTTTTGAAATTGAGTCTTATCTCCTACCTCACAATAAATATTTGTTGAGTGACCAACTTTCAGCCTTGTCTCTGCTATGGTTCATGTTTCTTTTCTATAGATGCCAGTCTTTTCCATATCTTGCCAAGAACATGCACCTGATGTTCTAAATCGATGTTCTGAATGTCCTCTTTCTTTCAGAAAATAATTTTCAAACTGCAGTTCTTACTCTCATTCGTCATGACAGTTCTTGCCTTTTCTAAGACCTCATTTCATTTGTGTGCTTGTTTGCTTTGTCTGTTGACTATTCCGCTACCCTTGAATGGGGTATGATGAGTCTGAGCCTAAAATTTGATGGAATGGAGATTTTCTTTCCCCCCTTCTCCTCCTTCTTAAAAAGCAATATTGAAATACAATTAGTATACAATGTCCTATTTAGTTTCAGGTATACAACATATTGACTGGACAATTCTGTTCAGTACTCACCACAATACATATGGTTACCATCTATCATCATACGACATTATTACAATATTATGCACTATATTCCCTATACTGTACTTCTCATCCACATGACTTATTTATTATATAAGTAGAAGTTTGTATATTGTACTACCCTTTATCTACTTCACCCACCCTGCCACCGACCTCCCCCTCCTACAACCACCAGTTTGTTCTCTATATTTAAGAGTCTGTTTTTGTTTATTCATTTTTTTAAGTTTCCACATATAAGTGAAATCATATGGTATTTTTCTTCCTCTCCCTGACATATTTCACTTAGTATAATAGCCTCTAGGTCTATCCATGTTGTCACAAATAAGATCTCATTCTTTTTATGGATGAGTAATATTCCATTATGTATATGTATAATATACATATCTTCTTTATCTTTTTTATCCATTCATCTATCAATGGACACTTCAGTTGTTTCCATTCCTTGGCTATTATAAATAATGCTTCAGTAAACGTAGGGGTGCATCTATCTTTTTGGATTAGTGTTTTCATTTTCAATACCCAGTAGTAGAATTACTGGATCATATGGTATTTCTGTTTTTAATTTTTTGAGAAACTTTGATCTATCTGAGACTTGTATTCCCTTCACTGTGTATTTGTTTTGCTCTAGGTTACCATACATGTCCCTACTCAGAACTAGACCAAGAACCCAGGTTGATGCACAAGAATCCTAATTCACTTTGTGATATCCAGTAGAGATTTATTGAAGTGGGGCTGCTGGACTGAGGTTCAATATCATGCAGGTTCTCTGACCTGGGAAATTCTGTGTCCTTTACTATAAAATTGTTTTGTGCTAGTCTTGGCCTCTCAATAACCAGTTTTGTGGCTAGACTGGCCTTTGTGGTTCTTATGATGGTTGCAAGATGCCCTTAACAATTTCTGCCAGGAAACTTTAAAAGAGGCATGGTTTATTACTTACAAGTCCTGGAAATTACACAGCACACCTGGGGCCACATACTGAGGTCTCAGATAGAAAGAGAAAATGCATAAGCCTGTGGTTCTGCTTTTATTGGGGTCAAAGGTGGGGGCCTAGAGTTTTGCGAGATCAATCTTTATTGGTGAATTTTAAACATAAGAGAGGGAATTTAAAGCACAGGAGAGAGAGAGAGGAAAAAAAGGAAAGGCTTAATGGTCAGTTATCAAAATCAACCAAGATCTTTAAAACCAAAGAGCCTGGGAGGCAGGTGCAGGTGGGCCTTTATCCACACAGTGGTGTGACTGGCAATGCATTTATTAAAGTGGATGCTTCAGCAATAAAGCTTAAGTCAGGCACTTAGACTACAAAAAAGAAAAACCAACTGTCGGGGCTTACACTACAAGAATAAAGATAGGAAAAACTCTACCCCAAAGCACGTAGCACTTCTGGTGCTCTATCTTTCCTGACAATAATGTTTTTTTCTTCAGCCATTTAGCACCACACATTACAATGTGTTTCTATACATCATTTCCCACTTCCTGCCATGTTACCTACTGGGTGTTGTATCATCGAAGGGATGGAGGCAGAAAAAAGCTAATGGGAGTGGAGAGGAGGGACAGAGTCTGTCTCCAAAAATAATCCCTGAGCATTTGGGAATATGAGTGACAATTTTGTATGTCATGGAGTTAGAGAGGAGGGCAACAAGATAGTGCTGAGGTTAGGATATCTTTTCGTCTTTCTTTCTTTCCTTCCTTCTTTCTTTCTTTCTTTTTTTCTTCCTTCCTTCCTTCCTTCCTTCCTTCCTTCCTTCCTTCCTTCCTTCCTTCCTTCCTTCTTTCTTTCTTTCTTTCTTTTTTTTCTTTCTTTCTTTCCTTTCTCTCTTTCTTTCTCTTTCTCCTTCCTTCCTTCTTTCCTTCCTTCCTTCCTTCCTTCCTTCCTTCCTTCCTTCCTTCCTTCCTTCCTTCCTTCCTTCTTTCTTTCCGTCATTCTTTCATACATTCAGGGAGGGGGTGGGAGGTAAGGAGAAAGATGGTTCCCTGCAGTGTTCTAATTCAGAGGTTGGAGGCGTGATGAGTATTCCAAGGTTGTATTTTTCAACACGTCACTATGGACAATGCATTAAGTTGAAATGGACCTCTGGACTTTACCAAATAGTTTTTGCTTGCATTTAGCATGCTCTGTTATTTTCTGTTTTGGGCATTTTTGTCTTTCTGTATGTTTTCATACATATTTACTGTGACCTTGAGAGAAGTCACATCATGCACTACAGAATGTCTACATGTGAACTAAAGGGTTTTGAAGCTCATCTGAATCAAAGCCACTATTCCAGATTGCTGGTTATATATACCCATATTTCCTCTAAGACTTCTGTGACAGTTATTAGGTTGGGCTATAAAATTTTGAGAGTATATTGAAAAACACATAAAGAAGCACATTCATGTAGAAATGCAAGGTCATAGCAATAAAGAATCCAGGGTCCCAACTTTTATATTAGTCTACTTCTGAGTTCTTAAACAAAAATATACCATACCAGGTCTGTAAAATTTAAGAAGCAATGAGAATCAGAGAAAATCTTTATTTGAATTTGCAAGGAATGATTTCCAAATTTGCACATATTCACATTATTTTCTGAATGCAATTATAAATAAAGGCCTATGCTTGTTATGTTTATTATCAGTAGATACATAAATACACTAGACAAAAGAAATAACTTTGGGCTTGAAATCAAGGATTTTCCAGCTCCATTACCAACTGCATTGTGATATTGATCATTAATCACAAAATGACAGAACTTTAGAAGCCTCTTAAAAATCAATTAGAATGATACTTCAATGTACTACTATAAGCCACGTCTTCTTTTTGATAAATTTACAAATGTAATTCCCCTTCAAAGAATTTGATAACTTTCCTTAGGATATATGTTGCTTTTTACTTATAATCACTATGCAACTGAATATGTTTTCCTATTCAGACTGGTATGGAGGCTGTCAAGCTCTAGTGTGCATAATTTATCTTCACAGCTATAAAAACATAATAGTACGTATGCAATATAAAAGTACAACCTTGAAATTTTGACCTTCCATCTCCTCAGCTGAAAACAAATTATTGAGGTTACCTTGTTGATTTCAGACATAGTGAAAGTCCTGGAGAAGTCCACTATCTTGTCAAGTGTTGCACTACTTGTATATGGAAGAACCGAAGACCTTGAATAGGCATTTCTGCAGTATTACACAGTCCAGCAAGACTGTCCACTGCCCCCCAAGATGATATAATTTGCTCAGGACTCTACTCTTTTCGGGTTTTCCTTTGGGTACTATACCAGTTAGGACTGTTTTGAGCTGTTCTGCTACCTGTATCTTCTAACTTTCATCCTTTAGAGCACAAAACGGTTCTCCAACTTTAACCATGCCCCTTAACCACAGGCATACAAGAGGCAGGGGCAATAAGTAGGAAACGAGGGTGCTTTCTTAGAATATATCACCTTATGCCTTATTAATCCAGAAATATATCATGTGACCACCCCTATTTCAAAGAGGTCAAGAAGTAATTTTGTTTCTTTTTAAATGCAAGACATTGACATCTCAAGCAAAGTTCAATCCATTACCGAGTATCTAGTATCCAGTAAATATTGAGCAATTGGAAGTATCTGTCCCATATACATTCGTGTCGCTGTTGATATGAATGGATATTTGTAGCAATTGTCAAGAGTAGCTAAATTAATGAGATACATTATTTATGTCAGCTTCAAACAATAAAATGGCTTTCCTCAATTTTTATTTGGCCTCTTTGTAGTTCCTCTAGTACTTATGATCTTTCCTTTTTAATTTCAAGTCTCTATTGATAACCGATATTGCTCTTTTCAAATTTCAGTGGTGGATGAATAATACTCTATCGTGACGGGGAATTTTCAGTCTTATAAATAAGTCATGCTCTTCTAGGTCAACTGAGTGGCACATCTGAATCAACCAACTCATACTAATGTTTATTCATTAAAATCTTATGAACATCAGAGTGAACTTTAATGATATTGTAAGCTACTAATGTATTTTTTAAATGAAGCCATTCCCAAGAACAAATTTACAACGACATAATGATGTTTCACAGTTTTTGAAGAGAACTTGTCTCTTAGGTTATCTTCCTATAATATTTATTTTTTCTCAAATGATTGATAGAAGTTTAGTTTCAACAAGATTGTGACGTTCTCCGGAAAGTATGGAGACCTTTAGCAATAATCACAGTGGTTGTACTAGGAAAGAAAAAGCTATAGTAATTTTTACTAACACTAGTAGATTTATACGAACATTGGTAGGTTGCATGTGATCAATAAAATTTTGAACAAAAACAAGTAAAACAAATAATGCATTCTATGTTAATAAAAATGAAAAGAAAAAGAAAAATGTGAAAAAAATAAAATTGGATTCCTCGAATAGCACTATTTCCTAGGATGGGTGGGTGAAATATTTAAGAACACAGACTCAACACTTCATTTACACAGATTCAGCTCCAGTTCCTTTATCTTACTATCTGTCATCTTTGTAGGGTGCACTTGGGCAATACCAGCAGGTAAAATTCACATTCTATGGAATATTTAGTCTTAAGAATGAGACTGGCACTTCCAGGCATTATAAATGACTGGTACTTACCTGCTCTGTCTCAATATTCTCAATAAAATGGGTATAATCATAATAATTACCTTGTGAGTTTTCTGTGAGGATTAAAAGAGGTAATGCATGTGAAGAGTTGATTAAAGTGCCTGGAATACAGTATGTGTTTACTTACGAAGTACCATTAGTACGTGCTGCCCCCATTAGTAAAATAAATATAGATCATCATGTTCAACACACACCAATTTATGTTCATACCACCTCCAGCCTTTTTTTCTTTATTTATTCCAAGGTTTCTTAGGAAATAATCTCTCTGAATTTCCAGTTGAAATTGGGCACAAACCGAGATTCAGACATCCATTAAATGTCATTTTATGTGTTAGTACAAACTACCCTCTATTTTATGCAACTTCTGTGTTATCTGTATGCCAGCAAAAGTCTAGGTTATAGCAACATGCTTTGGTATATATGAAATACTTGGGAATAGTTAATACTTAACCTAAATCCTTGACACACACACACACACACACACACACACACACACACACACACGCACACAAGCATGTGCTTGGAATTGCTTTTAACAAAACTCAAATTAAATTGACAGAAAATGATAGTAAAGGCCTCATATGCCGTGGAAAGGGACTATGCTAGCATTACTATAATTGAACTCTACTTAAATTACATTAGTTAAAGAGGTAAGGAGTTTGCCTGCTAAAATTTTGACCTATTGCTACGATTTTGGGTAGCCTACTAATCCTGCCAAAAGTCATTCAATCTCTACTCCACCGCCATGCAACTAGTTCTTTTAGACTGTCCCTGATAGTCTTTGAGTGAAATATTAGCATATCATATGAAGAGATTTGGTGAAAAACATAGGAAAATCTAAAATGGGCACTTACAGTCATTAAACTTTTGATTAAAATTTGATATTATTATATTATATATTATATGTATTATTATGTTTCTTAAATATATCTATTAAATAATTCCAGATCATTAAGAGCTGTGTTTTCTATGTAGATATTTTGTGTGTGTGTGTGTGTGTGTGTGTGTGTGTGTGTGTGTATCATGACTGTGGAAAAAAGACAGTTAAAGAAGTGTTTTCTTCATGTGCTTTGTTGTGCTCAGAAGAATCAGGATTTTATCCATTGTATTCACGCAATTTCAGAAAAGAGAGGAATTTAGCCATTGGGATATTTGAGTATCAATTTTTCATTACATGCAATAATGAAGTAATATAATAAGGCAATTGTACAATGCCTTAACCCAATATAATTTTTTATTACATTATTGATATCATTTTTCCTATTCACACTCAACTATAAAAAGTTGAATTCCATTGCTCTGACAAAATATTTTCATATATTAAATTAATAGTAACTAGTATTAATCAAGATCAAATAATTTTCTGATCATTTTTAATAGTGATTCTTCTATAACTCCCTACAGAAGAAAGTCAATATTTTCATCCATGTTTCAGAGATCCCAGAAATATTATAATGGATTGATGGTATTAAATTCTTAAAATGTTCCAAAATAACCAAAATCACTTTAGCAAACTATCTTGAAGTTGTGCATCATTACTTAGAATAGAAGGGAAATAAAGAAACTAAATCTTAAATTGGTAGTAAAAAAGTTAATGAACCTCTTTTCCTTTCTAAATTATGCTGCCAGCATGACTTAAAACTAGTTTAATAGTCTGTGCAGAATATGTAGATACAAAGTCATAAAATCTATTATTGAAAATCCTATAGCTCGCTAAAATTAGTCATTGAATAAGGAAACCAGGGTTTACAAATCTGGATGTGATCACAACAACAGTAAAAAAAAAAAAAAAAAAAAGAAAAAAGAACATATAATGCAATTGTTCTTGGGACTCCAAAATATTAAACTATGTTGGAGGAACATTTATGTAATGCTAGATTATCCAACCCATCCAAGAAATCTTACAACAATGGATATAAAAGCACATCATATCTCTTCAGAAGAGTTGTTGAAATATCAATAATTTTAAATATGAAAAATTATATACTGTTTCAAGCATTTTTTAAATCAAAAACTTTTTCAATAAGTCTAAGAATATTGGGCCCAACATTTTTTGAAGATTTATTTATCTTAGAGAGAGAGAGACTATGTGCACAGCAGGGAGGAGCAGCAGGAGAGGGAGAGAGAGAATCTCAAGCAGGCTCCCTGCTGAGTGCAGAGCCTGGGCTCTATCCCATGACCCATGAAATTATGACCTGAGCTGAAACCAAGAGTCCATCGAGTAACAGACTGAGCTACCCAGGCTCCCCTGGGCCCAATATTTTTTCAAAGATTCCAAAAATATAAACCCTAAGTTAAATTTGTTTTTTACATAGTACTTACTGTCAATATTATAAAATATTAAAATCAACATTGAACAAATAGATTTTTATAATTATTTAGTTTTCAACTAATTATTTTATTTTGAAATGACTTAGTGTTGGAAAAACAAATAAATACCTTAAGTAGAAAAGCAGAAGGAATATGTTGTGCAATAAATAACTACATATGGAATCAGAGAGGCTCATTTTTTGCATGAAACAGTATTTTTTTATTTAAGCATAATGAACATACAGTTCATATTAGTTTCAGGTGAAACTATAATGATTTAACAATTCTAAACAGTATTTAGTGCTCACCACAAGTGCAGTTACCATCTGTTACCAAAGTTATTACCATGTTATTGACTATATTCCCTATGCTGTACTTTTCATCTATCATTTATTTATTTTGTAACAAGAAGTTTGTACTATTTAATCCCCTGTATCTGTTTCACCCATCCCCCATTCACCTTTCCTCTGGCAACCACCAGTTTGTCCTCTGTATTTTAGAGTCTACTTTTTCATCTATCTTTCTTTTTCCTTGTTTGTTTTGTTGCTTAAATTCTGCATGAGTGAAATCATGTGGTATTTGTCTTTCTGACTTATTTCTTTTAGCAGAATGCCCTCTAAGTCCATCCATGTTGTCGCAAATGGCAAGATCTCGTTCTTTTTTATAGCCGAGTATATTCCGTTATCTATATATACCATATCTTCTTTTTTTATAAGATTTTATTTATTTATTTGTCAGAGAGAGAGGGAAAGAGCACAAGCTGGCAGAGTGGCAGGCAGAGGCAGAGAGAGAAGCAGGCTCCTTGCCGAGCAAGGAGCCGGATGCCAGACTGGATCCCAGATCATGACCCCAGCTGAAGACAGACGCTTAGCCAACTAAGCCACCCAGGCATCCCTACCATATCTTCTTTATCCATCCACTTATTGATTGTCACTTGTGTAGCTTTCATATCTTGACCAGTGTAAATAATGTTGCAATAAACATAGGGGTGCTTATATCTTTTCAAAGTAGTGCTCTCATTTTCTTTGGGTAAATAACCAGTAGTGGAATTACTGGGTCATATGGTAATTTTACTTTTAATTTTTTTAGGAATTTACATACTGTTTTCCACAGTGCCCGCACTAATTTGCACGCCTATCAACAGTGCAAGAGGGTTCCTTTTGCTCCACCACCTCCCTAACCCCTATTATTTCTTGTCTTTCTATTCTAGCCATTCTGACAGGTAGAAGGTGATATCTCGCTGTGGTTTTGATTTGATTTGCACTTCCCTAATGATTAGTGATGTTGAGCATCTTTTCATTTGTGGACCATTTGTATATCATCTTTGGGAAGTTGTCTATTCAGGTCTCTGCCAATTTTTAAACCGGATTATCTGGGGGGTCTTGGTGTTGAGTTGTATAAATTCTTTATATATCTTGGATATTAACCCCTTATTGAATATATTATTTGCAAATATCTTCTCCCATTCAGAAGGTTGTGTTGTCATTTTGTTGATGGTTTCCTTTGCAGTACAAAAGCTTTTCATTTTGGTGTAGTCCCAATAGTTTATTTTTGCTTTTGTTTCCCTTGCCTGAGGAGACATATCTAGAAAAATGTTTCTATGGCTGATATAAAAGAAATTACTGATTATGTTTTCTTCTAGGAGAATGTATTTCTTCTAAATACAATTCAGTTCTATCAATACTGGGAGTTTGGTCCTGGGGTTAAATTAATTACGTACGTGTTATGACTCCAAGACTAGTATTTTCATCTAGAAATATGATCTAAAGGCAAACTGATTTAAATGAATACATATTCCTAAATACTGTTCTAAATTATTATTTTTATTTTTTTCTACTATATAATTCAATATGCTACTGAAAACAAAATATGGGCTACAACTGACCAAAAAGTTAATCTTTCAAGGCTGGAAATAAGACTTGATTCTTGAATCCTGAGGAGTAAGGAAAGAAGGAAATAAGACAATTAGTGATTGTATATGCCAGGTTCTTTCTCAGATGCTACAAAGCCCCTCTAGTCTTAACTGGGCACCTAAACAAAATAACATCACCACTAAAATCTTTATGAAAACTGAATAGCATTCTATTCTGAAAAATGAAATGCTACCAAAGTTCAAGTCTATCTGCTGTACTGAACAGAGAAACCATTTACAAGATATAATGAAGCCAGAATCTCTTTAAAAATACATGAAGGGCAAATGTGTTTTCTTTATGAGCTTCACAAATTTGATGCACGTTCTAATTTCTTTCTGTTGTAGCTTCTAGGGTTCCATTGATCTTGTGGCGTGGGAGGACTGTTACAGTATGAATCCGTTACCAAAAGCTATATGACAGCATTAATTAACTTGTGCTTTGGGAAAATGAAAGCAAGCAAATGCATATTTGCTTTTCTGCCAATAAATGCTTAAGTATAGCAATGTGCAGGAATTCCTGGTAATCAATTTGTTTTCTTTTCTTCTTTTGTTGGGTCTTTCGTTCTTTATTTCTTCCCTTCCTCTCTTCCTTCCTTCTTTCTTTTGCTTTAGTGATAGCTTCTATATTTGTAATACAAGAGCAGTTAGTAGGGACAGATATTAGCATGGATGCACTACAACCCATTATTTACAGAGAAGTTTAAGAAAAAGACAAGAAATAAAATTGAGTTTCAAGAACCATCGGGGCCCATAAGCAACCTTCTTAAATAATCTGTATTTTTTATACATGTGTTGGCGTTTAGTCTGTGTTTTGCTAGAAGGAGAAAAGCTGCTCTTTATAGTAAAACTCTAACTATATGAAGAATCATCTAGAGTCACCATTTTGAGGAAGATGATCCCTCTTTTCATGATTGTCTATCTAAATATCTTTCTTACATTCTTACTCTCATTCCAAATAAGCTTTCACTTCATTTGCCAAGTTGCCTTTCTTCCAAGAGAACATTTTTTTTTTAATGATAAAGTTCACAGATTTGGCTTTGTTATCTTTTAACTGTATCTGTGTAAAGGGACAAAGCCTAAGATTTAAAGCCCTTCTATTTGCTTACTGAGTCGTCATTTACCTCTCCTGTCTTGTGTCTGGCCCTCCTTTACACCAAGACTGCTGTTTTCCTATGATGTTCCTCTTGACATGCTGTTTTCTTTGCCACGTTCCATCCCCTGCCCCCTTGAGAATTCTTATTCGTTTTTAAGGTTTATCACACATGTCTTCCTTGCTCAGTCCCCTCAGCCTCTCTCAAGAAATCTAACTTTTTTTTTTGGTGTTAATGACAACATGATAGAAATGCCCATATTTTATTTTTCAAATATGTATATTTAATTGGACTTTGAATTCCATGAGGACAGGAATTTGTCCTGTTCCTTCATTTTCTTTTAGATATATTTGTTATGGTGGTTATTATTTTACAAAGGGATACTTGCAAGAAATTATTTCTTTACGTTTCCCTTCACCCCCTTGCCTTGAACTTCTATCGAAGTGAGTGAGAGATATGTTCTGTCCACGATTATAACAAGATATATTTACTGACTGCTATTGGGTATTGAAGCAGGCATTGCTCTTGGTGATATTCATACAGAAGTGAGTAAGACAGAACCTCCAATTTAGTGAGGTAAGTCTTCTATGCTTAAGGATTAGTTGATTATTTAATATTAAAATAAATGGATTTTTCAATATCAAGTGTATAAAATATTGAAATCCTGCATAACTGCCTAACTAGTGGGAATGGATTTGAAGAGGAAAAGAAATCTACATTGGTACATTTATATCGCTTAAAAGGTAAACTTTATCATCAAAACCAAATGCATTATCTTTTCCTCATTTAATTAATATGCACAAGGTAATGTCACATTTTATTTACTTTGTTTGGATTATGACTTTCTAGCACCACTATCTCTTTTTCCTGGCTGGCATTTCTAATTTTTCTTTGCTTTTCTTCTGTTTCTCAATTGTATATAGAGTAAGAAGTAATTATCTTTAACAAATCATTAAGTTGACCCATGGCTTAATAATGTATTTGTTAAAAGGACAATATTGGGCAGATTTCTTAACTTCAGTAAGTTTGTAATCCAGAGATTTTCTTTTTTTTTTCCTTTTTTTTTTTTAAAGATTATTTATTTATTTATTTCACAGAGGGAGAGAGATCACAAGGAGGCAGCGAGGCAGGCAGAGAGAGAGGGGGAAGCAGGCTCCCCGCTGAGCAGGGAGCCCGATGCGGGCCTAGATCCCAGGACCCTGAGATCATGACCTGAGCCGAAAGCAGAGGCTTTAACCCACTGAGCCACCCAGACGCCCCCCAGAGATTTTCTTTAAGTGCACTCAAGTACTTTTCATAATCAATTGGTTACTTGAATTATTTTTGGCTTTGCTAAAGTATACCTTCAAATAATACTTTTTAGAAAGAGAAGACTTTCTGTGTCTTTGAATTCTAAAACTGTTATTCTTTTGTTCACACTTGATTGATAGTTTAGCTGGGAATGGGATTCAAATTTCAAAGCAGTTTTCAGTGGAGACATTGGAAGCATTTCTGCATTTTCTTTAAATGTTTGGGTTTTTCTGAGGAGAAATCTGTTGCCCTTTTCTACCATACCTGCCTAAATTTCCACTAAATCCCCCACATGCTCTTATCTCTAGAAAAGAAGGGATCATGTATCTCATATATTTTTTCTCATACTGCCTATAATGGTATTTTTTCTAGAACAGGAACTCAGAAAAGATTGTTCTTTTTTTTTTTTAAGATTTTTATTTATTTATTTCACAGCGGGAGAGAGAGATCACAAGGAGGCAGAGAGGCAGGCAGGGGGGGGGGGAAGCAGGCTCCCTGCCAAGTAGAGAGCCCGATGCGGGCCTCGATCCCAGGACCCTGAGATCATGACCTGAGCCGAAAGCAGAGGCTTTAACCCACTGAGCCACCCAGGCACCCAGAAAAGATTGTTCTTGATAAGAAGATGATGATGATATCATGAACGATTTTATATTCACATTTAAGAAATAACCATAAACCTTTCCCTCACCCCCTCCTCCTTAATTTAACATTTTCATCCATTTAGAAACTTGGTAGTCATCCTACATCGTGCTTATGCGTATGATCCATTCATTTAATTCACTAACATTTACTAAGCGTTTTCTGTGTGCCGGGTACAGTTCTAAGAGTTGGGAACAAAGTGGCAAAAGAAGAAACCTAACTGTCCTGAGCTTCCTTTTTAGTGTCCTAGCAATAACAGCACTAATGTGTCTTGAGTTATATATACTTCTTTGCATCTCCATAGTTGCCACATCCTCCCTATTCATATGTTGAAGCCCTAATCCCCAGTTTGAGGGTGTTTAGAGGTGGGGGCCTTTGCAATGTAATTAGGTGATGAGGGTGGGGCTATCAGGAATGGGATTAGTACCTTTAGAAGAAGACACCTGCATGATGTCTTTCATTGTTATGTGAAGGGAAAGCAAGAAGGCATCCATCTGCAATCCAGGAAGAGGACTATCACCAGAACTATCACCAGAACTCCAACCTGCTGGCGCTCCAGCCTCCAGAACTGTAAGAAATAAATTTCTATTGTTTAAATCACCCAGTCTATGGTATTTGTTATAGTCGCTTGAACTGATTAAGACAACAGCGATTGTCATCCCTTGCTGGTACTTCTAAAGTAGACTTCTTACTCATTCCTTCTAATATCCAACTCCAATAATGCTCAGACATAACTAGAGCTTATACTTCATTAGTCCTACTATCCTCATCTTCACTACCCTTTTCTATCTCTCCACCTCTAAACAAGTTCATAGGTCTTATTTTGCTTAACTTCCCCAGTGATCATTGTTATCAACTCCTAGCATACATCTTCACCACTCCTCATGCATCAAATTCTTGGTTACATCGCAACCCTGGTTCAAATTCATCTACCCACCAGTTTTGCTCATGCTCCCATGCAGCTGAGCATGGCTAGAGACAAACACACAACTCTACATTTCACCACATTCATTGTCTTTTCCTACCTTCCATAGCATTCACTAAGTCTTTCCTGTTGGACACTTTTGTCTGTGCTGTTCCTTTGTCCTAGAGTCTCCTCCTTTCCTTTTCATATGAGTCACTGTTACTTATTCTGTAGCTCTTAGTTCAAATATCACTTCCTACAAAGTCCCTTCCTGACTGGTATTTTAAAATAGAATATATAGATGTTTTTTATATATTATATATCTATTATATATTTTTATTTATTATAAGTAATAAATTTATTTATTATAAACAAATATATTATACATAATTATATCATATATTTTATATATTATATAGATTTCATATTGATGTATTTTTATTTCTTCAGATCCTCTAATAACATCCTGTTCTTTATTTCACAAAAAAATAGGATTAGAAAGAACACAAATTATATTAAAATGATTTTATTATGGTATTTAAAGCAAATTTCAATGCAATAAAGTTGTGCTTCTTTATTGCATTTAATGACATGATCATACTTTGTATATAGTAATTATAACTTCTCAATAGTGATGGTAATAAATGATAACTTGGGATATCCATAACAACTGTAATATAATACAAAAAGATCTGTGATTTCTGTTGGTGAAAAGTTCTCAGGTAGTACTGATATGATTATCAGTTTATTGAAGGAAATGCTAAATATTTCATTTAGAGGTTTTGAAAATAAAGATAATTTTTCTCATTTTAATTTCATCGTTCCCTTTTTACCCAAAGACTCTTTAAGACTCTATGGTTCCCTGGTTAAAAACCCTGACTTGTAAAAACCCTTCATTTTATGAATAAGGAACTGTTTTTACATCCTAAGATCTTGTGCATGAAAATGAACGCCTGGGGGCGCCTGGGTGGCTCAGTCTTTAAGCGTCTGCCTTCGGCTCAGGTCATGATCCCAGGATGCTGGGATCGAGCCCCGCATCTGGCTCCCTGCTTAGCCGGAAGCCTGCTTCTTCCTCTCCCACTGCCCTGCTTGTGTTCTCTCTCTCTCTCTCATGCTATGTCTCTCTCTGTCAAATAAAAAATAAAATCATTAAAAAAAAAAAAGAAAATGAAGGCCCATTTTCCCCACTCTCATTCCAGTGCTGAAAGGCCACACACAGTCTCTGAAGTAAGTAACACAGAATGGATCACATTGAAATACTGAGGACAACATCAGGTATAGCAGTGCTTTGTAAGGTCCTTAAAAATCTACAATTGTAAGTATTACATATTAAATGAAGTATGAAGGTACTTGTACCTGACCCTACCACTGTTGTACTCCACTCCCCTCATTTTATTTATCTACTTGGGCCACTGATCATTAACTGAAAAAACTTTAATATTTCTAAGATACTAAATATTTTACTTTGTTTTTTTTTAAAGATTTTATTTATTTATTTCACAGAGGGAGAGAGATCACAAGGAGGCAGAGAGGCAGGTAGACAGAGAGAGGGGGAAGCAGGCTCCCCGCTGAGCAGGGAGCCCGATGCGGGCCTCGATCCCAGGACCCTGAGATCATGACCTGAGCCGAAAGCAGAGGCATTAACCCACTGAGCCACCCAGGCACCCTACTTTGTTTTTTTGTTAACTCTTTTACTATTTACCCTATTAGAGAGAGTGTTCTTAGGAACAGGGACTTTCAGTGTCTTTCATACCACTGTCTTTGTGGGAACAGTTTTGTGTGGCACATAGTAGATACCAAATAACACTGTTGAATGAATTGACCGAAGTTTTAAATCCATTGCATAGAAAATCTTTATTTGTATTAATTTTTTTTAGAATTCAAAATTAATATAAAATGGCTTAGTCAAGATTTCTTAATTTGCTGGCTAACAAGAAGGTAATGCAAAAATCACAAACATGAGAACTACTAATATAAAAACAGCACTAGAAGTCTTTTTTTTTTTTTTAAGATTTTATGTATTTATTTGTGAGAGAGACAGAAAGAGAGAGAACACAAGCAGGGGGAGCAGGAGGCAGAGGGAGAAGCAGGGTCCCCGCTGAGCAAGCAGCCCTATGTGGGACTTGATCCCGGGACCCTGGGATCATGACCTGAGCCAAAGGCAGACACGCAACCCACTGAGTGACCCAGCCATCGCAGAATTATTATTCTTATATAAAGGATAATAAACTTCCAGGGGCACCTGGATGGCTCAGTCAGTTAAGTGGCTGCCTTCAGCTCAGGTCCTGATTTCAGGGCCCTGCACTGGGCTCGCTGCTCAATGGGGAGCCTGCTTCTCCCTCTCCCTCTTCTCCTCCCCCTGCTTGTGCTCTCTCATTTATGGGCACTCTCTCAAATAAATAAAATCTTTTTTAAAAAATATAAAGGATAATAAACTCACATCATGATTCTATCAATTCATATGAAAAAAATTTCATAATTTATTGTAAAACTCAGTACGTAAGGAAGTGTGTTCATTTAATTACTGGCATTTGGAAGAGTATAGGTAGAGTACGGGGCATATACTTTACTGGAAAAGCAAATGTACCATTTTTCGGAGTAAGTTTGCCTGAGAAAAATATGTCTATTTAAATACCAGCCGCTAGAATTCGCTAAAGGAATCTTCAGATCTTCGTGCGGGTAGGTGGAAGACGCACTTGTTTAAAATGAAAGGAGACATTAGGGAACAGGTAGGAGGTATGAGTGAAGTGGTGTAGGCAGGAGCAAAAGCACAGCAATGGGAAAGAGAGGTATTTGACCTTGATGTGGGTGGTGAGAAGGCAGTGAAAAATGTGCTTTAGGAATAAAAATGAGAGGTGCTTGGGGGGGAAAAAAACACCCTGAGTTTTAAAAGATCATTTACTGTAGGGCCAGGAAAGCCAAAAGCACAGTGATACAACACTAAGCTGTGTTCACAACTCGCTCAGAGGTGCTACACACCCGGTCACCTCGTAGCAGACGTGAGGAATTTGCCCCTACCACGTAGGAGAGTTCGTTCACCCACCTCTCGGCATGTTGAGCTCTTTGTGAAATGAAGGAGTACTTAAGAAAGACAAAAATCATGCTATGACAACCTCGAATCCCTCTATTACTTCTCATTAAAGATCCCTCTTGATTCCAGTGAAACCCGTTAGAGTGGCTGAAAGAATAGACATTGAAATTAAATAGTCTTGGCTCTGGCTCCAAGTCTCTGTTTTACCAGCTCTGCAACATTGTGCAAGTACTGAACTTCCCTACCGCTCAGTTTTGGCTGGGATAAAATGAGTCATTGCAAAAGCAGGGCTAACAGGAGGCCCAGCACATAGACGACTCATCCCCAATAAGCATTGTGGATTATTATCGTTTTTTGCTGCTGCTGTTGTAATTGTTATTATCTTGAGTCAGATCCAAATCTGTTTGATTTGATTTGTTAGTTTTTTTCAGTTCTTTCTAAAAAATGTTTGGAGAAACTCCATCATTTTTTGCTCCAATATCAAGAAACTAATACTCTATCTTATTCCATTTTACTTCATAACTTGTATTTACATTGGTTAAATAGGTCTGTCTGAATTTATGGAAATTTATTCAATAATATACAGGTTGAAATTATTTTATCAAACATTTAGAAACAGAAACATAATATCAGTATACAGTGATTCAGGTATATAAAATGATAGTTAAGCAATATTAAATTGGCTGAATTTCCCCTACACTTAATCAGTTACTAGTAGTTTCCTGGTAATTTACATTTCTAACATGACTCTTAAACACAGAAACATCTAGAGAAAACAGACTTCTTCCTCAGGTCTTGATTTTTCCAAGGAGGCCATATGATTTCAATCAAGTAATATCAAATTTTGCAAAGCTAATATGTACTAAAATAGATAATGCTAAAGTGTACCATCAAAACAACTCATCCCATTTCAAGAAAATATCCTGCTTCTCAGATGAAAGAAAAAAATCTCCCAGTCATGAATTATTTCCATACCAAGTGTTTAATATCCAATCTATATTGGTATATATTATATGTAAGAGTAACTACTTTTCCTGAAGATTCTCTAGAAAGGGTTTGAAACTACAATTTAATTTTTCTACCTAAGCTGTCCTTGGCATTTACAGAAAAAGTATTATCAATTAAACTTAAAGACAGCCTATTTATGGGACTAATTTATTAATTTATAACTCCATTGTTCCAAAAGAACTAAGTCTATAATCAGGTAGAATCCGACAGACTTTAGTTGAGACTTACGCTGATTATTAGATCTTTTCTGTAAGATTCTGAAAGCAGTCAAAGTTTGATTAAAAATTAATTGAAAAATGACGCTGTCCCTCAAAGGCCTTTCAACCATAAGGTGACTGCTGCTGGATGCGATGTTTGAGCAGAAAATAAAATGAGTGAATTTATGGTTGTAGGAAAGACAAACTCATGGTAGAAGATTATGGTAAAAAGTGTAAAATGTTTTCTGATCTACCCAAGGCATTAAACTGCTCTGTCATTCATCTGGGGGAAAAAAAGAAATTGTTTTAATGAAAAATTTAATTTATTTAAAATACATTTTAAAAATAAATGAAGGTTTGAAAGTTTACATTAGGAAAATGCATAAATTCCCAGAAGACATATATAAGAATATTCATAACGTTTATACATGATAGCCCCAAACTATAAACAGCCCAAGTATCCAACAAGAGTATTATAGGTAAGTGATCTATAGTGAATTTTACAGTGTGATAATATACAGAATTGAAAATATTAAAAATTACCAATATTTAAGGCAATATAAATTAATCTCATGAAAATAACATTTAATAAATCAGATGTAAAAAGCATGCGTGATTCCATTCATAGAAAGTTAAAAAATCTGCACATGATAACATGCATTAAAAATACCTCTTTTTAGAAGTTATGATACAGGTTCCCCTAAAGGGGAGAGTATGGTAGGTGAGAGCTGACATGGGGGTGTGGGGGAGTCCAGGATGTTGGTCCTGTTCTGTTTATGATCTGAGTGCTGCTTACACAGACATAGTCACTTTGTGAGAATTCACTTAGCTGTACACTTTAATTTGTGTACTTTTCTGTGTGCAATAAAAAATGCTTCAAAATAAAAAATGTCAGTGTAGATTTTTTAATGCTTCCCACTGTAACATCCATTAGTATAATACGCATTAATTGCCTGTAGAAAAGCTGGAGTTTTTTGGACATCTGAATAGACAGCCCATTCTAAGTAGGGGACCATACCATGTACACTATAACTAGTTGAGAGCTGAAATAAATTTGGCATCTTCAATTGACTCCTATCTAAAGATTCCAATATTTTAATAGACAAACATACTTCATAGGTGCTGAACCATCTAGCAAGATCAGAGTTAAGTTCTGTGAAGTGAAAGTTTTCAATTCTCAATTGTTTTTTCTCAATTGAAGCTGCTAACATTTTAACCCATGAGTTTTCACAAGTACTGTATTTTATCTCTGTGTATTTTGATTGGTTTGCCAAACTTAGGTGCTATGAAATTGTAAGGCTTCTTAATTTCTGTTCCTTTATATAATATAAATTTATCAAATTGGAAATAGGAATGTAATCAAAAGAGACTTGTACAAGTGGAACTATTCTAAAGCACAATTATGAAATTAAATCTTAAACACTGTGTAAACTCTCATCATCCAATTTGTTCAGTTCCTCCCTTGCTTCCATGGGGATAAATTTTAATGTTTCCCTGTTTTCCCATTCTATTTTAAATAAAACTTTGATTCAATAAAAGCTTCAAAAGCCAAAGTTAATTGAGGCTCTATTTATTTAATACCTTGATGAAAGATTTCAAAGAAATTTTAAACAAAATGTAAACAGAATTTAAAGGGCTGATAAACCAAAAAATTTAAAAAATATATTAGTATATGCAGTTGATTCACAAAGGAGACTTCAAAAGCTCATATATGTTTAAAATCAAATTGATGAAAGGAATCTAAGTCAGAAAGCATACACTGCAAAGCTGAAATAGTCTTTTGTATTCAACATCTGCTTCATTTCAGAAAAGTTACTTTCCCTATGTCTGTATAAAAGTAGTTGTGCATTTTGACGCTTCAACTTCTCTTTGGATTGATATAATAATGCAGCTAGTTCTTGCACTACTACAAATTAGGAGTTTATCACAACCAATTCTAAGAACACTTCAATTTCTTAAATTTTCTTAATTAGTAAGAACCTGGTTTTTCCTCCATAATGTGCTCCAACAAAAATTGGATTGACACTGTCACCACAAAAAATCATATTTTATTCTGAACACTCATTGAATTTATATTAGCATTCAAGATGTCAGACTATTTCACCTTTCACCTAAGGAATCTCCTAAAACTTTTTTTAAGTTACATGAACTGGATGAAACAATATCACATTTATCAGAATTAATTTTTTTGTTGTTCTATTTAGAGTATCTGATAACATGTAAAATTTGTATTATTTAAGTGTTCTTGAAATTCTTCTGTGGATGGGAACTAGTTTCACAGCTATTGCTTCACATTCCTTATGTGCACAAGAAAGCTTGGAATTAAAAAGCAAGAAATTTGATCTAAATGCAAAATCAAACTTTACAGAGTAAATTGTAATCATACTTGCTGAAATTGTCTGGGTTCTTAAAATAACTCCTAATTTTTGAAGTAGATGCTGACACTTCGTGGCAGTTTCTGGTCTTTGTGTGTTCAAGTATATCACTGTGGTTCCCATAGTTAAGTGCCAAATATCAGCAAACATTTTGTGGAAGATACATGTTTATCATCAGCTTTCTAGAGAAATTAAAATGCCAGAGGCATTTCACTGGACATTGACTTTTGCTTACTTTACATTCATTGTTGCCATAAGAGTTTACTGTAAAATGAAAGTGTTACCAAACCAAAAAAATAAATATTCGTAAATTGAGAAAGACTGGAGAAAATCACTATAGCAAAGGCATCAAGATTTTTCTCTACTATAGGGCAGGACTGCTCACTCTCTAATCCCCACATATATTTTGTCTAAAATTCAAAAGTATAAGTTTCCCCATTTTCATTAGCTCCACTGACTGGTGGCCAAGTGACTTTTGTGCATCTCCTAGGGTGTAACAGAGGCCACAACTAAACTGGTTGGTACAAGGCTGGGCCAGTAGGACAAAGAATTCCTAATCCTACCTAGACTGGAAAGAGCTGTATCTGGCCACCTAATTCTGAGAGCACTTCAGTTATCAGCTAGCACCCTGAACACTGTCCTTGAAAAGGAAATGTTAGTTACCTCACTTTCCTCTATCTTAGAAGTTTCTTTAGTAAAGAAGTAAATAGAAGTAAATATTTCAGATTTACACAGTTGTAATAAGAACTCTGTTTTCTGTACATGTATCTCATACCACTAGATCAGACCATGACCAAAGTTGGAGGTACAAATTGTTTGTCTACATAATAATCCCTTATTATTTTAATACAACAACTAATGGTAATATTTCATTGAAAACTAAAAACTCTGAGACAGAGGCTAAAGTGCATGGGATTCTGAGACACTAGTTGGCAAGTTAAGAACTCTTTCAAGTTTTTATGTTGGAATTCATGGAATCAGTTCTCAAAGAACTGATTAGAACTTTTTTAGATTTTTTAGATTTAGAACTCAAAGAACTGGTAAGAACTTTTTTTTCTTTTTGTTTTTAAAGATTTTATTTATTTATTTGAGAGAGAGAGAGAGAGAGAGAGAATAAGCAGTGGGAGGGGCTGAGGGAGAGAGAGAGAGACAGGGAAGCAGACTCCCTGCTGAGCAGGAAGCCCCATGGCTGGATCCCAGGACCCAGAGATCATGACCCGAGCTGAAGGCAGACGCTTAACCAACTGAACCACCCAGGTGCCCCTTGGTAAGAACTTTTACAGACCAAAATATGTCCCATTCGTCCCTATCAATCTCTTTTATCTGTTGTCATAAATAATTACTTTTTCACAGTCTAATCAATATGGGAGTGAAAGAGAGGTGCCTGGGTGGTTCAGTCAGTTAAACAACTAATTCCTGGTTTCAGCTCTGGTCATGATCTTAAGGTTAGGATTGAGCCCCACATTGGGCTCTGTACTCAGCTCGGCACTGAGTCTCCTTCAGGTTCTCTCTCCCTGTGCCTTTGCTTCTCTCCATGTTCATAATCTCTCTCTCTCTAAAATAATAAATAATAAAATCTTTGAAAGATATAGAAGTGAAAGAAAATAAAAGGCACTTAAAAAAATTAGAAAAAGAAGTCCATAAAGAAACATAAGCAGAACAGTTTTCAAGTTGACTAACAATTCTAGGTGGGTGGTAGGGTAATTGGAAGTCCAGTGAACATATAGTCTCTTTCTTCCACTGACGAATAGATGCCATCTTGCTTTATTTGATTAAGATTGGCAGCAAAATAAATATAATTCACTATTTGATACATAGTTCATTCAGTTGGTTTTATGGGTGATAACTCAATGATTCTTTGGTCTCCATTTGTAGTTGGTAGTTTATCTACCGATTTAACACTTGGGTTCAATTTCACAGATATAGGTTTTCTAGGGAAATTCTACAGTATAATACCCTGAATATATCTGTAGTACCTGTGACTGGAGGAGTCAATATAACCAACCACCTGTTGACATCATACTTAATCTGAATGTGTGCATAGTAAATAAAAATGTAGCAGAAATAATTGTCTTCTAAGAGAATGGTTCAACCTTCAATTATGATTTTTCTTCCTGTGACCTCAACAATCTTATTTGTAATAAAAGCTTTTTTTTTTTTGCAAGATTTTTATTTATTTATTTGACAGAGAGAGAGAGATCACAAGTAGGCAGAGAGGCAGGCAGAGAGAGAGGAGAAGCAGGCTCTCCGCTGAGCAGAGAGCCCGATGCGGCGCTTGATCCCAGGACCCTGAGATCACGACCTGAGCCGAAAGCAGAGGCTTAACCCACTGAACCACCCAGGTGTCCCTGAAAGCTTTTTTTCTTGACACTGCTAATAAATGATTATGTTTTGGGACCCTTGGAAATCACCCCTATATTATTTTAAAATCTTATAAGTTTTAAAAATCATAGTCCTATATCATATTGTTCTCTGGAGAAAGAATCAGTCTAATTCCCGAAATAGACAACTCTTCAAAATATAGTAAGATAATTTTCACATTTTCAGACAATCATTGCTTAATATTCTCATTTCCTCAGCCTAGATTCCTCCATATACGTTCCTTACTGAAATTTAATTTAAGCAATTAAACCAAAACAGATTTTGCATCTTTCTTTAATTTTGAAACTGATTTCCATTTCATGGCTGTCATTATAACATGACCAAATTAAACTGTGAATAATTGAACATTTCTTTTTATAATATGGCAATAACATTGGTTGATCATCATATAATCGTTTGGTTTGTTCAATGCAACCTAGTTATTAAGATGGGAAAAATAATTCACAAACTTAGTTAAAAATTTTTTCCTAGAAATCTAGAAAATGATTAAGGCCAATAATTATTTTAATTATGACTTTAAATACTGTGTGTTTTAAATAAAATTTTAATTTTATTTATTTTTATTTTAATAATAAATTATTAATTTTATTCTGTATCTAAAAACTGTAGAAATTGTTGGAGGAGTCGTGCAGAAGGGATTTATTGGGAAACTTCAGGGGGATAGATGCTCATAAGAACCTTGGGTCAAAGCTCTGATTAAATCTAGGATAATGTTCAGCATTAATAAATGCACAATAAATGTGTTGAATGAATGAAATATTAAAGTCTATATTTATAAAAGTAGTTTTTACAAATTCTACTTTAGAAATACTAAGTACAGTCCAAGTAAAGTGAGTAACTGCAGCAAAAGCAAATGAAAAATTTGAATGCCACCTTTATACAGAAAAATAAAACTAGGATGAAAAAAAGAGGAAAAGAAAACTAGGGGGTGCCTGGGTGACTCAGTTGGTTGAGCATCTGCCTTCGGCTTGGGTCATGAGCCCTGTGTCCTGGGATCGAGTTCTGCATTGGGCTCCCTGCTCAGCAGAGGGGCTGCTTCTCCCTCTGCCTCTGCCTGCTGCTCTGCCTACTTGTGCTCTCTCTGTCTGTCAAATAAATGGACAAAATCTAAAAAAAAAAAGAAAGAAAGAAAACTAGGAAATATGGTTACTTAATTATACTTCCCTTCAATTTTTGTTGTTGTTGTTACTTTTATGTGAAAGAAGATGATGAGTGACCAGAAATTTTGTTACCTTTGGGCAGATTGAGTGAATGCTTTCTTAGGATATTTCGAATGAACAAAACATATTTACTATTAAAAATGACATGCACATTGCACAAACTTACTTGATTGTTCTTGCCTTCTGAGTAATGACTGGAAGAATATATGAAAACAATAAGAAGGCAAAATAATACTATCTGTCTTTGTAGTAAACCCAAAAATTCCTAAGGTATTGACTGTAGCCTAATCCATAAATATATCTGGGAGAAGAAAATGTGCCACAGAACCTAAATTCGTGTTTTGTTCTGTTGTATGTATGCTCACAATGTTCTTAAAAATCCTCTTTTTTTCAATGTATAAAAGATGACAAGGCACCATAATTCTCCTTGCTCCAACTTCCTTGAAGTGCATTTTTTATATATATCAAAGGTCAAACTCACCAGCTTGCTCAGCACAGAAAATGAAAAGCAAGTTCTAAGAAAACAGGTTACGAATGTTAAATGCTTCAGGTCATGAGACATGCCCAAAAGGGATTTCCTAACAAGATGTGGCATACAGAAACAAGGGCTGGCACAACGCAAAACAAAGTAACCTTAATCAGAAACATTTCTGAAGGAAACTATCTTTACATCATGTGAAAACCTCACACCTAGAGTTACAATAAATTCTTTTCCAGCCCCCTGAGGACAAAATAAAACAAAATAATGTTCTTTTTATTTTTTAAAATTTTTAAAGATTTTATTTATTTATTTATTTATTTATTTATTTATTTATTTATTTGAGAGAGAGAGAGCATGTGCATCTGAGCAGGGGGAGGGGCGCAGTGTGGGGAGAGGAGGCTTGAGAGCATATTGGTGCTAAGCATGAAGCCCAACACAGGGCTTGATCTCACGACCCTGAAATCATGACCTGAGCTGAATCCAAGGGTCGGTTGCCTAACTGACTGAGCCACTCAGGTGCCCTAATGATGTTCTTTTTAAAGATTTTTTTTTTTAATTTATTCATTTGAGAGGAAGACAGAGCACAAGCAGGGGGAGAGGCAGAGGGAGAAGCAGACTCCCTGCTGAGCTGGGAGCTGGAAGCAAGGCTCAATCCTAGGACCTGGAGATCATGACCTAAGTCCAAGGCAGATTCTCAACCATCTGTGCCACCCAGGCACACCTAATGTTCTTTTCAGAAGCTATTTTTAATCTATATTTACTTTCTCAGGCTCAAAACAACTACATAATTTGCCAAAATTTGAAAAGCCTTTTAATCCCATAAAGTAGTTCTCGATACTGAGCCGTCCGTATTATCCGAATATAGAGGAACTTGCTAAGAAGTAATACTAGGAAATTCTGCTGTGCAACTGTACATAACAAGAACCTAATGCAATTTCTATTATTAAGCTTTCTTAAAATGTAAAGATTATTATTCTAAGTGAGATAGGTAATAAAAGTCTTAATGCTGACCTAGTTTAAGCCATTTAAGACAATGTAAATGCACTGATTAATGAGCATATATTTTCCTAATCTTTAAGAAATGTAATATGTAAAGATGAAATACTAACTTTTAACTCCTGACTCCTCAAACACATCTCTGTAACATAGGTGAAAATGTTGAAGTGTATTTGAACTTCTACTGGAAAACAAACATAGGCTTTAACTATTGAGAGTAACTGCTGTCTAGCAGGGGAATGGGACTGGGAACCAGTTCTTGATTTGGAATTCCTGATTTTCACTTGGTTCATGATTTATACTCTTATAAAGAGTGCTTCCATTTCCTAGTTGTGTGAGTTTGAGCAAGTTATAAGGTGCTTTTCTCTAAATATCTGTCTGACAATGAAAAAACAAATCGACCAATATATAGCAAAAGTCGACATTCTGTTTTCTTTCTCTCTTCTCTTCCCTGTGCAAAAGCACTATGTGATTTAAGTGTCTATTAATGAAGCATTAAACAAAAGATTATTATAAATTTCTGTGTTGTAAATGTTCTTAAAGTTCTATAAATTCAACTTCATCCTTTCCTATATGACCTAATGCAGGCCCAGGAAAGTTAGGTAACGTGGCCAAAGTCATAAGTAGTATCAGCCAGAGATAAAACTTGTTCTCTAAACTTATAGTCTAGTGCTGTTCCCAATTGTACCTTCCTCAGAGGTTGTACTGTCTTTATAAAATTCTTGTATGAAGCTTCTTATTTAAGCAATGATTCTACCAAACCACACTGTCTTGGAAGTGTTGTTCAAATTTTTACGTCCAGTCCTCTCCTTGCTTTACTGAGCAACCAAGTTCAGTCAAAATTATTTATGACTATTTCTTCTTCTCTAATACAGAAATAAAAATGCTCACTATTATAAAGGTTCATAAATATTTGCATTCTAGAGCTGCGCACTGCTTGCACCCATACATGGTAATGACTGACAAAAAATGAGAAGAGAATAAATGATCTTCAAGATTGAAATTACAAAATGTCAATGAACTGAAAAAGGATACATTAAGGAAATTCTTTTAGATGAGGGAGCACAAAGTAAAATATGAAATATTATGCAACCAACCTACAAACTTAAAAAAAAAACCTAAAGACATTGACAGCACACTGACATAAGCTCTTTTTGCTGAAAATCCAGGTTTGAAATACTGCTCTAGAATTACTTATTAGAATATTGAATATTATGTGGGAGGATAGAGAAGGCAGTCTTTTTATTTTTCATCCCACTTAGAGATAAATTCTCTTCAGGCTGATTTGTAGAGCCTACTAGATAAAACCTTTCCCTAAATTAAAAAAAAAAATAGGACAGTCTCTCTACCAGTTATAACACAGAGAAAATGTCCCATGGGTGTCCCTTTGCACAAAACGGCCTTAGTTTTTCTTATATAGAACTCCCTTCCATAAGGAGGACATCATTTTCTTGAAATGTAGTTCTCTCCATATTTCTGTTAAGAGTATAAATCATGAGCTAAGTGAAAATATTTAAGATCTAAAAGGGATAATACAGAATCCATCATAAAAGGGGAGAATGTTTGGAGAAAGTCTTAGAAAACAGGATGCCTTCCATTTCTGTACATTTCTGGATTTGAAGCTGAATTCAAAATACGTGCACTTTTTATGGTGATTAAATGCTAATTTTAATCTGGCATTGGCATGATTAGAAACATGTATTCTGTTCTAGATGAAAACTCTTAGTCTTGAGAAGTAGGAATAAATACAATAAATCATCCTTAAAAGACAGTGGAAATTTTAAAACTTTGAGATCTAATAATTGGAATTATAAATTGAAGCTCAGGTGGATGAGTTATATTCATTTTTCATGTTACTTTGTACAAGTGGTTCCTCTCTATACATGTGAATTTGGAAATGTCTTTTTAATTCAGCATTAATGTGTTTCCATTATAATAAAATTCTTTTAGAAAGTAATGACTGTAAGACACACCCTCTACTAATTGTCAGGCTGTTTTTTACATTCATCTAATTTTCATCCTCAAAGCAGTCCTATGAGGTTTGTATCATTATTTATATTATATAAAGGAAGAAGTCAAAGTCTAATGGTAAGTGAATTACTTGCAGATCTAATAGAGTTGGGATGACACCTAGATCTGTCATTTTGATTTTTTGGGTATGTGTGATTTAAGTTATAATTTAATTCATATCACATATTAACCTAACAAATTTTCATTTAATTATTTTTAGTAGAGTTGCAAAAAAAATTATCTAGTATTTATACATGTGTTTTCCCCAGCTTTACTGAGATATAATTGACATAGAACGGGGAGGGGCAGAGGGAGATGGAGAGAATCTTAAGCAGGTTCCATGCTTAGAACCTGATATGGGGCTCAAACTCATAACCCTGAGATCATGACCTGAGCCAAAATCAAGAGTTGGATGCTTAACCAACTGAGCCACCCAGGCATCCCCCAAAATTTACTTTTTAATTTCATTTACTCTGCATTACTTTAAATTTTATCCCAATTCAGAGAGTATAAGTTTGTGTTGATTTGATACATTTATGTATTGTAATATTGATTACCATCATAGCTTTGGCTAACAATGCCATAATGTCACATAATTCCATTTCTTTTTTACAGTGAAGAGTCACTACTCTGTTAGTGACTTTCAAGTATATAATATAGTCCTGTTACTTATGTTCACAATGCTGTAGCTGTATTACTAGATCCCCGGAACTTATCCATCCTCTAACTGGAAATTTGTACAATTTGACCAATATCTTGGATTTCTCCCATCCCTCATTCCTGCTAACCACCATTCTACTTTCTGTTTCTGTGAGTTCAGCTTTTTTAGATTCCACATATATGTGATATCATAGGGTTTTTGTCTTTTTCCCTCTCATTTCACTTAGCATAGTGACCTCAAAGTCCATCCATCTCACCTTCCTTCACATGTCTGAATAATGTTCTATTGTGTACATAATAATACATCTTTATCCATTTATCCATTGGTGAACTGTTAAGCTTGTCTCCATGTCTTGACTATAGTCAATAATGCTGCAAAGAACATGAGACTGCAGATATCTCTTCAAGATCCTGTTTTAGTTTCATTTGAATATATACCTGGAAGTGGGATTACTGAGTCATATGGTAGTATTTTTTTTTAAGTTTTTGAGGAATCTTCATACTGTTTTCCATAGCGGCTGCACCAATTTATATTCCCACCCACCGTGCACAAGTGTTCCCTTGTCTCCACATCGTGGCAAACACTTATCTCTTATCTTCTTGATGATAGGCATTGTAACAGGTATGAGGTGATAGCTCATCATGGTTTTGATATTCATTTCCCAGGTGATTAAGTATGTTGAATACTTTTTCAGGTAGCTGAAACCATTTGTGTATTTTCAGGGAAGAATGTTTATTTAATTCATCTGCCATTTTTTAAAGTTTGTTTATTGTTTGTTTGTTTGTTTAAGTAAACTCTACACCCAACGTAGTGCACGAACCTATAACCCAGAGATCCAGAGTTGCATGCTCCACTGACTGAGCCAGCCAGGTGCCCCATCTACCCATTTTTAAATCAGGTTGTTTCTTTGTTATTGAATAGTAGAGTTCTTTGTATATTTGGACATTAACCTCTTATCAGAGCCATTGTTTGAAAATATTACTTTTTCATCTTATTGATTGTTTCCTTTGTGGTGCAAAAGCTTTTTAACTTGATGTAATCCCACTTACTGCTTTTTGCTTTTGTTGCTTGTCCTGTTGTTGTCATATCCAAAAAATTGTTGTCAAGACCAACGTCCAGGAGCTTTCTCTCTATGTTTTCTTGTAAGAGTTTTACAGTTTCAGATCTTATGTTTAAGACTTTAATCCATTTTGAGTTAATTTTTGTGAGTGTAAAATAGGGGCCCATTTTCATTTTTCTGCATATGCTTCCCCACTCCTCCCAACACCATCTCTCAAAGAGACTATCTCTTTCCTATTGTGGATTCTTGACTCTCTTGTGAAATATCAGTTGACTGTATACGTGGAGATCTCTTTCTGGGTTTTTGATTCCTTTGTTTATTTCTTTTGCCAGTACCAGATTGTCAGTACCATATTGCTTTTCTTACTATAGCTTTGTAATATAGTTTGAAATCAGGAAGTGTGATGCTTCCAGATTTATACTTTCTCAGGATTGCTTTCCTAGTCAAGGTCTTTTGTGATCCCATATGAATTTTAGAACTGTGTTTTCTATTTCTGTAAGAAGTCCCCACTGGGATTTTGATAAGGATTGTATTGAATCTATAGATGATTTAGGGTAGTTCTTCCAAACAATAGGGGAATTCTACTCTTGGACATCCAACTCTTGATTTTGGCTCAGGTCATGATCTCAGGGTTATGAGTTCGAGCCCCACATCAGGCTCTAAGCATGGAACCTGCTTAACATTCTCTCCATCTCCCTCTGCCCCTCCCTGCTCTAAAATAAATAAATAAATAAATTAATTAATTAATAAGTAATTTTTTTGATGACCAAATAAGTTGCAAAGATCTAACCTTAACACTCCCAATACCCTTAAGTGATTTTCTCATGAAAATTATTACAATTTGGCCCAAGGCCTATGATGCCAAAATATGGATTTTATGGATATTATCTTTCCGGAAATAAACCAGAACTCAGGAAATGTCTTAATATATGAAAAGTTCTACATTTTATTCATTAAATTGCTGTGAACTGAAAAGTTTCAATAGGAATGATTAGAATGCTTGTTTTATAACAGTGTATTTTAAATATTGCAAGTGAAATAGTTTACATTATTGAAAAATACAAAAGTAAAATAATCAAAACTAAAATCAAACAAGAGTTTAAAATACAGGAAAGGGAAATTTAGCAGGAAATCATGATAAAGCAGTGACTTTAAAGTTAATTCTAGGCATTTAAATTGCAATGACACAAGCTTCTGGCATCAGTAAGGAGCTTTCTGCCCCAAATATTCCAAAAGAAAGTCACCAAGAGACGTTTACCTTCCCAAAATCCCACTCATGAGGTTCCCATAAAATAAAGGAATAACCTGAATCTCAATCCCTAAGCTGAGCCTTTATCAGCAACTTTTGTTAGCCTAATTTCCATAAAAAATTCTTGCTTGGCTTTAATTGATTTGTTAATGACAATATAAGATACATACTTTATATTTTAACATACTGTATTATTTTGTAAACTAGATTATATTCAGCATAGATTGTATTTTTATCCTTCTTTTTATTCTTTTCAATAGGGTGAGTCAAACCCTAATGGAAGAATTTTATTAGTATTAGCTATTCTCATAAAAGGGAAGACAAAATGTCTATTCCCCCCCACCACCCGGGATAACTTACAGGATTTTCCCTTATCCCCTAGAAAGAAGTCTTCTATTCCATATCTAACTTGTGACTGTAAATGTAAAACTTGACACCTTTCAACAACTCAACAGAAGCATAAGTTAAAACTTTTCCTAAGAAAGTATCAATAAAGAATACACTAATATAAATCAAATTAAAAATTAAACTGTTGAAATATAAATATAGACTGTAGTTTAGTTAGTAGTATTGTACTAACCTGATTTTGATTATTGCATTATAGTTATGTAAGATGTTATCATTGGGGAAAGATAGGTAAAGGGCACATGGAACTCTGTATTATTTTTACAACTTCCATGTAGACTTTAACATTATTTCAGAATAAAAACCTTTTGTTTTCAACCCAAATATGGTAGAAAATTTGAAATTAGAATATTTTACCCCTAGAATCACTTAGTCCACATGTTAGGAAATGAAGCACTATCATATTCATCATTTCCAACACATGGCTCTCTGTTACCACCAAACCTCCCTATCTATACTGGAATTAACTGTGCTGCATGTAGGAGAGAAATGACAT
Source organism: Ailurus styani (assembly GCA_002007465.1). Classification (NCBI taxonomy): domain Eukaryota; kingdom Metazoa; phylum Chordata; class Mammalia; order Carnivora; family Ailuridae; genus Ailurus; species Ailurus styani. The sequence continues at coordinate 388,774 of LNAC01000026.1, forward strand.
ACCTAGAAAACTTCTAGAGTATTCCCTTATTCGGTTTAACTCTCAAAAATAATCAGATGGTCCAGAATATCTCACTAAAATACTTTGGGTAGTGTAGCACAATGGTGTTTCCTTAACAAAGCTCTTAAATCCATGTTTCATTTTACTGCCTCTGAGATAAACCTAATTACATTCAACTAGCTCCCACCAAGAAGGCATCAAAAGTATCTTTCTAGTGCATCATTCTTTCCAAAGCACTTTTATCAATGTGTATGCCAAGACCAAGGGTCATTTTATGGAATATATGAGATTTTATATATATATGTATACACACACACACACACACACACATATACACACACACATATAATCATTTTACAAACTCTAAAGCAAAAAATACCCATAAAGATTCTGTGATAATTTCTGTTTGAATCGCTCTATCAAAGTCCTCAGAATACTTCTGAATGAGTTGAGAAGAAAGTATATGGCCTCTTACTGAAGGGAGATAAGGCTTTGCAGTAGCTAGATGAAATTAGACAACCCTCAGTATGTCTGAATCTCCATTTCCTATGAAAATAGGGATAAAGAATCAGGAACTGTGAAACTTTTTGTTACATAATTGTGTTAAATTGTCTAGGACAATTGTTAGCGTATATAAGAAACTTGCATATAATGTTTCATTTCCCACCCTCCCTACAGAAGACAGAATTTAAATTATCCTTTGACTAGTGACTCTGACATTCCTTGAGAGAATGTGTCCTGTCCATTATTAAGCTCCAGCTTCTACAGTCATTTGGAGATAATGTCTTGACTATTTTTGCATTGACTATTTAAGGATGAACAGGAGGGGCGCCTGGGTGGCTCAGTGGGTTAATGCCTCTGCTTTCGGGTCAGGTCATGATCCTAGGGTCCTGGGATCGAGGCCCACATCGGGCTCCCTGCTCAGCGGGGAGCCTGCTTCCCCCTCTCTCTCTCTGCCTGCCTCTCTGCCTCCTTGTGATCTCTCTCCCTCTGTGAAATAAATAAAATAAAATAAAATAAAATAAAAAGGATGAACAGGAGGCCTGAAGCTCTGAAGATGAAATCCACAGACGATAAGTAACCCAGAAAGCATTTCCTGTTATTAGAGCTACACAGCAGTACATTATATTGATTTGAATTATTATTATCCTGAATTGTTTTTAACATAACACGGCTTTCATTGTGTAACGAAACTGGACCAGAGTGTACTAGCTTCTGATTATTTCAGCATTTAGCACTGTGCCTGACACATTATACCCAGAAATGTTTGTGGGATGAATAAATGATGAATGAGTGAAATACTTCTCTAGTGATATTTGGGAAAAAATAGTTAAGTGATTCAATGTATTTCTTTTATGCAGCTATAAGAACAAGTAAGACATAATTATTAGGATATGTTGTGCAGCTTTATAAAAAAGTTTCAGAAGAACATCATTGAACAGACCATCATTTGAATCTAGACCATATCTGCTTAAATTTACAGTAACTTCCTTTTGTATGGTTCTAGGTGATTGATTTATACATACAGATCCTGATAATGGAAGTATGTGCTAATGACAATATTAAAAAAGGAAGCCATTTGCTCAAAAATTATCAATGAATCGTTCTTTAAAGAGTGATAGAATTAGGGTGCCTGGGTGGCTCGGTGGGTTAAAGCCTCTGCCTTTGGCTTGGGTCATGATCTCAGGGTCCTGGGATCAAGGCCTGCATCGGGCTCTCTGCTCAGCAGGGAGCCTGCTTCCTCCTGTCTCTGCCTGCCTCTCTGCCTACTTGTGATCTCTCTCTCTGTCAAATAAATAAATAAAATCTAAAAAAAAAAAAGTGATAGAATTAAAATGCCCTATGTAAGAACATGGAATTCACCACCAAATGGCTGCTAAAGAAATGCGTTTTCTATGTGAATAAGTAATGAAATATTAAGATTCATCCATTCTTTCTCAAGATCTCTAGCATCAGTTTTTTATCCCTACTTGCTCCTGGCTCCCACAGCTATTCCGGTGACTGAATCTTTAGGACTCGCCCACTGCCCTCTTTAGTTGCTACTTGCTCAAGTGTCAGTCTCTCCATTATAGGACATAGCAGCTGTCCCCAGGTTTATAATCACCAAGTGACATGATGTCTACAATGAGTCCTATCATGTCTTATCATTCTATTAGCCTTAGTCACCAACAGAAACTTACACCTGTGCCCCTTTCTAGTCAACCCCAAAACTCGGTCAGCAGCATTCCCTCTGTTGCTATAATAGGTTAATTAGCAGTACTTGTTCATGAACTTCATGTAAATGGACTCAGAATATATATTCTTATGTCTGGTTTCTTTCCTTTTGCCAGACAAAAGAAGTTTGAAATCTATTACTCTGTTGTATCAATAGTTTATTCCTTTTATATTGAGAGGTAGTCCATGTTCTGAATACACTACAATTTGTATATACATGTTCCTATTGTTAGACATTTGGATTATTTCTAGTGTTTGGCTATTGTGAATAAAGATACTATTAATATTCTCTAATAAGTCTTTGTGGACATATGTTTTTCATTTCTCTAATAAATGCCTGTTCAAGGTGGCACATATTTAATTAATCCCTTCAATTATTTTATATAGCAGTTATTTTACATCTTCTATTAGAAATCTGTTGTCAATCTTTATATAAAGAAAGACAGAGAGGGAGAAAAATATATATAAATATGTATATTTTTATATATAACATAATATAATATATATAATATAATATAATGTAAATATATAATAAAATATGTGTATATATGTGTGTATGTGTGTGTGTGTGTATTTACCCTCCCTGTATGTAATTAGTGTCCTCATGTCTTTAATGTAATCTTTTCATAAGATGTTTAAAATTTTGGTTTGTTCAAATTTTCATTTTTTTGTGGCTAGTGCTTTATGATTCTTTCCAAAGAACTTTTTGCCTACCCCAAGTTTGTGAAGTTTGTGAAAGTTTTCTTGTATGATTTCTTCTAGAATTTTTGTAGCTTTAAAAGCTATGTTGAGATCTTTGAACCATCTGCAGTTAATGGTAGTGTATGCTATGAGGTATGAGTTCAAGTATATTTTGTTTTATCTCAAAACGCAGTTTGTGAACCATTTGTTAAAAGGATTTATTTTCTTATTTGTTGCTTTGGTTGAGAATTAATTGACTGTGTAAGTATCAGCATATCTTCAAACTCTCCATTTGGGTCCACTTATCTGTATTTCTAGCTTTAGCTATTCTATTTTGATAACCATAATATTAAAGTAAGACTTAAAATCAGGAAGTACAGTTCCTCCAAATTTGTTATCTTACGTGATTGTTTTGTTTATTAGAGATCCTTTGCATGCCCATATAAGTTTTAGGATTAGTTTGTTAATGTTTACAACAAAGACAGATGAAATTTAGATCAAGGGGGCCTGGAGTTTATGTGTCAGTTTGAGGATAAGTGAAATTCTAGTATCAATTTGTCTTTGCAATATGTTATAGTTTTCAGTATAGAGGTCTTGCATTTTATCTGTTAAATTTGCTAAATTTCTTCCTGATTATGTTAAATTTTCTTGATGTTATTGTAAATAATATTTATATTTTAATTTTATTTGTTTTTGATTAACATAGAAATATAATTAATTTCTATATATTGCCCTGTATGAAATGAACTTTCTAAATTTTCTTATTAGATCTAGTAATATTTTTTATAGGTTTCCTAGGAGTTTCTTTGGAAATAATTATATTAACTATGAATAAAGACAGTTTTAGTTCATTTATTTCAGTCTTTATTTCAGTTTGGTAAGTCTGGTAATTTGTGTCTTCTTTTTTTTTTTTTAGTAGGTGAATCTGGAAAGTTTTTTAACCTTTAGAGAGAACCAAATTTTGTCTTTTAAAATTTTTATCTACTGTTTTTCTTTAACTTCACTGCATTCCGCTCTTATACTATTTTTTAAATAACTTTTACTCTGGGATCAGTTTGTTTTTCGTTTCTGTGCTTCTTGAAAACCTATAATTATTGCTTTAGTTATTTTTTTCTTCATATAGGCATTTAAAAGTATAAATTTCTAAGAAATGCTTTTGTTATAGCCACTAAATTTTAATGTGCTATGTTTTCATTAATATTCAGTGAAAATATTTTCCTACTTCTCGGTAGCTTTTTAAAAATTCATGATTTACTTACAAAAGTGTACTTAACTTCCAAATATTTGCATATTTTCTAGGTACTTTACTGTCATTGGTTGCTAATTTAATTCTGATAGTTTTACTATAGAATTTATATGATTTTTCCTTTTAATATTTCAATTAGATCGAGTTGTTTAACAAAGGTGTTCAAATTTTCTTAATCCTTACTTATTTTTTTCTTGTGGACCTTCCCTGGATTAACAGGTTCCTATATCCAAATGTCTGTTACGCTCGTCAGCTTTAGTGTCTAAAAGATATTTCAGACTTCACAAAGGAAACTTTGCCCAATTCTGTGCCCCCGCCGTGTCTCCACTAATTCAGTCAGTTTCACCAGTATTCATCCCTTTGTCCTTTGCTCAGGTCAAACACTAAGAATAATCTTTTATTTCTCTCTGTCTCTCTCTCCCTCTCTTTTTTTTTAATCTTACACACTACTTTCAACCCATTAATGGATTCCATTCTGCCCCAAACATATGAGATCTGACATTTTATTGACAACTCTACTGATAAATCTGCAGTCCAACCATGATATCTTTCACTGACTACTCTCACTGCACTGCCCCTCTACTCATGGCTTCACATCCAAGTTGTCAAAAAGAGCCAGGATGATCTCATTAAATTCTCCTTGGGCTTCCTACTGCAACCAGAATTACATAAACCCCATATCATAAACTCCACAGGCCCTACATGAGCTGGCCCCTGCATATTTCTCCAATTCATCTCAAGTTACTCTTCCCCTCCTTCATTATTCTCCAGACATGGTTGCTTCCTCCACTCCTTCCCCTAAGTGATTGAGGATTTGGCACTTCCCATTTCTTCTACCTGGAGTAGTAGTCTTCCTCTAGATTATCTGAGTACCTCTTCCTCTTTATGGAAATCTCAATACAAGTATCAGCTCTTCAGAGGGACCTTCCTTGACTACTCAAATTCATGTACTACCCACCATCACTTTCTTTTTTCTCATGGCTCTTTTATTCCCTGAAACTATTTTATTTAGTTGTTTATGTGTTCCTTATCTTCCTCATTCCTGGAATGTAATATTATCAGGGGAGGAGTTAGATACATTGTGTTCAGTGCTTCTGTGGTATACCTTCTCTCTTGTACAGTGCCTGATTCATTGTATCTACCCAATAAACATTGATTGATTGAATGACTCCATTTCTCTGAGTTTAGATAGGAGACCCAGGCATTGGATTTGATGATAAATATTCACAGATTTCACTAGATATGTGGCTTTCTCATAGAAAGCCATGAATGGGAAGATTCCTGTAAGTCATTCACTTTTTAAATAACCCTCACTTTTTTGGTTTTATTTAAATCCCTTCACTATATTCTAAATCAGTTCCTCCTATCTCAAGTCAGTTGAACAGCTGCCTGCCTTTGTCATTCAAAAACCATCATAAAGTTAAGCCTCTTTCTTCTTTCCGAACTAAATAATTCTGCCATTTAAAAAAAAATCCTGCCATTTTTAGCACTTCATAAAGTTCTGTATGCCTACCCTTGAAATTTTTCTGTACTCTATTTGCAGCCTTAGCCAATTGAACTTTTTGTCATAAGCAAATGTTCTGTATCTGTGCTGTCCAATACAGCAACACCTAGCCATATGTGTGTAATGAGCACTTGAATTATGAGGAACTGAATGACTGAATTTTAAAATTTTATTTAATTTTAATTAATTGAAATTTAAATATCCACATGTAGTTAGTGGCCACTGAATTAACACAGTTCTTTTGGAGATTGTGGAATATTCTGTACACTCTGAGGCAGAAGCACATTTTACTTACTAGTTGGTAACCCATAGTAAATATGAAATAGGATATTATTTTTACGTTTTGGGGGAAATATCTTCCAAAACATTATTTAAAGCAAATTTTGAATTTAGATTGTCTTAAACTTGACTTTAATTATAAAATTGATACTAAAACATTAATTAGCTATATAAAAATCTTTTGTTTATGGAGGAACCACACATTAGGAATCTTGATTTATGTAATATAAAAATTTCTATGATATTCCTCATATATGGTGATATCTTCTGGAGGAAATGAAATATATATAACTATTTGGTTTTCCTAAACTTTTTAAAAAGATATTATTTATTTATTTGAGAGAGAGGGAACACAAGCAGGGAGAGGGAGCAGCAGACTCCCCCTGCTGAGCAGGGAGCCCTACACAGGGCTTGATCCAAGGACACTTGGGTCATGACCTGTACCAAAGGCAGACACTCAAGGAACTGAGCCACCTAAACACTCCTGGTTTTCCTTTTTGAAGTAAATGCCATTCAGGCTCGATTTTCCTTAGACACCATTTAATGATACTATGTTTAAACTTCTTCACACTAATGAAACCCCTTGATGCTATACTTATTTTTAATTTCAGGGTGAAGGATGTGTATTAATTAAAGACAGCTAGAGGCATTTAAAAGTCAAACTCACATATCTGGGTCATGGTTATGTCATGACATCCAGTGTGCTTTCTGGTTGAAATAACTGTTCATTAAACACATAAGCAAGATTTATGACAAATTTAGCTATCAAACACATTTTCCGGTTTCAGAATTCCTGGGTTATATCCTCACTTCTGATTTGGAGGATTAAAATGAGCATTACCTTTATTTTGTTTTTTACAAATAAGAAATGTCTTGGTTTAAGACGTGAATGTGTATATTTGCTAGCTTATTTAATTGAGCTCAGCAAAACACTCAGGTCCCAAAACTCATTTACACTGAGTAAATTGGATGTGAAATATAAAACCAATGTCTTTTACATTGAAATTTTCGTACTGCTGCCAGTCACAAAGCATGCTTGTAGCTTGTACATTTCTATTCCACCTCTAATACTTCAGCTTTATTTAGGGCAGGGATTTAAAAAAAAAATAAGGTCAGTAAAAGCCTTCCAGATGTCATCTGTGTTATATCTGCCTTAAATAGGAAGCAGAACATATGGTTCATGAAATAAAGGGAATAGTGGACCATCATATTTTTAGGATTCCTTGAATATACCATCCCCAAACCTCTATTATTTTCCTTTCCCCCTCTTCATGGAATTAGCTTTTTCTGACTTAATATGGCAAAGTATAATTTTTAAAGAAAATTAGTAGTAAATGAGATAATGCTTCAATAGCATTGAAACATCATTTAAATTTACCACCCAAGCTCTGGAATGTTAATAAGCTAGGGGCAACACATTTTACAACCATGTCTCTTTCAACCTCTCTCGGTCTCTCTCTCTGTTACACACACATACACACATGCACATGCATGCAATAAGGATCTCAGCTTTCGCAAAAGTCAGTCTACTTACATAGTATCTAATATGCTTTCACCTTTTTTTAGTACAAACAAATTATAATAAGCCCTCGGTAAAATAAATGTGCAGTGTTGTTTTTGTAGAGTAGGAATCTTCCTATGGGCAGGATTTCCCCCCACTACAGAAGGTGGTATTACTCAAAACCCACAAATTTCATTAGTGCTAAGACAACTGGAAACTGTGACCTTGGTGAACTGTGACCTTGGTGCTCATAAATGTGAGACATTGTTCGTCTCCCTTCTTTAATGATGCATGCAAATGCTATTTCATGTGTTGTGATGAATAGGAAGCACGCCAATGACAATGTTTGCCACTGTCAATGGTGAAAATAAGAGATTTACTAGGAAGTTTTCCCCATGAAAGTTCCAAATTTAATTAAATGAAATCCATTAGGAAGTGTGCCAAAGCCGTCACAGAAGAAAGGGGTAACTAATCACACACACAGACACACACACACACACACACACACACATATATATATATATATATATATATATATATGGTTGATAGTATTATATATGTAGTTGATGAGGTGAAGAAATAACCACACACACACACATATATATGTATATATCCACACAGACATATACACATACTTGAAAAAAAAATATATATATATTAATCTAGGATTGAGAATTCACAAATACCAGCATCCTTTGTATAAACCAATAATACTTGAAAAAATATATATATATATTAATCTAGGATTGAGAATTCACAAATACCAGCATCCTTTGTATAAACCAATACATGGCATGGTTCAGTCTTTTTTCTATCCTGCTAATCTACACACACACACACCGTCTTCATCTATAAAGTCTTCTCTTGCTGTAGTTCTTACATTTTTTGACTCATAGAATTCTCATATGAATCTTTGTATGCAAATCTTATGTTTTGGGTCACCTGGGTGGCTCAGTGGGTTAAGCCTCTGCCTTCTGCTCAGGTCATGATCTCAGGGTCCTGGGACTGAATCCCGCATTGGGCTCTCTGCTCGGTGGAGAGCCTGTTTCCTCCTCTCTCTCTCCCTGCCTCCCAGCCTCCTTGTGATCTCTCTCTCTGTCAAATAAATAAATAAAATCTTTTTTAAAAAAATCTTATGTTTTCACACCTTTCCTGAAGCTTGACCAAGAACCTCTCTCTTCAGGAACTTGAGAGAGAAGGCTTTCAAGTGTCTCACTGTATCTGGTACACTCAACAAAGGTTTGTTGTGCTGTAATCTTGTGTCTCCTAGATAAATCAGACTATTGCATTTTCCTCCAGACAACTTTAAACTTAAAAGGTCTTAGGAGCAGAAACTGAAAGATAAGTTTTCTTTCTTTCTTTATTTGGCAAATTTTATTCTATAATATTTAGTTTCCATATTGTTAGTCTCAATACATCTTTAAATGCAGAAAAATTTTAGACTCCACAATAATTTACATTTTATTAAACAGAAACAGGTGTTAAATGATACCATCTTGGGCGCCTGGGTGGCTCAGTGGGTTAAAGCCTCTGCTTTCGGCTCAGGTCATGATCTCAGGGTCCTGGGATCGAGGCCCGCATCAGGCTCCCTGCTCAGCGGGGAGCCTGCTTCCCCCTCTCTCTCTCTCTGCCTGCCTCTCTGCCTCCTTGTGATCTCTCTCCTTCTGTGAAATAAATAAATAAAATCTTTAAAAATAAATAAATAAATAAATGATACCATCCTGAGAATTGAAATAATATAAACATTAGCTAGTAAAAACCAGTATTTAAATCACTCCCAAGAGATTTATTTGTTAATTTAGGGTGACTGTCTTTATTGGTCTTGCCAAAGATATTGTTGATATTACTCATATTTTCAGTGAACCAACCTTTGGCTTTGTTAAAGCTCTTTATTCCATTTTTTTTCTTTCTATTTCATTAAGTTCTGTTAAAAAATCATACCACGTCATTTCTTTTACTTTATGGTTATTGTGATTTTTTTCCTGGCTTTTTAAGGTGAAATTTTAATTGATCAATTTTCAAACTATTTGCCTTATTTAATTTTTTTATCCCCCTTTTCACGGATTGAAATTTAAAAATTATCAAAATGGAAACAAATGCAGGAGCTTAAATATATTTGTTACACAATTTTGGGAAGGAGAGAAGATAAATATAATACAAACAAACACAATATGTAACTGAAAACATAGACAAAAACAGTCCAATGATTAGACATAGGAGCACGCAAATGTAGATGAATCTATACAAACATAACAATTAGGAAAAAGTAAAAACACCAAAGACCCTTCAAAGAAACAGAATTTAAAAGGACCTCAAAATTTTACTCCACAATAATAAATGCCAAAAGACAACAAATAAAACATCTTAAGATATTTGAAAATCTCTTTGTTCATTTTATAATCAGAAAAAAACCTATTTTAAATGGGATGTGAATATAACAAAGAATGATAACAATGAGCCAAATTAATAGTATAAATAGCAAAGGTGTAGTGATACCAAATAAACTCTTCTATTAGTTTAGGCTGGAGATAAAAAGACCAAAACTGTGTATAATTAGTAAATATGGGAAGGAAAAACAAATTTGAGAGTCACTATATATTCTAAAGTAGTGTTGTATGGCATAGTAGGGTTAACGTAAGTCTTAAATTATGGATCACTTAACTCAGCCTCAGTTTACCATATAGGAAGTGGGACAACTATGCAAGCCCACAGGATTATGTAAAGTAATACTCTTATTTCCTTGCATATCCATTTCCTCTCCATTTGCTGAGATAATGTGTGGGAGGAAGCAATGTAAACTTCCAAGCTATATTCCAATATCAGGTATTATTCATGATTGCTTTTGTTGCTAAAGGGAAACCAAAGGGATTTGGCAACTTCTTTTATCTAGAAAAGAAAGAAGAGGAAACTCAAAAATTATTCCAGGGCCCTAGGTCTAAGTAACTAGAACAGTGTCACTGTTTCAAAGAAAGCCTGGGCTTACAATTTATTTACTTTTTGAATTCAGATCTATGTTCAATGTATTAGTAACAAAAATGTGGATATATGAAAAAGAGGCAGAAAATTCATTATATTATGGATGTGCTAACACCGAAAGCATTTTGTGCTGGACCATTTTAGTGGAGGTAGAAATGCTGAAGTTAAGCAAGCAACTATACACTGTAATGCAGAACTTGAAAGACAATTTGGATTTGCTATTACACTGCCACAGAATTTTTAAAGGTCAGCATTATATAAAGATTTAATCTGCCTCCTCACTTTTCAGGCACAAAGTCTAGGTAAAACAACAGATTTAGTGATAAATACAAGATGCTTAATGAATGAATGAAACAAGATGAATAAAATATAATTTCTTGTTAGTTTAAGTCTTGAAGTTAGATTTTCTGTTGTTTGTTTTTGGGGAGACGTGCAAAGTGAACATAGAAATTCAGGATTTAATATTAGGCACACTTGATCAGACAGTTCAGTAAAATAATATCATGGAAAATAAAATGAAGCAGTTGTAGAGGCTAGAGTACAACCAATACATTGTAACTGACAAGATGAGGCAGCAGAGTTGCAATCGGATGCTCAATAAAACCAATAATAGGAGGAAAGTCAAGGAGAAAGAGAATATTAAATTAAAAAAAGAAACTAATGTTGGAACAAGGAAATCATTAGCAACCTTCAAGAGAACAAACAGAATATGAAATTAAAAAAAACTATTTAATTTTGGATCAAGGAAATCATTGGCGACCTTCTAGAGAACAATTTCAGAAGAGCAGTGATGACGGAAGACAGCTGGCAGGCAGTTAAGGCAGGGGGGAGTGGAGAAGAAACAAAGGCATCAATCCTTGAAGAGACATGGATAATTTTTCAGGTTGGTGTTCTCAGGACCTATCACAATCCCTGGCATTTAGTAGGACTACTGAGAGCATTCTGAATTGAATTGGAGTGTGTGACTTCAAGACTCTGGTGGTTAAAGGTTAAGAATGCAGAAAAATCATTAAGTACCAGAGTGAGTAAGTGCCACAGAAATGATAGGAGTCATTGTTGACATAGACCTGGGATCTTGAGCTGGTTGTTAATAGATCAGAGTATTATTGCATAAGGAGTCTCAAAGATTCAGGCTAACAATGATGTGAAGACCAAAGTTTCCAACAGTCATCTGGACAACAAGTGGGGGGATTCCCTCAAAATGGTATTATGCTAGTCTTCTCCATCTAGTAAGTTCCTTTTACCCTTCTTTTGCACTAAAGCCAATCCCTAGGCAGGAACAGAGAAGACATGGAAACTTAGAGATAACAGAAAGATGGTACACTTCTTGGGAAATTGAGTTCAAAGAGAAAAAGAGAAGCAGAAACAAAATTCATGGTCAGAAGAAAATTTGTGCTAGGAGGGGGTTTTATGATTGGTACTCAGATCTACAGAAAATTGGGGGAGAAATGGAATGCAAATATAAGATGAAGCACTAACTCTAAAAGAGGCCTTTCTTCTTGGAGCTAAAGAGGAAAAACAAGAAGAAAGATATAGAAGAAAAGTTGATGATGAGGAAAAAGGCTGAATTCATATCAGAAAGGGTCGGTCTTCTTGAAGACCAAAATATTGGGTCATCTGATGAAAGTTCAAAAAAGAGTAACAAAATTGAAGATGTCAGAGCAGAGTTGTTCTTGTGGAAGATTCATAAAGTAAACAGCAAAAGAAAAATTACATAATTTCCCACCATGAAAATAATGGGCTAGGAACTATTTTGTATCGTGCATCACGTATCATGACAAGTGAACAAAGAAAGTGAGAATGATCCAAGAATATGATAGTAAAGCCCATCATATTTGAGTTAGCCATGTCAAATTTAGTCATACTAGCTGAATGACCTCTTGCCCTCATCTGACTTGTTCTTAAATATCCAGTGTTTAAGGTTTTTGTATTGGTGTCTATCAGGACAGCTGTTAATTAAGCTTCCTACATGTGGTTTATTTATGGGCTATAGACTTCCAAATAGGAAAGCATTGCTATTCTGGTAGTTCTCAACAAATCAACTTTTCAGAAAGAATAGACTAGACTAGGAAAATATTCCCAGTCATCCATGTGACAAAACTATAATATATAGTTTTAGATCCTTATCTCAAAAAATCTTACTATGACATGTGTTTTACACACAAGTTCAACATCTGTGAAGTGAGGTCCTACTTGTAATCAAAAGGACTGTGTTATTTTGAAATTTATGTCAAACTTTCAACTTGCTATTCTAAGTATTTTTTTTCCCTTCACTGATGCTGGGTTTCTTCCAGTAAATTATTGGTGTATTAGTTCTTGATAACTGTTAAGCACGAATTGACACTAATTTGTTATCATGCTTCTCCAATTCTTTAGTTTTAGGTACTTATAGTTTGGTCCTTTTTTTTTAAAATTACAGATTCAATAATATTTGCACCTCAGTACTAGGTGTGGGAAATCAATGGGACATAAAAATACTCAGAATTCCAGACCTCATGGATCTATCTAGTAGGAGAGACAGATAATAATAGCATAATAATATGGTCATATTTACATTGAGTAATTAAAGGTGAGTAATTTCATAATTTTCCTCTTTGATCTCCTAAAAAGATGATAAAGAGAACATAGAAACTATTAACTACAATGGGTAATCATATCATAAATAGTATATATAATATACATCTAAAACTATATATATGAATAACTACAATATGGTTAATAATTATACATAAATGACATATAACTCTATTACTTTTATATGTGTATTTATTCTATTTATAAGATAGCTAGTTATACATATAGCTATATATATGTATTATATAACATAAAATAGATAAAATAATGTTATGTATATATAGGTATGCACATTATTTACATAGACCTATATAATATTAATTTAGCCTAAATTGTGAAATTTATTAGGACCTTTATCTTTATCTGTATATAAATATTTCTCGTGTGAACATCCATTTCTACCTTTCACCCAAATCGAAATAGTGTCCAAATCTCAACAAGAGTTTGACTCTTCATCAGCCTATTCTTATCCAACATCTTAAGGCTTTACTTTGTGTTGCTTTTATCATTATTACACAACAAAATGCCACCCTGTCACTGATTTCAGAACCAGCTGCTTTAGCATATGTTCTCTACATGCAGAAGGTGACCTGCACATTTTCACCCATAGATATCAATACCAACATGTCACTCCTGTACGGAGACACATAAATAAATGTAAATGTTTGGCAGAACAGGCCCACCTGTTCCAAACCTACCTCATATCTTTTTTTTTTTAAAGATTTTATTTATTTATTTGAGAGAGTCAGAGAGAGCAGGAGTGGTGGTGGGGGGGAGAAGCAGGCTCCCTTCTAAGCAAGGGGCCTGACATGGGGCTCAAACCAAGGACCCTGGGATCATGACCTGAGTGGAAGGCACTCAACAGATGGTGCCACCCAGGAGCCCCACCCACCTCACATCTTCTGCAACTTCTTTTGTAATACACTCTCGTGCTTTCCTGACTTTGCTTCTTTAATTCCTTTACAATGTTGGCACTTCAATAGTACTGTTCTTTTTAAATCGCTGGCTTTACTTTATCTCTCTTTGTTTCATACTCTTTTCAATTCAGAATGTTCATCTTAGGAGACACTTGTTATCTTGAAAGAGTCAACTTCTCTGAATCCCAGACTCCTCAGCCAGTAAAATGTAGATAGAGGTATCATCATTGGAGAATATTGTGAGAATTTAATTGAATACCATGTATAGCACTTCAGCTAATGTTCAACATTACGGTTATGGTGACTATCGAGATTTAATACCAATGCGGAGCTTCCTCTAGACTTCCAGCATCTCTCTTCTGTTCACCCTTCCACATAACTTCCTAAAGCAGTTAAGTCCTTTTTGTATGACCTCACTTGTCTTCTGTCCTTTAGTTTTGAAATGTTCAGCTTTTTCTTTCTAAGACGTTGACCTGAATAAATATTGTCACAATCAAATACCATCCTGAACCTGATAATTTTCTTCTTGGGCATAATTAGTATTCCCTTAGTTTATTGACTTAGCACCTGGACCAGTTATCTTGTTTTGTTAAAGGAAGAGCTAAACAAGGCAAGAACCAGGGGTTCATTCCCTATTTAGGCCAGTTGGGGTTGCACTGAAAACACATTTCTTTCATGGTCACAGATGTGCCCCTAATCCTGACCATCTGTTTAGCAAATGAGCAGAAGGGCCAGGGTAAGCCACACTGGACTCTGTTATACGGTCCAGTCCCAGCACTGAGCATTCTGGCCCACTAATCGCTGCATCATCGTATTTAAAGACTAGAGCAGAGCTGAGCAGATGCCTTGGGTGTGATCCAGGAACAGTACCAATGGAGGGGGTGAGAAAAATAAAAGCCTTAGACAGTGTGGCACCCAACAGGGACTCTGAATATACTGATTAAGATGTGCCTTTTATTACAAATTATTTTAAAAGACTAGGCAGTCTTTATCATTAATTATTCTTCCGTTGATCCTCTATAAGAGGTTCAAGTGTACATCTATTTGAAATTTTTATCCTCCAACCAATTTTACAGGGTTATACATCTATTACATGGTTATATATAGTTACACTGATATACATTACTGGGTAGCACTTTAAGTTGCAAAATGGTGTGCTCTTGGTTGCTATGTCATGATTTGTCAGATTTGGAAGATTCTAGCTAAAATTTTCACTGAATTAAAGACTTTGAATTATAGCCAGGAAAGGGAGATTTTGGCAAGCAGTGTAAGGGATCTCCAACCTCTCATTGCCTTCTGAATTCTAATTAGGCAAATATAAAGTGGTTCTGTGTCAGAGCAAGCTGCCCCAAAAAACAAAGCTGCCCCATTAAATCAAAAGGCACAAACGTCAGCAGAACTCTGAGACGCTGGGGTTTCCAATAAGAAAAAAACTCATTAAATGAATGGTGCTTTTCATGGTGTTCTGTTTTTATTCCCTGTCAGAGAAAATTATGAGAATCTGTTTTTTCAAAGGGAGAAAACAAAGGTGTTCACAGATGAAGAGCAGTTATATATTTGACACTTTATCTTCCGGGGACAGTTTGATCAAGTTACTAGTTTATTATCTTTGAATTACTAATGAGATTTTTCCTTACAGAGGAAAGTATTCTTTGTTCATAAGAATAAAGAAATGCTTCATTTATCAAAGGTTTTTATTATTAGTAGGACATACATAGTGCATACTACTCTTAGCACTCAACATTTAAATCAATGGCCACTGACTTTTTGGGAGTAGCATTCCAAGTCTTTATTCACTCGAATTTCAAATTTCATGAGTCAGAGATGTACTGTAATAATGAGGAGATTTAATTATCTAAGTATCATTGTAGACAAGCAATCATGATTTTAAATTTTTTTATGACAGTTTTTTAAAATTAAAGTAGAATAAAGACAGTCCACGTGATTTTTGATTTTGGTTTTCTTTGTAAAAGTTGCAGGAGAAAAATCACCCCTTGTGGGAGTCGTTATGAGTCATATTTCTCTGTTCTGTTATTCCTGGGACAGCTGTTGGGAGCAGAGGCTTTCAAGAAGGAGCATAATGCTGTGTTTGCTGGAAGCAGGGAGTGTTTTATTTTCTCTTTGCATCCCCTGTGCCTCATACATAGGAGGTATTCAGTGATGGCTGTTCAATAAATAAGTCCAGTTTGGAGGTATTCTTTTCAGGTATGGTTGTATTGAACTACTATTGTATGAATTACATTTTTCCCCCATTTCACTGTGGGCTTGTTATCTTTGTAGTCCCACTTCCAAGGAGGTATGAGTGAGGCCATCAATCATTCCTTCATTTTATAAAACACCCTTAATCTAACTCAATGTCTGACAAAATACTAAAGCTCATAGATATGTTCTTAATTAGAAACACAGAATAAAAAAATTTTTTAAAGCCAAAATATTAACCTTCCAGGCACTCATCCTGAAAACAAACCATAATTCTCAAATATCTAATATCCATGAAAATTCTAAATGTTAAAAAAGTCCTCGGGGAAATATCTATCTATCATCTATCTAACTATCTATCTATTATCTATGTATCTATGTATCTATGTATCTATCTATCTATCTACCTATCTATCTATCTATCTATCTATCTATCTATCTATCTATCTATCTATCATATATCTAATGTTTTTACCATCTAGACAGATAACCAAAGGAACTTTTTCAGTTTTGGCCCCAATATTTAGAAAAGCTGTAACCCCTAAAAGTCTTAAGGGCATTATGAGTATTTTAGTTTTATTTTTCTGCTTTCTACCTCAATTTTTAAAATAATTTTAAATTTATATTACTTCAAAGATAATTTAAAATATTCTTTTATCCTTTTATATTATATATGCATTTTTCAACATACCTCAGATCCTATAGGCAATGAAGATGTTATAAATATGTATATATGATTTATAAAATTTCCTTTTTGCTACCTCTGTTTGTAGTACAGTGCCTCACACTTAAGTGTTCAATAAGTGCGTTATGGTAGAAGTGAACTGAGAAGCTCTCTGTCTCAAAATAGAATTGAAGGGCAGTTGAAGTTATGGAAATACTTACTCATAGACTACAATAAGTAAATGAGGGCCACAGTCCATAAACCCTTGCAGTAAAATATGATCCAAGGGTGGAAAAGGACAAGGGAGAGTAATTTCATGAGTAGGACCATCTCATTTTGAAGTGAGGTGAAGGAAATAATGTATCAAGTTAACCAAATCTTGCTTCAGAAGTAAAGAAAAGTTGAAATTTAAAAAAAAGCCCATTTTTTGGGGGGGAGATAAAAGAAAGTGAATTAATTTGTGAATTCTAGAGGAGTGAATGACTTAAGCATTGCTATATTATAGAATACTCTGGTAAAATTTTTGACTTTGAATTCTTCCATATGCCGGGTAATGATGATGCGTTGTTTATTCATAATAGTTTAATTTTGTGTCATAAATGCTGACTGTCTCAGGCATGACTCACTAATAAAATCAAATTACAGGAAAATAGGATTTCCAGCTTCAATGAAACCATCTCTCAGGATCTATAGGTAGGTCAAGGAAGTTTCCAAATCAATATGATATTTCATTGTGTAATTTTTTATGTTCAATCTTCTATCATTGATATTTTCAGAAAAAAAGTTATTTAAATGGAAAATATATAGCCTTTCTGTAATACATGAGTCTAATATGTAAACTAGAGAAACCTTTGATTCTTTCCAGATATTCTTGGTTAAATAATTTGACGAATGTGGTTATCTTGCTTAATTTTAGGTTAATGTTTCTAGGCACAGACAAAGAAGTTAGGGAAACCTTAGTTTAACAGAATCTCAGATGAAACCATTATCTCAAAGAGTTACCTGTATTCCCATGTTCACTGCAACATTATTCACAATAGTCAAGGTATGGAAAAAGCCTCAGTGTCCATTAATGGATAAATGGATCAAAAATATGAAATATTATTCAATCTTGAAAAAGAAGGAAATTCTATCATTTGAAATTCACGGATTAACCTGAGGGTATTTTGGTAAAAATAAATAAATAAATAAACCAAACAGAAAGACAGATATGTGCATGACATCACTTATACGTGGAATCTTAAAAAAAAAAAAAAAGTTGAACTCATAGAAACAGAAAGTAGAAAAGTGTTTGCCAGGGCCTGAGAAGTAGGGAAATAGAGGTTGACAAAAGGTGTTTTGCAGTTTCAAGAAGGTGTCCAGGTGAAAACTGAAAATGGCCCCTATATATGAAGGTCATTGAGAGGGCAAAAAGGCAGACCACTCCAGACTGGTAGGTGGCAGGTTTAATGAGTAAAGGAACTCACATACATCTGAGGCTTGTCTTGGGTGACTGCAAGGTGGGTAGATCTCTGCAGCTGCCTGCCAGAATCTTAAAAGTCTATAAAGAGGCTTTAATTGGGTTTGGTCACATATACTGTCCAGGTAGTCTCAACAATACAAGTGCTCCCTCAAGGCTACATCCTTGAAAATGGCTCCCACCATGGGAATGGTGAGCAGAATGTCCCATTCCAAGGATAAGGGAGGGGGTATGGGCTTTCTGTTGCCTGAGTCTAACTCTTGAGTCAACCAGCAGTTACTTCCTCTTGAGCACTCCTCAAACAGTAGGGTAAAAACTTTGTTATAAGATGAACAGGATGATGATCCAATTTATAACATGACAACTAGATTGGTAACACTATACTGTACACTTGAAATTTGCTGAGAGTAGAAATTAAGTGTTCACACACACACACACACACACACAGAGCAAATATGTGAGGTGATGGGTGTGTAACTCCAAGGGGGGAATCTTTCCACAATGTGTATCAAATAATCATATTGCATACTCTAAATATGTTACAATTTTTATTTGTCATTTATACATCAATAAAGCTGAAAAGAAAAGAGTCCCAGCTGAAAAGAAAAGCAGAGTCCCAGCATCTATTTGTAAAACCTTAGAATCATGTCAGTCAGGAGCACCAACAAAGCGATTGCAAGGGAAGAACAAATGTAAACTTGAGGTTTTTTTTCAAACTTTACATGGTAATTAAGTAGTTTTTACACATTAATACGAATTAAGAGTCTGTACCCATGGAGTTGTATTAGACGACATCATGTTTTCAGAAGCATTCATTTAAAAAAGTCACTGCACTGACTGAACATCCAATTATAAAATTGAAATGATCCTTTATTTCTGAAGTCTCCTTTTACCTCATGGTCTCTTAGCAAGAACAGAATTAAAATTAGTATAACATCATTTTTCCAGTGGAGGACAATTATTCAAAAGGTTAGAGAAGCTACTGGGCTATTGCGGGTTTGAATTTCTCTTGGATCAGCCAAGTTTGCTCTAAATTAAGTAATCACAGCCTCCAAGCCCATCTAGGAACTCAAGATCCTGGTCATAGAGGTCTTACAGTAATAACATTAAGCATAAAACTACAATATAATTAAGTAATAAATAATTGCTACAGTCAAATGATTGGCTTCATTTAATCCTCAAGGCAATCATATAAGATTTTCACATCCATTTTGCATTTGAGAAAATGGAGGCTTAGAGAGGTTATGTGAACTGCCAGATGATCCAGAGCTAGTACGTGTCTGAACCAGGATTTGAACCCAAAGTCCATGCCATTAATCTCTGCTGGTAATAATATGCTAGTGTTTCCCCTGCTTAAAGTTTGTGGATATATTCTCGTGAGTTTGAGAATTCCATTTGAGTGAATATATATGACTGCCATGAAATTCAACATTTTCTAATGAAAGAAGAAACAATGGGTCCATACTTAACATTGTAGAAAAGTGTATTATTTTGCATTCAGTATTTTCCAAAATATTTATTGATCAGAATATGTTGGTTACTCTGTTAAGCACTAGAGAGAAAGGAGAAATTAAGCACATGGAAATTACCTTCCTCATGGAGTGTGCATTTTGGTGAGGGAAGACAAACACTAAATAGTAAGTAATCAAAATGCATGGAATGGAAAATGGTGGTAAATGATGGTGAGAAGAAAAAAAAATCACGATCTGGGAAGGAGATGAATGGGGCTATGGGGATACAATTTAAAAGAGGATGGTCAGGGAAGACCTTATAAAGAAGGTGATATCTAATCCAAAAACTGATGGGTGTAAACGAAGTAGAACAGAATGAGCCATAAAATCATCTTGGAAAAGAACAATACAGGCAGAGGCAATCTAAGGAGGGGATTCAGAGCTGCTGGGCACCTGCTGTGTTCAAGGAATAGCAAGGAAATCAATGTGCTGGGCCAGAATAAGCAAGGTAAAAGCAGTAGGACAGATTGGGTGGGGACCTGGAGGCTATCATAAGGATTCCATTTCATTCTGAGTGTGATAGGAGCCATTGATGGGCTCTGAGCAGAATATTAAAGAGATGTTGCATATTTGGAAAAAAAAATCACTCTGGTTGCACTGTCAAAAATAAATAGTAAAGGTCCAAGAAAAGAAGCAATGAGTCAGGAGGCTGTTGCAGCAATTCAAGTAAGAGAAGGTTTGGGGCCATACGGGATGGCATGAACATGGAAGAATGGTGGGTATATATAGGAAAGAGTATAGATGAGACTGAACTATAGAGCTCTAATTATAAGAGGTCAGAAAAATTAGGAGAAATCGACTAAGGACAGTGAAAAAGAGCAGCAGAAGAGGGGGGAGGAAAAACCAGAAGAGCAGAGTACTCTGAAAACCAAGTAACTAACTGTGACTGATGCTGCTGGTGGTTAAATATGATCAAGACTAACAACTGACCATTGTATTAGCAATGCAGGGTCATTAGGGACCTCACCAAGTAGTTACAGTCTAGTAGTGGCTTCTAAGCCTGTTAGGAAGACACTTATACAGTGCAACCTATCCATTTCTTAACTTATTTACTAAAACAGGGAAGTGATTTGTTATCACAAAAACATTCACGTGTCCTGTTCTTATTTGTTTCAAGGAAGAATTCTTCATAAAGTAATAACTTAAAATTTTTTCTGTTACATTTTGGGACCTGTCAAAATAGTCATTTTTAGATTTAAAGAACTATCCATTGTACAAAACAATAGAACTTTGATAACCAATTTGCTTAGTTTTAACTTGGAAGCCTATTGGACCTTATAGTTTTATTGGACCTGTAAACATAAAGAGCTTACACCTATATATTATTCCCTTCTACCTAGCATGTGGCCATATTTATTTAAAATCGTGATTAAAGAAAATTAAGTCGATATGGATGAGGAGTATCTGGGAATTATTTTCCTTGGGAAGAGGGTGGACATTGCTCAATAATGACAAACTCCACTCCACGCTATGTCTCCCAGCAGGAGCCAATCAAGTTTGAAAGGAGTGGAAATTATTATTATTTTTTAAAGATTTTATGTATTTATTTGAAGGAGACAGAGAGAGCATGAATGGGGGGGGGTTGGGCAGAGGGAGAAGCTGACTCCACCCTGAGCAGGGATCCTGATATGAGACTGGATCCCAGGACCCTGAGATCATGACCTGAGCCCAAGGCAGGCGCTTAGTCTACTGAGCCACCCAGGTGCCCCAGAGTGGAAACTATTGTTGATTTCAATTGTAAAACCTCATAGGTCATTGTGAGTTATAAGTTAGTATAAGTTTATGCCCAACATATAACAAATGTCATATTTGCTATTATTATTTCTGGGAATTTTAGAAATATGAGTATTTGGTGGACAGTAAAAATTATTTTACATTTGATAATTTAATAACACAATCTTAATTATATTCTAAACTTTTACTTATTATTTTTATATCATCTTTACATATAAGCAAAATGAACTAATTAGATCCTGGGACAGATTATAGGGCATAACAGATCCTGAACACCCTTTCAAAGAATGATACATATATATTCTAAGATTGAGGCTCTTGACATCTTACTTTTAACCTTAAGTTTTGACTAGTTATATTTATTGATTTTCATGACAGCCTTAGTTCTTTCTTTTATTCATGCCATTATATGAAAAAATCATTTTTATGTGTCTTAATCTGAAAGAAGTTGGTATCTATTAGCAAAACATATACATTAGATCTATATAACCTATATAAATATACATAAAATACATATATAAAATATAAGAATATATAATGTGTATATTTATGCACATACATGCATAATACATATGTAATATGTATATATAAGCGGACACAATACATTGTGTGTGGTGTCATACATGATTTGGAGTGTGAATATATTATGTTTGTATTTATTTGTAGCCCATATTTATGTATTTATATATAAAGTGTGTAGCTTTAGTACAATATAAAATGGGATCTTTTAATGTAATTCCTTTGTCCAGATAATTGATAAACTTAAAAATTGTAATTTTTTAAATGAGTACATACATTTTATTTTATTTATTATTTTTTTAAAGATTTTATTTATTTATTTGACAGAGAAATACATAGCAAGAGAGGGAACACAAGCAGGGCAAGTGGGAGACAGAGAAGTGGGCTTCCTGCTGAGCAGGGAGCCCGATGTGGGACTCAGTCCCAGGACTCCGGGATCATGACCTGAGCTGAAGGCAGACACTGAACGACTGAACCACCCAGGTGCCGAGTATATACATTTTAAAAAATGACCATGATTTGTGGTCACATTGATAGAGATTCCATTAATGATATATGATTTTTTTTTACCACAATGATATGTTTAACCTTTGCCTTGGGTTATAAGGTGAAGTATTTTAGATTTCATAATTCTGAAGTATGTTTTCTGTCCTAAGTCTGAGTAATTACATGGGATTCCATCTCTCCCCCCACAAAAACCAGACTTTCCTAATCCCATAGTTAAAGTCTTATATTTGCATATTGAAGACAGTGTAGGTTGAGGTCTTTGAAACAATTTCAACTTCAATTCTCTGTCTCTACAGTCTCCGTATTTCATGGAATGCTTGAGGCCAATTCTCCGTGAAAGTCTCCCAACTGTTATTACTTTGTTGGAAAAAGCAAGAGGAAAAAGGAATGTCTTAAATTAATTTTTTAGACCATACTTTGTCCAGATTTTCTTTCCTTTCATATCCTCTTCTGCTTTTTGGTATTACTGAAGTTCTTTAAACAAGGCCTTGAGCTATTCATTGCTAGTGATTCACTACCAAAAGACTTTTTGTTAAGGGATTTTATTTTGGTTCAAGGAAAAGAAAACTATGAGACTGGTAATTCTATTTTGAAATGTTGTATCAGTGAAAACCAACAAATGCAAGTTTTAAATATTAATAAAAGTTTAGGAAAGAAAACAAAATTTGCATAAATAACTTTTTATTTGAAGCATTTTCAGCCTCTAAGTTATGATGCTATTAGGTAAAAATGCATTTTATTTTCAATGCTTTCCTACTTAATCTTTATGATGTTCCCTGTATGAACTTGCTTTCATGAAAGTGAAATGATTTTAATATCTATTTCTTCCCAATTAAATATTAATTCCAAATCCCCATTTTGTGTGTGTGTGTATATATACATATAGTTCAAAATATGTCCTTATTCAGCATAATTGTATATTTTTTTCTTCTAGAAATCTCATATTAAAAGAAAGTCAAACTAGCACATATACTCATATTTATAACCTGTTTTACATTGCTTCATTTGTCTTGTTTTTTGAACTGAGCTGTGGCAAAAGCAGGGGGTAGTTCTCCACTCACATGCTTTGTACATGCGAACAGCTTTATTCTTGTAAAATAACAGAAATGTGCAGTCTGTTTCAGCCCTTCAGGCACCCATCATGCACCGATTGTTTACAGAAGTGAACTGGGTGGCAAGAATTTAAAGTGCCTTGAAATCATTAGATGATTAGCTTTCCCTTAAGTTCCATGTCACCCCGAACAGGCTTTCTGAAGGACCCATTATAGTCTTCTTCCCCTGGTACTGATCAAGGAAAACAAAAATAGAAGCATCATTGAGTACAATGTTGATTTTGAGATGAGGCATTGTTTAAAAAGAGAATGCTAGGAAACCGTTATAAAGTATAAACATTTATCTAGGCCTAATGGACAATGCCGATTGTTTTGCCTCAAAGTCCAGAACCTTTAAAAAGCCCTTTCTCAAGTGGATAAAATCTCAAGAGAACTTACTGAGACTATTTCTGTAAATGGTAGCAAGCACATGGCTGTTCAGTAGGAAACTTAACTTTTCATGTGAAAAATGTTGAAGATGTCTCTTAATAATACTTATACTGATTTTATGAAGTAAATAAGCACTTGAATAAAGGCTGATTTAATATTTTTGACAATAAGAGTCTATTATCAACATAAAAAATGACCAGGCCCATGTAACCTGTCAAAACTAGAAATAGGATCAATTTTCATTGGAAAAAACAAAACAAAAACAAAAACATGAATGCAATTTGGACATTTATCATTTACTGCAATATTCTCTGAACATAATGCTGTGCTGATTACTGGATATAAAATATGGAAAGAGAAATTTTAAGTAAAAATGGATAAAGTTAGTGTATCTATCTTTCTCTGATTATAATTGAGATGCTTAAATGCACAGAAAACACAGAACAAACATTTCCCTTAATGTTAGGCATGTGTTTGGACTTTGGGGGCTTGAATAATAAAACTTCTCTAGCAATAAAATTAAATGGGATCTTTTTTCCTCATTTGTGAAATTGGTTTTCAAACAAGAGCATCAATAATTTTTTTCCTAAGCAGTCCATTAAAAAAAAATAGTACTCATATCAATGCCACTTTTAATACAACTTCTTCCTAGTGTTACCCTTATGAACAAGAAACATGTCCTTCAACCACTTAATATTGAAAAAAAAAGATACACAAATACACTTCTGTTTTCCAAGAAATGAGAATGTGGGGTTGTAATCCGTCTCAGGGTGGAATAGTGAAAGTTTGTGGTTGTTAATAAGTATTTACACAAATGCTACAAATTGCTGAGGTCCCCCCAAAAGGGCTTTATACAGACCCTCTATATCATTTAAATATTAAAAATTTCATATTGCAATAAGAAGCTTATTTCTAAGTGAAGTTCATGATCATTCTGGACATAAAGCCTAATGCCACTGGCTCAGTCCTCAGGAAGGAGTGACAACAAATGGGATCATATAGAATAATATTGAGATTATTCTCATTTTTGTTGAGCCCACACTTGCATGGCAGCTCTAAAAATTTTTACTTTAGGACCAAGTTTCAAATTACAATAATATTTAATTTCTTTAATTTATTGATACTTGAGCAAGTATCAATACCCCCCCCCCCGTGTCTTCCATAGGGTGAAAAGTAGTTCCCGTGTTTTTTGCATTTAAAATATACGTAAATGGGCGCCTGGGTGGCTCAGTGGGTTAAAATATACATAAATGCCTGTCAGTTTCAGCTGAAAGTCATTGTCCACTAAGTTTGTTAATTGCCAGATTAATAGAGTTTCAACAAAAACCTCTCCCTGAAATGAGATTTTGCACTTAAATTAACTAATTTGTTTATTAATTTGTTTATTTGCTGAAAGAATAACAGAATGAGATTTTGCTGATGGATCCCATTCTATCAGGTATTGCTACTTTACAAAGTGGTATTTTTGATGCCTATTAGAATGACATGGAGGGGCACCTGAATGGCTCAGTCGTTAGCATCTGCCTTCGGCTCAGGTCATGATCCCAGAGTCCTGGGATCGAGCCCCGCATTGGGCTCCCTGCTTGGCAGGATGCTTGCTTCTCTCTCTCCCACTACCCCTGCTTGTGTTCCCTCCCTCGCTGTGTCTCTCTCTGTCAAATAAATAACTAAAATCTTAAAAAAAAAAAAAAAAGAATGACATGGAGAACTTAGAATGGTGGGGTAAATGTGAATGTTACAGCCTGACTAGCTGCTTGCCTTTCTCAGTTGCTGCTTCCCAACCACACCACACTAAACACAAAACACAAGCTATGTGTGTAACACTAGGAAGCTGTGATAAATCTTAGCTTACAAAATGAATTTTCTAATTGGACTCCTTATTTCCAGCATGGGTAGTAAAGGCAGGAACTGAGAAACTGGTAGGCAGCCCCCATTTTAACCAAAGCAACTCTACTTCTCTTTTACATAAGGAGGCACAGTTGCTTCAAATATTTTTTTCCTTGATTTTGGAAGGAAGGAAGGAAGGAAGGAAGGAAGGAAGGAAGGAAGTGAACAAACGGAGGGAGGGGGAGGGGAGGGGAAGGAGGGAGAGAGTAGAGGTGTGGGGAGGGAGGGAGGATGGGACACAAGGAGGAAAGGAGGAAGGAAGGAAGGATGGAAGGAGAGAAACGGGGAAGGAGGGAGGGAAGGAGGGAAGGAAGGAGGAAGGACAGAACTGACTCTATGGCAAGAAACAATCGCCTAGAATTTTTTTTTTTAATTATTGGAAGTTTATTAGTTGGCATTCTTGGATCTAAAATCTAGCTTTTGTTACTTTGTACCCCTTTGATCTTTTTGTTTGTCCAAGAGCCACATCTTACCATCTGAAAATAATTTTTAAAGAATCAATTACAATGAATCCTTGCATGATAAATGAAGACATTTTGCCTAATTCCAAGGATAGTGGGAGAGTTAGTTACTGTGTAATTTAAAGTTACTCCATTATTGGTTTTAAGCTAGTTGGTTTTAACATTATTTTGGTTTTAACATTATTTTGCAAGTATGTTAATGTAATTTTCTATCTTTAAAAGAAGTTACACAGGGGGAAAAAAAGCTGAATTGGAGAAAATCTTAAAACTGAATCACCAAATGATACCAGATGAAGATACTAATATTAGGTGACCTAAAGGCAAAAATATACTCTAAATACAAAAGCAGGAAGAGAACCTTGTTTTCCACTCACCCAATTTTTATTTTTATATCTGCTTATACAGAAATTATTTCCTTCTATGCTTGAAAGAATTCCCTTACTGTCTTGAGCTTTCAAAAATTCATCTTTCCAAAATCAGGAATGGGGAAGAAAGAGACCCTCAGGGGCACTTTCAGGCCTATTAACTTATCAAAACATTCCATTAGAAACACCCAGACTTTTTCTCTTACATATCAGATTCTAGTCTTATAGAAGTCTTTGCTACTGATAAAAGTAACACAGGCAATCTGTAAATGTAGAAAGACTTAAAGACAAAAGTCAAAATCCACAAGTCCCAGCACTGGCCAATATTTTGGTTTATTCCTTTTTCCAAGTCATTTTACTATGCATATGCCTTGAGACACATGTATAGGCATAAATATAATTTGATTTCAGCTAATCACTCCTTAATAAAAACATGCTGAGCAAGCCTATTAATCTGAAAATTATCAGCAATGTTACTATTTTAAAGTGTTTCTTATCTCACAAAACATTAAACATTCATTCCCAAAGGTACTTCTCAAACAGAAATACCTTAAGAAAGGAGAGCAACCATGATCACGTATGAATGTATCAATGCCTACATTGCTAATGCTTTACGAAGAAGAAAAGAGAGGGCTTAGGTACAAGAGATTTGCAAAGTGACTGAAAAATAGCGCTTGTTTTATTTCCTTCAGGTTCAGGCTTATAGGGGAAATTAGCTCTGGTCCTTTATAACCCTTGCCATTGCTTTAATACCCCAATGGACTTTTTCTGTGAAATTGTCAGAGTGATCCTCAGAATATATGACACAGTTATAAAGTGCATTATATCTTATGGAGAGTTAGACTAGATACTCAAATATTTAGGAGGCAGAAAGACATGGGTTCAATGCTCAAGATTACAGAGCAAAACTGAATCTTAACCAAATTTCCCAACACCAAGATGTGTTTGTTCATTTTTCACTTTTCCATATTATCTCTTTTATAGGAAGAACCAGAGTCTTGCAACTGAAGGCACATCTGCGTATGTGCTAAACAAATAAAATTAATTTAACATAAACTCACTTTAAAATGCACATTGTTTGAGCTTATTTATTTCATCAGAAAAAAAGGAATTTTCTGACTCTCTTTATAGTAAACTTCAAATATTTTAGAGCCATAGATATTTTTGGGTGGTATTGTATGTGTATGGCAAACAAACAGCAGTCCCTTATTTTTAGTTGGCTTATATTACCATCACAGATATCGACTAGTCAGAAGGGTCCAAGGAAGTTTTTAATTTGTCTCCTGCATACCACACCTAAAAAGAATAATGCTTTTGCAAGACAGAGCATTTCTCTCCAAAAATTGCCATGCACAGGTGGTTATTCTGCTTTATTTCTTATTTGCCTGATAAATCCTGTGGGACAGTTCGCTGTTCTTAGACAAAATTAGAAATGTTTACTCCTCAAAAGGAGCAGAAAATACTATTCCAAAATATGTTTCTTTGGCATAAAGATTATTTTGAACTTGTTATTTTTTTTTAAAACACAACAGATATGGGAGAATTTCTGAAAACAGAGAGTTTACCTTTTTGTAAGAATCATTTGTGTTTCCTTCTCTGTACTAGGAGGGAAATATAATTAAATCTCTGGAAACCTAAATGGAGAAGACAGGGACTTAAATCTGCATATCAGTCATATCCTTGTTTACTGTGCTTGGCCTGATAACTTTCTACAACTGACACTCCCTACCCTCAGTGTCTTTCTTTTGTCATTAGCTGAAGATGGTATTTAATTATTTATTTTTCTTCAAGTTTTTATTTAAATTCCAGTTAGGGAACACACGTGGAATATTAGTTTCAGGTGTAGAATTTAGTAATTCAACACTTATGTCCAATACCTGGTGCTTAATACCCATCACCTATTTAACACCCCCCCCACCCACCTCCCTCCACAACCCTCAGTTTGTTCTTCATCCTTAAGAGTCTGTTTCTTGGTTTGCCTCTCTTTTTCACTCCCTAGGTTTATTTGTTTTGTTTCTTAAATTCCACGTTTGAGTGAAGTCATATGGTATTTTTCTTTTTCGGACTTACTTTGCTTAACATAATACTCTCTAGCGCCATGTTGTTGCAAAAGACAAGACTTCATTCTTTTTCATGACTGAGTACTATTCCATATATAAAATGGAATACCATAACTCCTTTTCCAGTCATCAGTCCATGGACATATGGGCTCTCTCCATAGTTTGGCTATTGTTGGAAATGCTGCTATAAACATCAGTGTGCATGTATCACTTCAAGCTAGTATTTTTGTATCCTTTAGGTAAATACCTAGTAGTACAATTGCTGGGTTGTGGGATAGTTTTATTTTTAACTTTCTGAGGAACCTCCATACTGTCCATAGAGGGTGCACCAGTTTGCATTCCCACTGACAGTGTTAGAGGGTTCCCCTTTATCCACATCTTCACCAACACCTGTTGCTTCCTGTGTTGTTAATTTTAACCATTCTGACACGTGTGAGGTAGTATCTCATTATAGTTTTGATTTGTATTTCCCTAATGATGAGTGATGTTGAGCATCTTTTTTTGTGTCTGTGGGCCATGAAGATGGTATTTTTGATGATGTTGGGCCACTTTGAATTTTCCTGGATATCTCCCATAAATACAGGAGGTATACATGTTATTAAACTTCTGTTTCTTTTTCTCCTTTTAGTCTGCATTTAAAGATTACAGGGAATGTCATAGCCAAGGACCTAGAAGGATAGGGGGGAAATTATTTTTCCTCCCTATACGCCCTTCTATCCATTATTTATATGAAGTAGAATTTAACATGACTATGCCTTTTGTTCTTCTGTCTCAGATATAGCTTTCAACTGAAATTTAATTTAAACTAGAATAAGAGTACATTTTTAGTATGACGTGAAAAGACCAAATTGAAAAATTATGTTTTTATTCCTGATTTGTACTGAAGGGGTTCAGAACAAATTTCCCCAAAATGTGCCACTTTGGTATGTGAACTAATTTGAGCTGAAGGTAATCGAGATCCTGTGGGCTCATGAGAAAAATTTCCCCTTCTCTAACGACCTAGAAGAATCTAAATTGGGGTCTTTTCAAGAATGAAAATTATTACCAGAGATAAGCTTTATCTGAGTGACCCATCGGCAGGGCAAGGCAAACATCTAATTCCCAAACACCTGCTTGTCTTCCTTTTGCCCTGTGATGTACCCTTTTTTCCTTTGAAGCTCCAGGTACCTATTTCATTCTTTAGTTCAGAATGGCACATATACCTCATTTTACCTTTCTGCCTTTGAACCTCTCATGTATGTGGAACGCCCATACACAAAATTAAATTTTTCTCCTGTTTATCTGTTATATGTTAATTTGATTGTTAGACCAGCCAAAGAACTGAGAAAGGATGAGTAAAATTTTTTCCACCCCAATAATATGATTTTCAAAGAAAATAACTGCAAATAAAATGATCTTTTTTCTTCGGTTAAAAGGAAAAAAGAAACAGAACAAAAAGAAAAAGAGAAATAGGGATGAGTATGGTGACTTCAGGTTCTCCCTTATTTCCTGCTACCTGAGCCCATAGAGTTGTCCTATTGCATATCTTTCTGACACTTGGTTTTCTGTTAGTTAGATTTTTCTATGCTACCCAGACTACCATCAGCTCTTCTAATGAATCTTTACTTTAAGCCTAAGTAACCTCTAGAGTTATTCTTCTGCTCACCATAAAGAATACTAACAGGAACAGGGATTACATCACTTTATCAATAAAACATTTCAGATAATGTATTAAACATTGCATCACCAAAAATGTTTTTGTCTAAAAACGATATTGTTAACCTTAAAAATAAAAATTTCTGGTTATTTTACCAGCAAATACTTATTTTTGGTTTATTCAGGAATAAAAAGAATTGCAATCTGAGACAAACAGGCTGCTGCAAAACCATAGGTAAGTCTGAGGAACAAAGGAGAGGTTTTTTTGTTTTGTTTTGTTTTGTTTTGTTTTGAGGAGAAAAGAGGTAAATTGGGAAGGCTGTTGCAGACTAAAAGTCTGTTGGAATAGGAGGTTTGAAGTAGGGTGGCTTTTCATTGGTTCATCTGTTGCCCAGGGAGATAAGGGAATAATCTCTTCCTCCCGCTAGAACAGTAGAGTGGTATGCACGAGCAAGGTCAAGTCAGTATGAAGTCAAGCCCATCTCTTCCTGTTCGGTCTGCAACTGACTAGGAGTGGCAGGACATCAGAGTTCTCCCTGCCAAAACCACCTGATTCCATTTTAGTAAGATTTCCTATTATTAATTTTCAAAGAATCATAGGTAAAATTTTATATAAAACCATATCCAGGTCCTCAAGAATAAATTGCACTTCAACTTGAAGGAGTGAATAAAGTTTTCCTATGAGAAATTATGTATTCCATATACTTTATGCGACAGGCTTGATTGTAACTGACTTTGGAACTTTGAAGGGGTTTAGAACAAATTTCCCTAAAATGTGTCACATAAGCTTGTAGACTATTTTGAGCTGAAGGTAATCAAGACCCAGAAGATTCGAGAAAAATCATTACCTTTCCCTTAAACGACCTAAAATCATTTAGGTCGGGGGCCTGGCTCAGAAAGAGAGTTATTACCACAGGGTAACATTTTTATCTGAATGGCCTATCTGTAAGGCAGGGCAAATACCCAATTATCAAACATCTGCTCTTCTTATTGTCCTATGAATCACCCTCCTCCCTTTTGAAGCCCCAACACCTATCACTTTCCTTAGCTGAAGAAGGCATCGAAGCCTCAATTCTCCAACTTGTCCTTGGCTCAAGTCCTTGGGTCCTTGGGTCATGCTTCTAGGACACTTGTATAGTGCACAATTAAATTTGTTTTCTCTATTTAATATGTCTTATGTTAATTTGATTTTTAGACCAGCCAAAGAACCTAAATAGGTAAAATATTTTTTTTCCTTCTCAATAGCTTAAAATTAGAGGACACGTTTCTTTCTTCTCTACTATGTCTTCAAGAGCAGACCGGAGTGAAGAGAATAGGAACTTAGCATCCATGCTATTTCTGTCACTCCACTTTTACTTAAAACAAGACAAAAAAATAATAATTAAAAAAAAAGAGGCTATAGAGAAAGGACATGAAGTCTTTAAGAATTTCTAGATTGGAAAGTAGTTACAATCCTAATTCCTTCTAGCCTTTTGGCTTTGACATTTCCAGAGCAGCTGAAAATATGCTTTTCATTAAGGGGACAAGTTATCAATTATCAGAACTTAAACTATTAAATTAAATATTAGCAGCCTTGGCACATTTTTTAGTGATGTGAATAATAAAAAAATAATTAAAGTCCTATTTTAGTTTAATGCTTTCTGGCAAAATCAACACAGCATAAATGGACTGAGACTGAGAAGAGGGAAACTTGATTTTAACCTAATACTAATTGGTGAGGGGTATTTTTTTTCTACCCTTTCCTTATCTTCTGTCCCTTACCACTGTTAACATACTCCTCACTTCCCACCCTCATCCCCAATAATCACTCATAAAAACGAGGAAACTAACTTGTAGTATATGGAAGCCTTTCTTTTCCTGTGTAATTCTAGGGATTGGGGAAAAGCTATGTATAAAATCTGTCATATGAAATATGTATTTCCAAGTATAATTGATTAGAAAAAGTTTCATGCAGACTTAAGAAGTTTGGGTTCATTCATAGTCCTTTACTCTAAAAGTATTTTGGAGTGTTTTGGGTGACTCAGTCAGTTGAGCGTCCAACTCTTGATTTCAGCTCAGGTCATGATCCCTGCGTCATGAGATCAAGCCCCGCACTGGGCTCCACACTCAGCTTAGATTCTGCTTGAGGATTCTCTCCCTCTCCCTCTGCCCCTACTTGCACTTGCATGCGATCTCTCTTTCTTTCTCTCCATCCAATAAATAAATCTTTAAAAAATAAATAAAAGAGTGTTTTGGTACCTGCTTGCCACTATGGGGGAAATTTATTAATAAAATATGTAATTTTCTTTGTTTTGCTAAAATATTGGATTTTTTTTCCTGTGTTGATGTTCAGTCACTTAACAAATAAGTTTTTCATTAATATGCGAATGATAATATACCACTTAATATATCACACAGAAAAATTTTTTGAGCATATGAAGTTATTTAGCTCATCACTTATACTTTTAAATTAATAAAAAGAACTTTATACTTATAAGAAAAAAATTAAAATGTAGTAATAAAAATAGTTTTTTGCTTCCAACAAGTTCCTTTTTTTTAATCATTCCCATTGCTCCTTCACACCCATTTTAAAAATTGGAGAGAGTTTATAAGCATACAGATGTAGTTAAAAATATGAGGGAAACTGAACTGATACTAAAATATGATAATTTACAAAATGTTCTCACATGCATTGTACTTTCCTCACTGCAGTATGCTTGGCCCTGAATTTCCAAAGATGGCTGGACCTCTTCTCTTCCTCTGAAGAAATGAAGAGTTAGTGAAAACTGTGGGAGCCCTTTGATCCCCATTAACTCAGTCCATTTTGCAATGCTGTCAGCAATCCTTTTACATCACTCTACCCTTGGGATTCTCCAAGGTTTGTGGCAAACAGTTATGAATCTCCTCAAGCCCTTTCACTCGCAGTAGAGAAGGATGCCTCACATTTTGCAGAGAGCTGGAGCCACGAAAAGGTCAGCTGCTGTCAATGCTCATGTGTGTACCAAGACTTTCTTAACTCTGAAAGGAGTCTCCTTCTTTCTTTCCATACCATACCATACCATACCATACCATACCATACCATACCATACCATACCATACTTTTTATATTATTTTTAATCTTTCCTTATTTGATAGCTTTTTACCTTCCATTTAGATTGTCTGAACTACTCTTTTGGTTATAGATGCTTTATTCCCAGTGTGTTGTTGGAGGTTTCTCGTGGCCCTCACTCAATCACTAAGCAAGAGGGTTATGGGTGTGTGTGAGAACAAACTGGAGTCATCAGGCACACTCACTTGGACTATGGTGCTAGGATTTCTTCTTATGAAGGCAGGAGTGAACGATGTGTTCTTCATGCAGTCACTGTCGTGGATAGTAGTATGGTGGTCTCGCCACTTTTCTCCTTCCCTGCCCTCTCGCATTCTTGTCCTCCCTCCCCATTTGCTCTTCCTCCTTCCCCTTTCCCACTTCACCTCCTTCTCTCCTTCTCTTCTTCTCCATCTTCCATCCCTTCTCTTTCTTATTGAAATAGGTCTTTCCTACGTCACCTTATTATCTCTGTTTTACCTTGCTTTCAACTGCCACGGCAATATATGTCTTGTGTCTTCTCCTAATTGAAATTATATACTTGCCTTTAAAAAGTTGCTAAGTAGGATCAGGATAGGCTCCTGGGAAAGAAAATATGTATCAGATCACCAAAAACTACTCGAGAAAATACCTTCTACCCAACTCTCTTGTCATACTCCCATTTTCTATCCATAGTTAGAGCCGAATCTGAGCTAATAAGTTTGATTACAGAAACTCCATGTTTAACCTCTATGCTCTACTTTATAGGTACCTGATTAAGAAGGTTGGGATGTGGGCCATCATTACTCTTTTTTTTTAATTGAATATGTAGTATACTTTTTCCATTTTAAATGAAAATATATCCATGGAACAAGATTTGGGGCAGCAAACTTATACAGAGACCTTCAACTGGAAGAACAGTTATTCTTCCTGAAGATAAGTACCCTGTGCTTAGAGCATGTCTATATCGTTGAAAAAGATCTTGATCCCCAGGGATATCCTGGTATTAACATGGATAAAACTTGTTTCTGGCACTAAAGAAGGCTTGATTGACAACTCCATCTCCTAACAGAATTTCGCTAATCATAGAAAAAGCAATTCTCTCATGTAGAAAGAGAACAGTATTGGCATTTGCATAAAATCATGACCAGGAATTAATATGGAGCCAAATTCTTATGCAATAAACACATATATATTCTTTAAAAGTACTCAATGCTTACCTAAAAAGAAATCTATAATAATAATCTAATAACACAATAATTAATACACATCAAATACTTTTGATGTGCCAGCCACAACAAACCTATGAAATAGGAATAATCATTTTTTTCACTGTATATATAAATGAAATAAAGTACAAAGTAGTCAAGTCTCCTTCAGCAATAGAAAAATTGGATCCAAAATTCAGTCATGATGTTCTCTTTTATTACCAATATGCTCCCCTCCATAAAATAAAGTCAATTCATAATTGATTAATCAATTACAAAAGTCCTTTTCCCTTTATTCCAGTTCTCTTTCAAGCTATTATCTTTTTTATTCTGTAATTTGGAAATAAACCTTCTGAAACATGGATGCATATATTCTGTACTCTTTCTCAGCATCTATTTACTACTTAGACAATTAAAACTTGAATTTTGCTTCAACTACAATACCAAAATATTATGTTAAGGTTAACGGTGTCCTTGATTTTTGTACTTTGGAAATCTTCTTCATTTATTTCATCTACCAGTATCACTGGAACATTTGGCTCTTTATCTGCATCCATTTTCCCTCTTCTTCTCCTTAAAACTCTTTTTTTAATTAATTCTGTCACTACTTTCCTTTATTCTATAAGTTTCTTCCTCAGAATCCTTTGTTGGTGTCTCATCTTTAGGCTAGTTTCACTGCTGTCTTCTTATCAATTAAAATAATCTTTTTTATTTTATTTTATTATTTTTTAAAAGATTTTTAAAATTTATTTGACAGAGAGATAGAGAGCACAAGTAGACAAAGCAGCAGGCAGAGGGAGAGGGAGAAGCAGGCTGTCCGCTGAGTAGGGAGCCCGATGTGGGGCTCCATCCCAGGACCCTGGGATCATGACCCGAGTTGAAGGCAGCAGCTTAATTAAATGAGCCCACCCAGGTGCCCCTAAAATAATCTTTTTTAAGTCATTCTATTTTCTTGCGTGTTCTGAACCAAGTTGGTGGTTACAAATACATATTTCCAGTTAGATGTTTCTCTTGAGCATCAGAATCATATTTATAACTATCACGTTGACATCTAAACTTGAATATCACGCAAGTGCCTTGAAAGGTGAACACATTCAAAGCACTCATTATCTTCCCTGCCATACCCTCCCCTCTTTCCCGGGTGTAAATGGCTGTCTTAGTTAGTGGTACTGTTAACTGCATAAATTCCAAACTCAGAATCTTCGAGTCTTCCTCTTCACCCTTCTTCATACCAGTCTCATCACATCCTATTTAGAAGTACTTGTAAGGACAGTGTTTTCTCATGATCAGATCACTCTTTTACCACCATTTCCACCCCTCCCTCCATGGATGATCTCACTTCAAAATCAGTAAGCTACTTTTAACTTTTCTCCCTTTCTCCTGTCAACTTCAGCCTCACCCCCATTTCTATCTTTTGACCTTGATGCTTCCAGAATAAGCATTTGCGAAACCTTAATTTAGCTGTCACTTTTTTTCTGCAAATGTCCTCATTGCCTGTAAGGTAAAATCTAAGATCTTTATCAAACATCAGTGCTCAGATCACTTTGCTTGGTTAAGATATTTCAGAACTCAGAAATTTGAGTTCAGAAATGCTAATAGCTCAGAAAATAAAACTCCCGTTTCCCCACTTTGGTCTAAGTCAGAAGAAGTAGTAGATTGCAAAGCACTTCCATAGTCGATTACATCTGGATAACTTAAGGAAGTCTGTAGACTACCCCACTACCTCTGAAGGAAGGAAAACTTGCATTTACCTTCTTAGCTTCTGTGGCTGATCTAAGAATTAAACTGACATAAGACAGATTAATAGGAAAGAAAACATACATATTTTAAAATTAATTAATTAATTAATTATGTTTATGTGTATACAAGTCTTTGGAGGGAAAATGAAGACCCCCAAATCTCAAACATTTGTGTACTTGTGTACCTTTTTATACTAAAAGCAGTAAATCACAGGAATGAGACAAGACAAAAGGGCTTCAGCGAGGGGCAGTAAATTATGGTTCAGTAACTAGGAAATATATGAGGGGGTAGAATTAATGAATGGTAAGTGTTATTTTAGTAAGTTTGTTTGCACGGGCCCTTTCAACTCCCAGTCTCTGGTGATAAGATTATTTTTCTCTTCCTGATACAGGGAGGGCACCTTTCTCATGGGAAATTTTATGACCTGCTGTTAGTTGGGTCAGAGAGCCCTTTCTACATCTGCTGTTTCTCAAGCATCTTCAGCTCAAAATAATAAAACTGCCAAAGAGGTATATTTTGGCATGGTCTAAATCCCTTCACTTCCATTATTCAGGAACTCTTATACTTATACTTGGTCTTTATTATTCCTTATCAATTCTTGGTTTTGGATGGGGTTTTCGCAAGCCTTTGCAATTAAACACGAAAATCCCTGTTGAGGAACCACACATACATCTATCATTGCAGTAGCCCTAGAGTGCTATTTCCTATGGCTACTAAGGTGAAGTTGGCTGTCAATCATCTTCTAAAAGCATAAAATTATGTGGTTGAATTCATTAATCTAAACTATCCAGAGGACTGTTATTGATTACTGTTACTGGTTTATCCAGCTTAGAGTTATCCACCTAAAGTACATGGCCTTCTTGCAAAACCTCAGGACAAATGGTTTCCCAGACCTTCTACCCTGAGACTCTAACCTGAGTCTTAATCTTTACCCGTATTGTCTCACCAAAAATCAACTCTAATTGCATCTATCTACCCAAATTCACCTCTAATTATTTTTTGTTATGAAACGTTTCTCTTGGGCAGAGTTATTGGACTCCTATTTTTTTCAGCATTCTGTTATTATGTCTAGTATGGCAATTGTGACTTTGTATTTTGAGAAGCTGCTTATGTGTCTGTCTCCCACCCTACATGGACTCTGGGTGCCTGAAAGATCAACTCTGTATCCTTTATATCTTTTCATCTTCAGCACATAGGATAACCCCTGGGACATGGGAGATACTCAGTATTTATTTAGTAGGGGAAAAGAAGAAGGATTGAATAATTGAACACATGAATGAATAAAAATGAGCTGGTATGGTATGTTTACTATTATGGCACTTTGGAGCTAAGCACTTCTGTTTATAGATGGCTTTATAGTGTTGAAAGCTCTCTCAAAGGCACTTGATATTCATAACCTCACCATGAGGCAGGCAGAGCTGATATCATTTGTCTCATTTTAGATACGAGGGCATTGGTTTTCAAAGCTAAAGAGACTAACTTGAGATAATATAAAACTAGACCAGAACCCAGATCTCCTTACTTCATGAATAGCAAAGTATAAAGTGACCTTATGGTTTACATTATCTATCATTTATGGAAATTAAGATGTCTACCATGAAATAAGGTGAACTATCCATCTTTAATTCACAGTAGAGTAAGAAGACATTCAAAATAATATGAAATATATCCTTGCAGATAAGACTCAAGTTTTCAATGTAAGAGTAAGCTTTCAAAAGAAAAAATTTTATACTTTTTGAATACTCTGTGTACCACATACCTTTCAAAAATCTTTTTAAGTTTTCATAGTTGCTTCATTCTACACAATTATCTATCCTTTTAGAATACCTTCCAAAATGGATTCGAAATGCAGTAAATCTATGGAACATAACCACTAATTGTGTTCATATCTCAGATTATATGAAGTCTTATTTTGTTTGTCTCTGATGATACTCCTCAAAGGCATACCATTTAACAAGTTCCTGCTCAGGAGAAATTTTGGAAAACCTAAGCCAGGCTAAATCCGTGCTAAAGTAGAGCTGACAGTTCACAGAGGGAGCTATGCATAAAGTTTCTGGATAAGTAGAGATCATGGTTGCTCTTGATTTTTAAAAACATGTAGTCTCATAGTTGTAATAGAACCAAATGTCTTAAATAAGCAAATTGGACTAAAAGTTGCATTCCAAAGATAATGCACAGGATTTTAAAAGCATCAGCAATGAGTATCATCCAGTCTCCCAGCTGCCTCATAATGCAGAGGGGAGCAATAAGAAGTAAACTGTTCCACCATAAAGGTCAGGTGCAGGCTGTAAACTAAGAACTTACTTTCTGGTGTTCTACAACTTCCCACTTAATTTATTGTTTAATCTGAGGTATATTGTACTGCTTATTCAGAAGCAATCCCTCAAAGCACAATGTGCTTCCCCCCAGAAATGACATGTTTTGCTGCTTACCGAGGGTACATTTTATCATGCCTGCACAAGGGAAACTTTCCTATAAATAACCTATAAAAATACTTTTTCTGGTCTACCTTTTTGAACCTTACCTGTCTCACATTTCTTTTTGAAGAACGTGTTTCTCTTGTGGCACTAATCAATAAAAATATCTTGTCTATGTCCTCATGGCTAGTGATTCTTACCACTGGAAAGGATCAAAATAGGAAAATGACCAAAAATGAATTTTAATTCATATTTCAGCTAGAGTCACAATTCTTATTTAAAATCAACTTCATCATTAATTATTTTTTATTTCTTTATTTAGGAACAAGAAGACTCTCCTACTTAAATGGAATTTTATGAGTATGAGTGATGCCATACAATTGTGTAACCACCACCATGATTAACGTAAAGATCAGTCCTCTCTCTCTCCTTTACTGTCTGTCCTCCACTTCTGGACTTGAGCACCACAGATATGTTTTCTGCTATTAGTCTCATCTTTTCTAGTATTTCACATAAACAGAATCAACCGGTACATATTCTTTTGCATTTAACTTATTTTACTTATAATAATGTTTTTGAGATTTATGCATGATGTTGAATGTATTACTATTTCCCCCTTCTTGTTTCTATTATATAAATGAGCCAAAGATGGACCCTAAGTTTGTTGGACCCTAAGTTTCTTCATAGAAGCCTGAAATACATTAACTCAGTAGTCTGCTGGCACCAAACTCATATTTTTACACATCCAATTGTTTCAACAATAGACGAATGGATTTTTAGGCATTTAGGATTTGCATGCTTTTCATCTCTTGGGAAATCCAGTATCTGCTGATCATTATTAAGATAGAGCCTTATGGTTTATAAAATCCAGAGCTGCTATTACCATTAGAGGTGACTGGTCACTGATTTAGAGACTCCCCACTATGGTGCTGAAAGGTATCAACTAGACACGTAAATTTCCTCTCTAATCCCTCTGTTCCCTAAAGGTCCTTGCACTCCTCCCCTCCTGTACGGGAGCCCATTTGCTGTAAACCTCAGTCTCCTCCTGTGAAGGACTTTCTTCTCTGGCAATCCTGTCTAAAAGCCACTCAGAAAAACTTGCTGTGTCTTACTAGCTTCTGTGGTCATATTTTTTCCCCTTGATAAACCTGTATGTCCCCTAACTCCCTACAATTACAAAGAAGTATTCCATAGTATAGATATATGCACATTTTCTATGTTTATCAGCTGAAGGACTGATTCCCCCTGCCCCCGGTTTTGGCTATTATTCACAATCCTGCTATTAACATTTGCATACGTCTTTATGTGGACATATGTTTTCATTCCTATTGGGAAAATAGTGAGACTGTGCCTAAGTCATATGGAAAGTATATATTTAACTTTAAAAGAAACTACTAAATTATTTTCCTAAGTGGCTGTATGCTTGGTATTTCACCAAGCATGCAAGTTTTAAATGCTCTACGTTATCTCTAGCATGTCCTTGTTAACTGTTTTTGTTTTAACTTTAGCAATTCATATGGGTGGGGAGTAGGATCTCATTGTGGTCTCAGTTTCATGTCTCTGATGACTAGTGATGTTCAGTGTCTTCTCATGAGCTTATTGTCCATTCAGATATCTTCTTGGTAAAGTGCTTATTCAAATCATTTGATCTGTTTTAAATGAGTTGTTTGTTTTGTTGTATGAGGTTCTTTTAAAATATATTCTGGATGCAAGCCATCTGTCAAATATGTATTTTATATATTTTTACATTTTTTGGTAATCTTTGGCATGCATTTTCACTTTCTTAACTGTATCTTCTGAAAACTATAGGTTTCTAACCTTGATGAAGTCCATCTTATCAAATGTTTTCTCCTACAGTTTGTGCTTTTTAGTGTCCTGTTTAAGAAATTTGTGCTGTACTCAATAGCACAAATATTTTCTACCATGCTTTCTTTTAAAAATTTAATAGTTTTGGGTCTTGTGTTAGGTCTATGGTCTACTTCAAGTTAATTTCTATATGTGGTGTTAAGTCAGGGTCAGGGATCATTTTCTTTTTTTTTTTCTTTCGACCACACAGTAATCTAAGTATTCTAGGCTTATTTTTTGAAAAGACAATTTTTTCCATAATAAATTACCTTGACACATTTGTCAAAAATTAATTGACCACTTAAGTGTGCTCTATCATTTGTGATTTTAAAGTGCCTTTTCTGACTTAAATTTAGCAATCCGTCTTCCACACTGCTGTCATTCTGATCCAAATAAAATACAATGTTATCATGTGAAGGGTTCAAGAACATGGCACTCCAAAATATACTACTTTGGCATGTTGATTATTTTGTGCTGAAGGTACTTGAGAAACAGCAGATGCAGGAAAGGCTTTCTGACCTCCTCTACCTAAAAGCAGGTCATAAAATTTCCCAAGAAGGGAAGAACATGTTTATCACCAGAGATGGGGAGTTGACACTGGAATGGACCTGTACAAACAAACCTATTAAAATAAGCCTTATAGTTCATGGGTTGCCCTTCGCCCCAATATATTTCCCAGTCACTGACCCACAACTTACTTCTTTAGCCCAAGCCCTTCAGACTTGTCCCATCTCCATACTCTATCATCCGTTGTTCAAACAGATATACAACTTTGGGGGCCTAAAGGCTTCTTTGGGTCTTCATTTTCCTTTTTAAAGATTCTCATGTGCAAGTAAAATTATTAAATAAAATGTGCGTGTTTTTCTCCCATTAATCTGTCTTATGCCAGTCATAGAACCTGGGAAGGCAGAGGGAAGAGTTTTTTTCCTACACATAGAGTTCTTTTTAAAAAATTATTATTATTATTACTTGCCCCAGGGGTACAGTTCTGTGAATCATCAGGCTTACACCTTTCACAGCACTCCCCATAGCACAAACCCTCCCCAATGTCCATAACCCAGCCACCCTATCCCTACCTCCCAACCCCCCAGTAACCCTGTTACTACAGGGTTAGTTGTTAGATTGTTCTGTGAGATTAAGAGTCTCTTATGGTTTGTCTCTTCACACCTAGTGCTCTATTTAGAATTCTTCAGATGTGTCCCCAGTCCCCACAGAATAAACTCAAGACACAGTCACATTGTCCACAATACCTTTCATAATTTTGGCAGATAGAAGTTGTCCTGTCACATGGAGAAGTATATGATGTTCCATGATGCAGGAAGGTAAAATGTACATGGCAACTTAGGAGCTCTCCAACTACTTCTGTATTTACTTTCTGTAATACAGAACAAGAAGTCTGATGTATGTGCATCTGATTAATAATTTTCTCTATCTTTTTTTAAGATTTTATTTATTTATTTATTTGAGAGAGAGAGAGAGAGCACACCTGAGCAGAGAGGAGGGGCAGAGAGAGAGGGAGAAGCAGACTCCCTGCTGAGTGAAGAACCTGACATGGGCTCCATCTCAGGACCCTGAAATCATAACCTAAGTCAAAGGCAGATGCTTAACCCAATGAGCCACCCAGGAGCCCCTTAAATTTCTCTATCACTTGTAATCATTTTCACTTTCCCCAATATCCTCTGTCCATTCATTTTGGTAGTTTTATCTCTTTTTTTAAAATTTTGTATATTTATTTGACAGAGTCACAGTGAGAGAGGGAACACAAGCAAGGGGAGTGGGAGAGGGAGAAGCAGGCTTCCTGGAAAGCAGGGAGCCCAATGCGGGGCTCAATTCCAGGACCCTGGGATCATGACCTGAGCCGAAGGCAGATACTTAACTGAATGAGCCACCCAAGCACCCCAGAGAGTTTTATCTTAGTGCCACCATCTACTTAAGTCTGACTCCAAATATTCTCTGACAGGCATCAACAGATCATGGTAGGTAGGATATTGGAAACACAAATCTCAGGCCCCACTCCAGGCTCACTGAATCAGAATCTTCCAGGGCAAGGCCAGGAATTGGTGTTTTTACAAGACTTCCTACTTATTCTTATGCAAGGTTATTGTTGTATAAGTCTTATCTTCTGTTCTTTAGCATATGTCCTATAATTTCTAAGATTTCTAACACATGGTCAGTCATTTTTACATCTCTTAATATAATTAAAGCATTGATTAAGAAAATGACTATTCAGAGGATATTCAGGGATTCTTACACATAGCTACTAATGACCTAGTACTTTTCAGTACTAACTTTACTAAATTAACAGGTACCGTTTTCATCAAGTACTGGATGTTTGTTAATTTAGGGGAGTTGGAAACCATACTATGTGCATTCTTGGGCTAATATAGAAGAGAAAATGATAAGAGATATGTTTTGAAAGTGATATCAAGTTCTAAGACACCGTTGTTTATTTTTGAAACTTTAACAATGATAATACAAATTTTCTCCCTACAACATTAATGTTGAGAATTAGATTAGATTTCTAATGTTAAACGATTCCTAGATGAGCTTTTCTAGATGCCAATGTATTGCTACTTTTTTCTATTACTCTGTTGAGTTTTAGTAACTTAACTTAGATAAAGTTTGTGATCAGTTAATGTGTTATATAACTTAAAGACAAAATTGTTTTAAAAGTATATACTGAGAAACCTCCACTCCCCTCCCTTCACCTAATTTCACCATTTTTATTATTTATTCTTTCACTTTTTAATAAAAGCGAGTGTGTTTATACATATCTCCTTCCTATATTATATATGGTGGCATAACATATACATGGTTATGTACTCTTTTTCTTTCTCTTTACAAAAATATCCTAAAAATTGTTCCCCATCTGTACTTAGAAATTTTCTAATTGTTTTTTTAACTGTGATTTTTCTCGTCAGGATAAAAGATAAAAGTTTCTTTAACTAGATCCTTATTACTGGATATTTACATTGTTTCTAATCATTGGTTCTGAAGAAAGCCACACCCACATATAACAACTGTGTCTATAGATTAGAATACCTTATTTGTTATTCAGATTACATGAGGTAAGTTTTCTGGGTTAAAGCGTAAACACATCTGTAATTTTGGTAGATACTGCCAGATATATACCTCCTTCAGAGATGCCTCATTGTGTGCTGACCTCACAATTATGGTAATTTTCAGAATTTTGGAAATTTTTTCCATTGGATATGTAACAAGTGATATTTTAAAATAAGAGTGTTTCTCTTAATATAAGTAAATTTTGATATGTTTTCAAATATTTGTCCTGTGAACTATCTGTTCATATTCTTTGCCTCGTTGTCCAATGGGTTGTCTTTTTTTTTTTCCCATAGATTTCTAGAAGTTTTTAAAATTGGAATGAGACTAGTCTAGGTCTTTGACTTGAACAACTCATTAGAGAAAGTTTAGAGAAGATGAAGGTTTGAGGAGGAGGGAGGTAGAAATTAAGAGTTTGATTTTTGACATGTTAAATTTGAGATATCTGTGAGATATTTAAAATAGATGTAAATTAGGCAGTTGGATGTTCCAATTTGGAACTCATGGGAGAAAGGAGGGTTGCTGATATAAATTTGGTAGTCATTAGCATATG
Organism: Ailurus styani; assembly: GCA_002007465.1. Taxonomy (NCBI): domain Eukaryota; kingdom Metazoa; phylum Chordata; class Mammalia; order Carnivora; family Ailuridae; genus Ailurus; species Ailurus styani. The sequence goes on from LNAC01000026.1 coordinate 433,014, forward strand.
GAGGTAATAGAGTTGTGGGAATGGGTGAAGTCATCTAGTAGAAAAGGTAAAAGAGAAAGGAAAGAGAAGAGGACTTTTCCCTATGACAAACATTCAAATATTTAGAGTAGCCAGAGCAGAGCTTCACTGATTCCCTCAGGGACTGAATTAGTCAGACTGGGCCTGGGCCAGATGGATCCCCTGGGCCAGTTGCCTTTGAGAGAAGGAAATCACATTTGGGACTCCTCCAGTGAAAGTTAGATCAGAATGGGGTCTGATGGCCCTTTTCACAGTCTGTATACCTGGAGAGCATGGTGAAATCATATGGAATTTGCTGATCCACCATAAAGGCTGCATACAGTTAAGAAGAAGCTTGACCATCCCGATATCCATCTTGGCAGCTAGCTACAGTTTGTCACATGGCCAATTTTGGGCAAGTTATGTGCAGCTGCTGCAACAGTTCATTTTCCAGTGCCCAAGAAACCAGATTCTTAAACCAAACTGTGGCTGCTCACTATAGCTTAACACTGTATTTTTTCTCTCCTTCTCTCTCTCCCCGTCTGTCTCCTTCTCTGTCTTTCTAATGTTTTCTATATCATTAGGTATCTCTAAGGGACCAATGAAAATTTAGTAATGCATATATTTTCTTGATGGGTTTTGAGGATCTGATATTCTAAGCATCTTCAATTACACCTGTTGTAGGAAAGCAGTCTTTAAACAGCATACTATTCATAATAACCAGTCCAGAGCTCTCTCTCTCTTTCTCCCTCCCCCCACCTCTCTCTCTCTCTCTCTCCCTGACAGATACAAGATATATATCTTTTTATAAAGGCAAGCAAATTCTTAACCAAGTGACACTATCACCAATAATAGCTGTAAACTCTGATGACAAAAACATCAAAATAAATACTTGAAGGTTCTGGAGAGTGAAAAAAGTCAGGCAAATTCTAAAGGAGATTTGACACTTGGAAGAAGAAAACACAAGAGACACAAAGTGTGAGTTTTCTGTGTGTGTGTGTGTGTGTGTGTGTGTGTGTGTGTGTTTTCTAAGTTTAGCCTAAGGGCAGGAAGTCCTGATGTCTCAGATGTGGTAAAATTCTGATAAGTCATTCTTTCTGACTTGAAAAGGACTTCAGAACAATCACATCTGTTGGAGAATAAAGGAAAAAAGAACCCAGAGAGGAGGTACCCCAAATTCTTTGTATAAATTCTTTCTAACATTTTGGCTAAACCTTTAGCCACCTAAGCATGAGGCAGTTGAAAAAAAAAATGCCTAGCTATGACCTAGAGAGAAGGAAGAACTGAACTGTGGCCTAAGCTGCCACCCAAGAGTCAGTTTGTAGCTTGAATCAAATCAAGTTAATTTCCTGCTTTAAAAAAAAAATTCAATAGTCTTGAAAATAATCTAACAGGATCCAGAGTCTCCACAATATAATATTTAAAATGATTAGTGTTCAGTGCAAAATTATTTGACATATGAGCAACCAAGAAAATGTAACCTATTCTCAAGATATAAAATAATCAATGGCGACAACCCCAAGTTGCTACAGATGTTGAAATGATCAGACAAGGATTTTAAAACATTTATTTTAACTATGCTGAACTATATTTAAAAAAAAACATAATGAATGAAATGACAGAAAATCTCAGCTGAAAAATAGAAAGTATAATGAAAGTACCAAATGGAAATTCTAGAATGAAAAATTACAGTATCAAATCAAATTTTTAATAAAAACACATTTCGATCTGCCTCACAGGAAATAAACTAACATGCAAATGACAACAACCACAAAGCCAACTAATAATCTGAAGCTATATAACTACTTCAAGATTTGAACTTCGTTCTGACACCAAAGCTTTGCCTCCAAGCATTTCAAAGAATATGATTCATTTAATAGAGCAGTGCAATGGAGTTAATATTACAAACATTCAGGAAATGAACTTGTATCAAGTTAAAGATATATGCCAAAGTTTTAACAGAGATTTTCTTTGTTGAAATTGAATATGGTTTTCATTTCCCTCTTTTTAGTTTTTTTTTTTCTTTTCTTAGTTGAAAGAAACCAGAACGTCACCCCAAAATATGTCTCTCTGACATAAAAATCATTTTGAGTTGAAGACAATTCAGAAGCAACAAACTCAGAAAAACTCCCTCTTTTCTGCTTAAAGCCAGGGTCTCCCCAGGTCTCTCCTTTAACAGGAGACAGACTTATCATCCCAGAGATGGCACCGGAAGAATCTGAAAATAAATCTCATTCCATTACTTCCCCCCGTATATTTCCCTGGCCACGGTTTGCTGCCCTGGAAGCTTACACTTGCTTTCCTCTGTCCTGTCATTTCTCTACAAATGTATTGTTCTTTGTCGAAGATGCTATATAAACTGGAACTCTAAGCTACAATTTGAGTTACTTTTGGTTTAGGTTTCTCCCATGTGACCTGCACTGGACACATTAATAAATCACTTGCTTTTCTCTTGGTAATATGTCTTTTTGTATAAGAGTCCCAGTTGAAAACCTCAGAGGGGCAGAAATAGTTTTGCCTCCCTTACATAGCATATATTTATTAGACATGTAAGGATAAGTTATTTTTCTTTACTTGAGCTAGCTGAAAAAGAGAATTGGAAACAGGGCTCACTCTATAAATTTACATATTTTCCTAATTAAAAATATTACAGTTTCAAAGTTGATAAATTAGATTTAAATACTCTATTGAACTGATTTGTGTCTCATCATTATAAGTTCTGCTACTGGAATCTTAAAGTACTTTTTGTTAAGATAAAAGTCTCAGTATTAGGCTCAATAGAAGGAGTTTACTGTTTTTATTTTGTTTTCCATTATTGGCCATGACATTTGGATCCATTTGTCATTTAAATGCAAAAAAAAAATCCACGCAGAATTACCTTAGTCAAAGTGCAGTTTTAATTAATTCAGTCACGTCAGCCACCTCTTGACCAAATACCTTATTCTACCAGGAGGTGCTATTACAGAAATATAAACAATTTTCCAAAGCAAGAAACTCATAAAGTGATTTTCTGGGGGCAGAGCAAGGAGCACGCTTGGGGCTGTGAGTGTGGGAAGAGCCTTTCCCAGTGGTTACATAAGACGACAGGATCAAAATGTGCTTCCCTATGCCTGGCTGCTGTTTCCTTTCTTAAAATCTAACTTTTCTAAGGCTTAGGCATCTCATTACAATGCTTACATATGGTGCTCCAATTACTTCTCCTTTAATATAACTCATTATCCCACTTCATTTACATATCTAGCCATATCCCGTATATTATGTATACTTCATCATCTTCTAGTCAAACTTGACAACATTTCGGCACCTCTTTTGACTTCAAATATGTAGCTCCTGTTACTAATTTCTTTCCGTCTGTGTCATCTATTACAACATTTAAAGGCATGACTACATATGAAATTCGCCTTCAATTTGTAGGTTTGCCTTGATAAATTTAAGAAAGAAGAGCTTTCATTATTTTCACCTGAGAATTTTTCTACAGTGTGAGTGAGCTATTGGCATGTGATGTTTCACTGGGAAGTGCACCAGTAAGTTTAGCTGAGTCATACTCTGATGCATTTAATAAAATGTATTGATTGCCCACTTAGTAAAGTGAATAGGAAAGGGCTAGGCTGATGCTAGTCCATAAAATGATTAAGATATTAAAATATGCACCTTAATTGTAAGATGTCTTATAGTTGTTGAAAAGTGAGCAACATATAAACACTTAAATGGACAATTACAGGGCAAGGAAGGCAAAGCACTAAGGGAGGCTTTTTATGGACTATGCTATCCCATAAACACCAGTGTATTATGCTTCTCAAAATACTGCATGCATCCCTAATTTAGCTACAAAAGTAGAACACATTAGCCAGTAACTTCAATTAAAAGCAATGATTATGAGCTTTAAAATTTTAAAAATTATTTCTTCATCTCCCTTTATTCCATGAATATGTCCTTAGAGGTTAAAAATATATTAGTTATACCAATAGGTAGTCACTTTATTTCTCTTTAAAATTCAATTATTAACACTGTAGAGACATTCCCTAAGGCATCCTTTGAAAGATTATATGTGCCTCTTTCTAGAAAATCCTTCATATAACTCAGATTTAAAAGTAATGATTGGATATATAATCTCCTGAATGGAAGTTTCATTTGAATGTACTTGGCTAATCTCTCATCAATCCCTGATCTGGGTGCGTGTCATTGCGCCACCCAGCCCCAGAAAATGTGTACCAGTGTGTCCTAAAAGTCAGTAGGAGAAATTCCCACCTAACCAAGGTATCAACATGATATCAGCTGTCCCGTTTAAAAACCCTGGAGCATTCAAGGATATTCAGTGATTCTTGGGGCTCCATGAATGTTGTCAACCCCTCTCATGCTCCATCTCTCTGTCCTGAGCTCCTCAATAATGGTATCAGAAAAGGTTAGTGAAATTTCTAGCCTTTTGTCTTTTCCCAGCCTTCCATCCTGTACAACCCTGTTCACTGCTGCCTCAGTAATGACTTTCCCCAATCCTTGGTTTTAAACCATCAAAACAGATTTTCCCAAACAGCAGGAAAGTCTGTTTACCACATTGTGATCCATGTGTCCACTTCTTAAATCGCTATACCAACTTCTGCAGGTATTTTGTTCTGGTTAAGGTAAGTTATCCCATGTGGTACTGAGTACTATTGACTATCAAAACTAACTTTGAGACATCAGATATTTCTTTGGGGGTCCTTGGAACACCAAATAATTCTTTTGGCCCACCATAATCTTGGAGCAGCTAATGCAGAGCCAGACTTGTAATTCTCACCAAAGAATTTAGGCTACTTTCTTCAAGAAGTTCAATAATTAATAATATATATATTAAAATCCAAATCAAGGAGTAGACAACTTGTCCCACATCTAATTTTGGCAGAACAGAGGCAGACACATTCAACCAAATTTTTCAGTCTGAGAACTCTGTGACCGTATAACCACACCTACAATTGACTTTGATAATCCAAAGATCTACAGTAAGGCAAGTCCTCTGTCCTCAACATCTGAGCAAGATTCAGAGAGAGGTAAAGCCATGGTGAAGAAAGAACAAAGACAGTTGTCCTATTGAGTGGCAGACTGGAAATAACAGCACCCTGGCAGGTCCCAAAGGCTATGTTCCAAAATTTAAATATAGTCTACAGTGACTATTGATGGTCTCCTAGCAGACCTGTGAATTTCAGTTTTCTGAATAGAATGGACTTCAACTAGTTCATCACTATATACACCACTATATACGCAGTTCCTAGAACACTATCTGGTCCAGATATTAATGATATTTATTAGCTAAGAGTATACAAACACCTATGATACATACTCCTGGGCAAAGCCATCCTAGTAGTCTGAAATATTGCTAACATTTACTTGTAAACCTGAATACCTCAAGGTAAATCAAGCATATGTTTAGTTAAAACCATCCTCTACCATACTTTTAAGTAAACAAACACTTTCACTGAAGTGGTGTAATCACTCTCTTATCAACCTTTCATTTATTCTTATAAAGATGTTTCTATTTACTAAAAAATGTTCTTTCTATATCGGCCCAGACACTTAAAATACAACTAATGTTCTCAGTTTGCATTTAATTTGGAAGGTAACATTAGGAACTCCTGACATCTAAATATACCACTGAACATCCACAGATAAATGACCAGAGGGAATGTTTTAGCTAAATTCTAGAATATGTGAATAACACAGCTTAGTTTTATAGACTATACCCAAGGATGTTTATCCATGTTCACTTCCTTTTATGTCTTCTTCAGTCAACACAACTTTTCCCTCTATTTGATCAAAGCTGAATTTGCATTAAAAGAAAAAAAAAAAACTAGTCACTGAAACCCTTCATTCAGAACGCCTTATTTTCAGTCACTGGGATTATTCTTTCTTATTTTCCCAAAACTTTCACATCTTGGTCAGTCCTTTCGGAAGAGTCAGAACAAACACTGTGTCAATGGACACTAGCCATAAAACCAGTGTTCAGTCTCTGTGACTATGGACTAAGGGATTGAGAACATCCTTGAGGTGCTTTGGGATTTATACTGACATTCTAGTCAGTTCTGGTGCTTTCCACTCTGGGAAAGAACTAAGCCTGGAGAAAGTTCCCACTTCAAAACATTCCTATACACATGAAGATCTCAGGCATGACAAAGTTAAAGAACTTTGGTGTAATTTACATCTTTCCTGGCTCTTCAAACAAGCCCAAGGGTCATGGTCACAGTGTTTTGAATTTGAAATTCTTGGCTATTCTGAAGCTGTCTTCCTATTTGCCTGTTTGATTTAGTCGGTCTTCTGGCTTTGCATTCTGGGTCCTTATATCTGTGTAAGGCACTTTTTATTTTCTTACAATATCACTGGGATTATGGGTTTTGCTTATCAATGTTATGTGTTTATCCTCTGCTTAGCTTTACTCTTGATATCATGCACTGTCTCGATGCCAACAGCACCTGTACCTCTAGGTAAAACATACCTCCTGTAGTGGCTTCGTTTATAGGTACTGGGCTCACTTCATTTAACCTACCTTACTTCCAGGCTCTCATCTGGGAACAGAGAATGAGATAATTAGGGTTGAGATGTCAAAACCACTGGGTGGTCAGTAGGCATTTTCAACTGTGCGTTGACTTCTTTCTTTGATTATACAGAAACCTGAAGGTCATTGTCTGAGCACATTTAGGTTATGCTGGAGAAAAGAATATCATCCTAAAGATCCTTTGCTCTCTCACAGTTGCTCTTACATCCAATATGTTTCTCCACTTCCTCCACTTCTGCCTCTCTCTGTTGCTACCCTATGTAAGCACACAGCATTTTTTCCATGAGATAAATGACTCTTTACCTTCCCAGAGGTCTTCCCTATTAAACTAGTTCTCAGGGTACCATTTTCTTTCCTCTGGTACATTAAATAAATTGTCAGTTTGCTGAGTCACATCAGTTTATTGTCAAAGTACAAGTTCGTAAAGCCACATGTGATCATGATTCATAACACATATAGATTTTAAGTTCTAGATAACATTAATACAGTCTGGGAAAAAAATCATAAAACCATGTACTTACAGGACAATTACTGTTACTATTCAAATGTAAAATATATTTTCAAATGTACAATGTTTTATATTTCATGTTACATAGACTTAGTATGTTTATTTTAAATATGGTAAGAGAAATTATCATTGTATTATTGAATATTAAAATAATAAATAATAAAATAAAAAATAAAAAGTAAAAATATGATTGTATTCTTCTAAAAATATTCTCATAAATCCAGTAAACTACTTAAATTACAACAAAATACAGGCTTTTTTCTCAGATGTATTAAATTTTCATTGTTACTACTATATGACATTCCCACAAATTGTACCATACTTTGCACTGATGGACCATTCTTATAACTTATGAGGTAATATTCCCATAACTTACTCCCAAATGGCAATTAAGAAAGTTGGATTTAATAATAAATAAAGCTCACCATACTACTTCCAGATGGAAACTTTTTCTCAGTGTTATTATACTACTGATTGATAATTTATTTTTATTGAATTTTGGTTCAAACTTCTATTGAGAAAGGACTTACAGTTAAAATTGAATACCCTGTTGATGGCCTAAATAAAATTATTTCATTTACAGCTTACACAGGCTTTATTATTAATATTTATGCAAAATAAGTAACATCTCCCTTGATTTATAAATTTGACTTAATATATGTATTACTGCCTTATGCATCTTCTACCCCAATTTCTGCAATATTGTGAAAGTGGCTTTTTAATGTATCTCCATATTGCCAGTAACCTTTAGAAATAAGAAAGAAGGAGGCAGTAGGCTTTAAAAGATATTTTGCCTAAGGCTAGCATAATTTAAGTATAAAATCCTTCTTTGTTTTTTATTGTTTCTGACAAGTAAACTTTAGGAGAACAAAACAGTTTTTAACAAGTGGAAAAACTGCTTATATAGCATTAGGGGGAAGACAAATCTGCTGAGATATTTTGTTTATTCTTCCATATGTAAAGTGTCACTGTCATTAAGCTTGACATACTTGAGGCAAATAGTATTTTTAAAGGGAACATTTTAATGCTTCCCAAACATAAAAATGAATTTTTGGAAGGAGTTACTTATTTTGTAAATAAAGGACATTCACATGTGGGATACAGTGTCACTTACCAAAATATTCCAGTTCATTCACTTCTAGATAGAAATGGTTAATTTTCTAAGCTTCAGTGACAAGAAGCCATTAGTCTTCATCATCATAATACATTTACTTGCCTATGAGATGTAAGATAAAATTTCACCATCATTCTCCTCCTGCCCCTGAAAGAATGCCCAGTATCTTCAAAGCAATAGCTTAAAACTAATTAGTGTCTTTTTTGACAAGACACATATGCATTTATTTTGGAAAAAAAAAAACTTCAAATGAGACTTTTTTTTAATGAGTTACTTAGGATTCTTCTTGTGTGTTCTGCAACTTAACAAATTTGATCACATACACGAGTTAATTTCCAGGGTGAATGGGTTATGGACATTGGGGAGGGTTTGTACTATATGGTGAGTGCTGTGAAAGGTGTAAGCCTAATGATTCACAGACCTGTACCCCTGGGGCAAAAAAATAAAAAAAGTTAATTTCCACCCATAGCTATAAGCAAGGACAGTGCCCATGTCACTTTTTACTACTTTTAAACATTAAACCTGCTATTGTATTCTCGGTGTGTGACCATGTATCTTTCTATGTTGTCTAAACTGAAGTTCAATATTTAGTAATTAAAATCAATCATTATGAACTTAAATTTTTATGCATACCAGTATACACAGGTTGATAATTAATGTAAAATAGTACCTGAGGTCATTTCTGAGTTCCAGAGAAGGCTCTTCATCAAATACATTGGGTTGCTTTATGTAGGAGGCATGTGACTGAGTCTGAACAAAATTACATATTTTAGTGGAATTTGGTAAATATAGTATAGTCCCTTAAATCAGTTGTTTAAAAAAAAAACTCGTATATTTGAAACTAGTAGAAATTATTGGTGTTGGTAATACATCTGCCAAAAACAGACGACATGACATCTCTTAGTGCACAGGTGAACATTTAAAATGCAGTACTTTTTATTGATATATTGAGTTATGATTAAACATGTAGTTGGGCTGGAATAGTTTAGCAACCCAGGTAATAGTTGCATGACAGAAGTCACTGATTCATTCCTTAAGAAAGCAGAATATTTGTATAATCCATATATATGCTACAGTGTATAGTAAACATACAGCAGATAAATGGATAGATGAGAGAGAAAGGGAGAGAGTCAGAGACAGATCAATAGAGACAGAGAAAAGGCAAAGAGAGATTCATTCAATGGCATTAAAGTTGCCAGTATCATTGAGGTTTGGATGACTATATTTCAGTAAGCTATTCTTACTTACAGATCTAATAAACAAACAGAAAGGTCCAAATGTTTTTCATATTATTTCAAATAAGGACACGGGAAACTGGCAAATTCTGTACATTACTGAAGGTATTAAAAACACCACCACCCTTTTAGAGTGCAATTTAGAGTGGTGGAATGGTGGAATTAGAATAAGGACTACGGCCAGATATCCCCCCTTCACTTCTGAAACTAGGTATGGTGGTCCTGACCCTGACTGACCTAAGCAATGGCAAACTGCCAGACACGGCAAAGTAAGAAGAGACTTGCAAAGTCTCATGCAAGCAAAACACACAGTCTGCTTCCCCCCCTTCTTTTTAAAATATAGTCAGCAATTTAAATTTTTTAATTTAAGTTTTTCTATGTAGACTTTAATTAATATTAATTAGCATCTAGTGTTGCATATAATGGTTCACAAAGCCCAACTGAATAAATCCCACCCTCTACCATTCCTCCATAAAATCTACAATGCTCTGGTGATTGTATAGTAATCTGATTCTCTTCCTCTTGCTTCTCCATATTTAGTGTTTTTGCTAACTTATTTTGTTACTTTTTATCTCTATAATGATTTTAAATTTAAGGAAATTTACAAAATTAGTACAAAGATCAGATTCACCAATTATTCATGTTTTGCCCAATCATATCTATCGAACTATCTATATTTATATCTACATATATCTATCTATATAAATCTATCTATCTATATAAGTCTATATATAAATATAAATCTATAAATCTATCTAATATATGTTTATTTATTTTATTTTTTCTAATATATATTTATATATATTTATTATCTAAATAATAAACATATTGCATATATTTATATAGATGTATATCTGTCTATATAAATATATATAATATAAATATATATGTGAATATATGCATTCACCATAAAATTATATAGAAATTTTTATAGTCTTTGCAATATATATTCTATATATTTGTTTCCAAATATCAATAAAATTGATAAATTTTTAACTAGATTGACAAATAAAAAATTGGAAAAGACACAAACCAGCAATAGCAGAAATGAAAGAGGGATATCACCACAGATCTTACAGATAATTAATGAAAAACAAAAATATGAAGAACTTAAACACATAAATACAACAACTAATATGAAATAAGGCAATTCTTCCAATGTCTCAAGGTATGAAAATTCACCCATGAAGGAAGGGATAAGCTGAATAGTTATAAAACAATTAAATAAATTTAATTTGTAATTCAAAACCTCCTGAAAAACATCATTTGTAGCTCCATATAGTTTCACCAAAAAATCCTTTAAAACATGTAAGTAAGAGATAACACCAGTGCTATATAATCTCTTCCAAATAATAGAATAAGAGTGAATACAACTCATTTTATGAGGTCAGAATTATTCTGATATTAAAATTCTACAAAGAGAGCATGAAAAAAGAAAACTATAGACAAACACTTCTTGTGAACATAAATTCAAATAATTCCCAACATAATACTAACATCAAACCCAGGAACATAAAAAAAGAATAATGCACCACAATCAAGAGCAATTTATCTTGGAAATACAAGATTGGTTCAATATGTGAAAAATTATTCAATGTAATTTACCCAGTTCACAGACTAAAGGAAAAAAATATGACTTTATCAACTTATACAAGGAAAGCATTTAACAAAATTCAGTATCCAGTTATCCAAACCAAAACCAAAAATTCAACACCCTAGAAATAAACCTGATGGAAGGCATCCAAATATACAATTTGCAAAGACAGGGATGAAACTGGAGGGCATATGCCTAGTTAAATAAATAAATAAATAAATAAGAAAAATTCTGTATGATTTCAGTTATATGTATGTGAAATCTAAAAAAGCTGAATTCATAGACCTAGAGAGTAGATGGGTGGTTGCCAGGGCTAGGTTGTAGGAGTCTCAGGGTTGAGGAGATGTTGGCCAAAAGGACAAAGTTCTAGTTACAGATGAATAACTTCTGGGGATCTGATGTCGAGCATGGAGTAATGGAACGATCCTGTACCCCAATTGTGGTAGTATTTACATGAAGCTATGCATGTGCTAAAACACATAGAATTTCATGTCAAATGCAAAAAACAAAAAAATAAGTCAATTTTAATGCATGTTAGTTTTGAGAATATAATCATATTTAGAAATACTGTTACATATCTTTCATGGTCATGCACTTAATCTAATTCAATATTATTTTTTGAATAAATAAATGATCCCTTTATACTGTCCCTTAACTCATTTAATTTTCTAAATACCTTTGGACAATAATATCAGTACCACTACCTTTTTGTTTATATAATTTCCCATGTTCTCTTTTCATTCATAGATATTTTGTTATGAAAATTGTGCAAGCCAAGGCCAGCAAGGAGAATTATGGGATGGTGTTCACAATTAGTTAGATGAACATCTCTTTCTTTTCTGACTTCTAGGTAGATTCTCTTCTCGTGTGGAATATAGGAGGGGGGTAGGAAGCATGGGTAGAGGGGCCCTGGGGTAGCAGAGGGTATTTTGGAGATCTGGTTAAAGGGAGTGAAGTTTGATGGAGTGTGTTGTATTTATGTGGTTTGCAGCATATGTATATTTAGTTACACTTGCTAGCATGATTTCATAGGTCAGTCAACAGAATTGAGATAAAACTTTTCTAAATTATCAACTATAAAAAAAAATCCACTTAGACAAACCTTACTATAGGAAAGAATCCCTATAGATAATGATATCATAAAATCATTGTTATGTGAAGAAGATGATCCAAGATTAAACAACCAAAAGACAAAGGGACAAAAAGTATTATGGGAAATAAATTAAACATTTTTTATAGATTTTATGATCTTTTTTGTCCTTTAAAATTTATAATCTCTTGTGATTTCCTTCCTTATTCTAAATAAATGCTCATTTCCATGTTTCATTTTGAGTTCATAAGTTTGTATTCTTTTTCTTTCCTTTTTAAAATTTTCTTCACTTTTTCTTTCTTTCTTTTTTTTTGGAGAGAGGGAGTGAAAATGGGGTGGGGAAGGGCAGAAAGAGAGAGAGAAAATCTCAAGCAGATTCCCTGCTGAGTAAGGAGCCCAACCTGGGGCTCAGTCTCCCAACCCTGAGATCACAACTTGTGTTGAAACTGAGTCAGAGGCATAAATAACTGACTAGACCTAGAAAACCTGAATCAAGCCCTTAATAGCCTGGATCTTCAAAGCCTTGACTCTCATCACTGCAGGAGAATATCTGGTATGCAGAAATTGCCTCTTTGTTTTTTTGAGTTTCTTATTGCTCTGAGGTGAAAGAGAAAGAGAGAAAGAAAAAAGAAGGAAAGAAAGGGGGAAAAAAGTTTCTTGTTACTAAGTAACTTTTTTTTTAAAGATTTATTTATTTACTTTAGATAGAGTAAGAGAGAGAGAGAGAGGGTGCATGTGTGTGCACAAGTAAGGGGAGGGGCAGAGGGAGAGAAACTTCAAGCAGACTCCTCGCTGAGAGGTGAGCCCCACACGGGGCTCAATCCCATGATCCATGAGATCATGACTGAACCAAAGCCAAGAGTTCGGTGCTTAGCTGACTGAGCCACCCAGGTGGCTCACTAAGTAGCATTTTAAATATTAAATAAAATAATGCATCATTAATATTAAAATAACTGAAAATAAATACACAGGCTTAGTAAAGTTCATAGCACACAGTAAGTATTCATTGAATAATTGTTGAATAAGGCTTAGAAAGAAAAGAACAGAAGGAAGGAAGGAAGGAAGAAAGGAAGGAAGGAAGGAAGGAACGAAGGGAGGGAGGGAGGGAGGGGAACAGGAGGGCAGGAAACAAGAAGAGAAGAAAAGATCAAATATATTGAAATTCAGTTAGGAAGCAGTCAGGCTGAAAATACAGGAATTAATATTATAGTCAGGGTCAGATTGGAGTCCAAGTTCAGTTTGAAACTAAACGTGTCTTATTCCTGTGCTGTCCTTTACCTGCTCCTTTTATTAAACCTTTGGAACTTATTTCTATTTTGCTATTTTCTCTCTTATTTCAGCTTTGTTTTAGAATTTCTGACCTTGGCATACGGACCTGATCCTGGTTCTGAGCTTATTGATTTATCCTCGTACTGAAAAAGCTGAGCTCATGGGACTTCTTTTACCTCTAACCTGACTCTTTATTAGCCGTTTTAGAACAGAAATACAACCTCATGATATAAAGAGTTGGAAACCCAGCCCTGATACAATGTTTTAGTTAAAAAAACGAACTGTTCGGTTACATTTATTTATTTATTTATTTATTTATTTATTTATTTATTTAGTTATTTATTTAGTTAGTTAGTTATTTTTAAATTAACTACACTGCAGGTAAAGATGTTCATGGGAACATGTTTTAAGTCAAGTCCTAAGCTACTAAAATAATTGTTGGAAATAACTGAGCAGTCAATTGAAAAATATTTTAGTATGTCAGCTAAACTAGTAAGATGACTCAAAAGGCGGCTTTGTTGAGGGAGGAAAACAAACTTTATTCTAGGTTATCCAGAATTTAATACTGACTATGACATTTTACTACATTATTATCTAGTTAAATGGAGTGTCTATCTCACACAAGATATTTCTAATTATTGAAATAAAATACATGAACTTGATTTTTAACATAGTACTTGAGAAAGTGTGAGAACAGATAATAATATATTATAAACATGAGATAGTCCTTTATAACTTGGCAGTAATGATCCTAGGTTTTTCTTTGCCATTGTTTGTTTTTACAAAGTCAAATTTTCGACATTATAGAATAAGTTACTCCTAAAACGTAGCAGTTTATATTAAAACTGGTATTATATACCTTTCTCTACAGCTGCGTAGCTCTAGAAATACAGATAGATGTACTATGTTTTGTCTGCAGCAAGTTATGCTTGGGGAGAGAGATTGTCTTTGCCAGTAATTTATTTAACACAGGTTGACTGCTGGAATTATAATTCATAAAAATAACATTTCACAAGCCAGTAGTATACAAGATAATGTCTCTTAATAAGCCAAGAAAGATATACCATACTCCGAACCAATGATAGATCAATTACACTATTATTCTAGGAAAAGGGGAGATGAAAGCGATAAACTTCAAATTTAGTTGAGGTGTAACTTTCCATGAATTGGTTTGCAGAAGAGTTGGCTCAGCCAACCAAGAGCTGACATCCATACAGCTGCCAGCATGAATCGAAAATCCCTTGTTGCTAGAGCAGGATGCTAGTGGAATGAAGGTCCTAAAGATGGGAGGCAAGATAGTCTCCTTCAAGGGGCTGCCGCGTGGTTTTCATCACTGCCGGCGAAGAGTAGCCTTGCCACAGTGAGAGCTAATGTCTCAAGGTCTTCAGAGAGCTATTTAGATTGCAAAGAGTAGCTGTGCCCAGATTGAACGCTCTTGGTTAAGTCCTCCACAAATTCATGGTATTTAAAGTTTAAATGTCCATTAAGTGATAGTCACTCCTTTATATGTTTCTGTTGGTAAGCACTTGGTAGCACAATTTCGGTGACATCATCCTGAGATAGTCTCCAATGTAAACACGTACCCTTGGATCAAAACAACTTCAGTTAAACCACAAACAAGTGGACTTGGAATCAAAACAAATACACTACTTCTAAATGAATAGGTGCTCTATAATGAGTTTTTTTGTTTTATTTTAACGTGTGTCTTTAATAATGAATACATAAGGAAGCATGAACATATAAACTGACGTCAGTGAGGGCTTTTCCCCACGTTTGCCTTCAGATCGTTGTGCTCCTTTCCTTGCAGAAGCATGAACTTCCTTTGAGGCAACTGAGTTCCCACATTCCAAATATTTCCTGACCCACCCTTGACACTGAGTCATACTTTTTTGCGTGAGCCACTGTCTCCTAAACCTTCACACCTGCTTAGTGATAGCGAGCAGGTAAATAAATAAATAAATAACAACAAAAAAAACAATGATTGCCTATTTGTCTACTTACTATTGTATTCTTTTATAACTGCCAGTTTAATCTTGACCAGCTGACCTGCAATTTTATCACACAATGAATTTCCTAGAACTCTAGCTTTACCTACGTGGTATTGAACATTTTCTCACCTTATTTTAGGATTAGTGGCTTCTTGACCTCTTACTGTGTCTTGAAAATAGTATCTTTATCTATGTTTTTTGATTATTGATAGTTATTTTTATTACATTTAATATTCATTTCCCCCTTTCAAATGTGTTCTACATTGTACTCAAGATGGTGTCTGCATCAACTGCTCTGAGAAACACCAATCTCATAAATCCCCAATGTGTAGTTTGGGGGTGAAATGGAATCAAATGGGAAGATTTTTATTTTCTCTCTTTATTAACCAGGGTTATTAAGGTATATCACACATATGGTAAAAGTCATCCTTTTAAAGTACACAGTTGGGTGAATTTGGACAGTTGCATATAATTATTCAACTACCACCAAATCAAAATATAATCCATGACTCTGAAAAGTTTCTGTGGGTTCCTGTTCTGTCATCCCCTCTTCCCACTTCAGCCCTTGGCAATCATTAATCTCTTTTCCATCCCTGTAGTTTCATCGTTTCTCAAATATCTTATAATGGAATCATGTTATATATAAATTTTGTGTTTGGCTTCTTTCACTTAGTATAATGTTTTAGCATTCGTCCATTTTGTTGACCATCTCAGTATTCACTCCTTCTCATTGCTGAATGGTATTCCATTATATGGATGTACTACTATTTATTCAGCCATTCATCTGGTAATGGAATTTGGTGTACCTTCTTGTATCTGGCTATTAGGAAAACAACTTGCTGTGGACATTAGTATAAGTACTTGTGTGAATATATTTCTCTTGGATAAATACCTGAGTTGGGCTGCATTTTAAGTACCTTTATATCTTCACAAGAAAGTGCCAAACTGCTCTTCGGCATTTTATATATAAACTGGCTGTATCATTTTGGCTATATCATTCTGGATTTCCTTTAGTAATGTATGAGCATCTAGTTACTCTGCATCTTACCAACACTTGTTATTGTCCCATAGTTTGCTTGCTTGTTCATTTGTTTCAGGCTTTCCAGTGTACATGTAAGAGTCTTAATTTGTGGTTTTATCTGTTTTTATTTTATTAATGACTAGTGATACTGAGTGTCTTTTCTTGCCATTTACAATCCATACATATTCTCTGAAGAATTTCCTGTTGATATATTTCTGCCCGTTTTCAGTTGTATTTTTTGTATTCTTATTATTAAGTTTTAAAACTTCCTATATTTTCTTTTGCACAGCAAAGGAAATAATCGACAAAGCAAAAAGGCAACCTCCTGAATGGAAACAAATATTTGCAAATGATATATCTGATAAAGGGTTAATATCCAAAGTATATAAAGAATTTATACAACTAAACAGCAAAAAAAAAATAATCTGATTAAAAAAAGTGCAGAAGACCTAAATAGACATTTTTTTCGAAGAAGACATGCAAATGTCCAACAGACACATGAAAAGATGCTCAACATCACTAACTATCAGGAAAATGCAAATCAAAACCACACTAGTCAGAATGGCTACTATTTTTTAAAACTTTATTTATTTATTTGATAGAGAGGGAGCACAAGCAGGGGGAGGAGCAGAGGGAGAGAGAGAAAAAAACTCCCCACTGAGCAGGGAGCCGGGTGTGGGGCTCAATCCCAGGACTGCAGGATAGTGATCTGAGGCAAAGGCAGCGGCTTAACTGACTGAACCACCCAGGTACCCCTAGAATGTCAACTGGTGCAACCACCGTGGAAGACAATACGAAGGCTTTTCAAAAAATTAAAAATAGAAATACCCTATGATCCAATAATTCCACTATTGGATATTTACCCAAAGAAAATGGAAACACTAATTTGAAAAGATATGCACACCCTATGCTCACAGCAGCATTATTTACAATAGGGGCGATCTGGAGGCAACCCATGTGTTCATCAATAGATGGATAAATAAAGGAGATGTGGCATATTACTCAGCCATAAAAAATAATTAAATCTTGCCATTTATGACAATATGGATGGACCTAGAAGTGAAGTAAGTCAGAGAAAGACAAATACTGTATGATTTCACTTCTATGTGGAACCTAAAAAACAACAAACAAACAAACAACAACAACAACAAGCAATAATAAAAACCCAACAAACTCAAATTCAGAGAACACACTGGCGGTTGCCAGAGGGGAGGTGGTTAGGAAGGTAGGTGAAGGGATTGAGAGGTACAAACAACCAGTTATAAAATGAATTAGCTACAGAGATAAAAAGCACAACATAGGGAATATAGTCAATAGTGCTGTAATAACACTGCATGGTGACAAATGGTAACTTCATTCACTGTTGGACAACATACATAATTGTGGAATCACAATGTCGTACACCTGAAACTAATATAACATTTAATGTCAACAATACCTCAATAATAAAGAAAAAAATAAATGTAAAAGTTCCTCTATTTTTCAGATTCACATTTTTTTACCATATATAGGCAACAGACTTTTTTTTGCAAATATTTTCTCATGGCCTGTAGCTTATCTTTTTATTCTCTTAGCAGTATTTTCCAAGAGCAGAAGATTTAATTTTGATGAAATCACATTTATCTATTTTTCCCTTATGGTTTTGCTTTTTGTGTTCTATCTAAGAAATCTTTGCCTAGTTCAAGGTCACAAATATTTTTTTCTTATTCCTTTTAGAAGTTTCATAATTTTATCTCCTAGATTTAAGCCTATGCTATATCTTGAGTTGCATTTTATGTGTTATGAAGTAAAAGTTAAGGTTTACTTATTTACATACAGATTTCCAAGAGGTTAAATTGACCAAAAAATTATGAATAACTTTCTATTATGACCATTTAATTCTGTACTCTATCTTCTGCTACATTGATCTATTTGAATATTCTTATGCCAATACCACACTGTCTTGATTACTGTAGCCTTATAGTAAGTCCTGAAATCAGATGCATCCTCCAACTTCGTTTATCTTTTTTTTTTTAAATTGTATTAGCTGTTCTCTTTTGCTTTTCATATATATTTTGACATTAGCTTGTACATTTCTCAAATAATTCCTGGAATTTGACTGGACTTTTGTTGGTTTTAATGGAAGACCTCAAACAATGCCTCAATCCAAAGAAATGCCTTTAGTGATGAAAATTCAAGGAACTACCTAATTAAAGAACATAAGGGACAATCCAATTAAAGAAGTATGGGAAGCATGTGGGAATTATGCAGGCTTTTCATTAACTGTAACTAATAATAGAACCAGTTTTTGTGTAAAGGTTAAGGTAGAGTACAAACCCGCCTTACTTATAATCAAAAAAGCTTTTGTTAAGAAATGCTAACTTTGAACAAGGTAGCAGGTTTATATGTTTATTTCTACATAATTGTTGAAAAGACTACCTTGTCTATTATGGAGTTACTATTACTGTATTTATATAGCCTCCAGATATCATTATATATATTGGCAGATCCCTAAGATATTTTTAGAAAATGGAAGCTTTGCCAATTCTTCAAGCAAAATTTACCACTAAGTAGAAATATCTTTAACGTTTTGGTTAGCATAACAAATGATTAAAACATTCTTGAATTTTTATCCTTTTTTTTAGAAGTGACAATTCATAAAACAAAGAGGAAATGCCCACAGATACACTTTTTGCAAAAATAACCATATATATTTTTAATAATAGGATAATTATAAAAATGGTAATGCTATTTGTTTTATATGCTTAAGAATATTTGGATAATTATAATTACATTGTTTCTTAGCTATATACAGTGCTAATGTCTCCAATGGAATCAAATACTTACTTTCTGTCTTTATTCAAATGTCCAAATAATTACTCCAAAATAACATGTTTTAATAATAGAATAAAATGGCAAGGTTAGACAGGTAGTGTGCTAGTAACAGAGGGTGTGTGTGTGTGTGTGTGTGTGTGTGTGTGTGTGTGTGATTATAACTAGCCATATCAAGTATTAAAAATCCAAACCAGACATTTCAGAGTAATAATCCATTATAAAATAAATTATTAGAAGTTAGTTACTAACAATTTTCGTGTTCAAAGTTTCATCCATTTGTTTATTGATGAGTAAGGAGACTCTCAATGTAAAAAGTTTTAGATTCACCTACTGGTATTTTAAATTTTTACCCTGGAGAAAATATATTGTGGAATAAAATATAGAATGGTTTTACATTTGTCTATATTCCAAACATCTCTAAATCACATTTATATTTAGTAGATGTTCACTGGACTCTCATATAAACTAATATCCTTTTAATCAAAAATCCTATCTAATTATCTTATATGATAGTTCAATTTCTGAATATTAATATTTGATACTGGGTTTTGATTGGTTTAATGATATGCAGTGGTCTCATCTCAAAAACTTTGGTTATTCCCTTAGGATAGCAAACAGATCTATAAGATTTGCAATATTGTCTGTTTGTTTTGAATGAGCATATTCAAGTCCGCTGTCTAAATGATATTGTTTTTTCTTCTCCAATCAGGAATTACGTTACCAATTTATGAAAATATAATAAACTTATGTTAACATGAAAGCAGCTGGTTAGGCTTGGCAGAGTCACATTTTATTTTTTTAATTTTAAAAAAAATTTATTTATTCATTTGCGAGACAAAGAGAGACAGAGAGAACACAAGCAAATGGAGAGGCAGAGGGAGGAGAAATAGACTCCCCGTGGAGCTGGGAGTCCCGCATGGGGCTGGATCCCAGAACCTGGAGATCAGGACCTGAGCTGAAGGCAGATGCTTAACCCTCTGAGCCACCTGGGTGCTCTTAGAGTCATACTTTTAGAAATGCGTGTTAATGGGGTGCCTGGGTGGCTCAGTTGGTTGAGCAACCAACTCTTGGTTTTGGCTCGAGTCATGATCTCAGGGTTATGGTATTGAGTCTAGAGTAGGCTCCACACTCGGGGGGTGGGGGTCCTGCTCAGGATTCTCTTTCTCCCCCTGCCCCTCTCCTGGTTCACGCACTCTCTCTCACTCTCTCTTTCAAAGAAAAATCTTTAAAACAAAAGAAAAGAAATATGTGTTAAATTATTAACAGGGCATGAAATATAAAACTCCCAGATCTGCTTTTCATTTTTAAAAAGTCTAACTTTCATTTTATGATCTATATTAAATAATGTTAAATTAATGTCACAGAACATTGATTATACCTGTGTTGATATTAGAAGTTTACAGTACTCACTTTCCTGAATATGTAGACAGAGTGCACAATGGGTCATTTGAACTTATCATCTTAGAATGTCAGATGATAATGCCCTAGGAGTTACTGAGCTGTGAAAGGTTGTTTTCTCCTACACCTAATGATTCCAAGCTGTCTCCCAGGTAGACATGATTTTGATTGTTGCTTTTTTCTTCTCCTACTTCTTAGGACAATCGTACTGATGGACTTAATCTTTTTTATTTTTTCATTGCTTCTAATGTTCTACCTTTTGCAATTTTACTAAGGACAGGTTGACAGAATGTAATAGAAACAAAACTTTTACTAAACTTTAGATACCGGTCAGTTTAGTTGCTAATGGCTCTATTCCTCACTCATGATATAAAATTCATGAGCTATTTGTAAGAAGAATGTTGTTTTAGATGTTGAGTAAATATCTCTTACAATTGTTGTTCACTTCCCATTTTGCTTTCATGTTCTCAGTGTTTGAAGCTGTCAGGATAAAGTCCACCAAAAAAATCACCCACTATTTTGTCTCGCCAACCTGTGCATTCGTTCGGAAGGTAAAACTCTGAGAAACTGCACGGCATTACAGGAATTTAAATGGTTTCTTTAAAACATTTCTCCTTTATGTCAATATCCATTTTGCTTAGTGTTACAGTGTGTTGATTTTTACCAATCACGGTAGCATACAAAGTAAACTTTCAAGTCAAGATTTGAAAGACTCCACAGGATCAGACATCATACAAGGTACGTGGATAAAAAGCCCAGTACATCAGTATGACAATGACATTCGTTTCACATTTTCTAGCCCTGTAGTGTTTTATAGAAAGTTAAATGGTCTAAAGAAATATGCTTTCCAGGCATATAAATAACTACACAGGGAACCTTAAATGTACCAAAAAGAAGAAAAGAAGCAGAAGCAGCAGCAGCAGCAGCAGCAGAAGAAGAAGAAGAAGAAGAAGAAGAAGAAGAAGAAGAAGAAGAAGAAGAAGAAAAAGGGAGGAGGAAGAGGAGGAAGGGGAGAGGAGAAGGAACAGCAGCATAAAATACTGTAATGACACTCCTTTCCTACTAAGCTATATGAGGTTTAGGGATTCATAGTTCTATTGTCAGTGTCTAGAACAGTGACTGGCACATAGTAGGTGCTTAATAAATATATTTGAAAATGAATGAATGAATGGATGATGGACTAATAATAAGCAATTGCATTTGTGGTAACTTTAATATAACAAAGGGGCTACATCCTTTAAAAGAACTTCCTAGTCACATGAAGATGAATCAAGGTCAACTTCTTAAATTGTCCTTTAAATATTTATAGAATCCTTCTCTTTGATTAGGCATTTTCCCTTGGGCAACTCAGGTGCCTCATTTCCCTACTCTGCTTATCTGGAAAACTGCAACAATAGGAATACCTACCTTATTCTGAGGAAAAATTTTAATTCACCTAAAACGCCTCAAACAGTGTTTGGCTAAAATAAGTGCTTAACAAATATAAACCATCATCTATTACTTCCCTAAATATGTAAGTTAAACCCATTAAACTTAAACAATTTATGAGTGAGCTCCCAATAAGGTTCTTAGGACTACGAGCATTAAAACAAAACAAAACAAAACACAAAGCGATTTCCACTCTTTGTGTTTATTTACTGGCTAAGTAATGTCATGCCTAGAATAAGCATCATCTGTGATGACTTTAAATTTAAACTATGAGATTATATTTTGGAATGACCTTGAAAATTGTCAGGATTTGCTCAAGACCAGACAATGATGATTTACTTCATCAATAACATGCTTTTGAGCATTTGGGGCACCCTGTCAATGTGGACGGTTTGTATCCCACACCACAGCGTGTGCCCCAGGGGGACACTGAGATAGAAATACAGTGACTTCTCTGTTCACCAAGCCGTGGGCCTTGTAGTAGCACTAGAGGAAGGGAAGTTTATAGCTAATTCATTCTATGGCACTATATTGACTAGCAGCAGCCTTGTGAATTCATTCCATTTAACTGAAAAATAAAAGGTTCTGCATTATGTTATTCTTTACTTGATTCCTTGGGAATTTCAGACATTCATCCTAAATCGGTAAGGATCTATTTCCAAAATGATTTTATAACCTGATAGAGCTCTTTAATTTTAGTAAGCATTATTCGTACTAGGCTTTTTTGCTAACAATTTATTGGGTTTCGTTTTAATTATACCTTTGTTTAAGCTTTGTGCCATGTATTTGCCTGCAAATCAGTGTATTTATCTGCTGTTATATAAAAAATTAATAATGTAACACCAGGTGACCAATTTGTATAATTTATATTATAAGATTATTTTTCATGAGGAACAGGACTAGCTTATTTAAAAACACCCTTTTTTTTCAATAAAATCACATTTATTTAATGAAAGTCAGGGTAAAAGGCAAATTTGTTCAATGCTCAAATTCAAAAAGGAAAATATCTAATGTGCTAAGGCAAGTCTCCAGGGAATTGGTTGGAATACTAATAAAGGCTTACCAGTTAGTGAAAGAGAAGAAAAGCTGTCAAGTGATTTACTTATCTTAAAACCAGTTTACTTAAAAAGAAATAATATGGCAATTTATCAAGTGATTCATGATGTTGTGGGGGTATATAATTACTTTCTTGAAAAAAACTCTAACGGTAACAGAACATTCTTGTTTATTCATGCTTTATGAGATAAGGGTGCAAGTATACTCCAATACAAATTTCTCATACTTCCTTAGAACTATTTTTGCATAATGTTTTTGAAATCCCCATTTAGTACTGATCAGATTCAGACTTAACAGTAAACCATTATCTGAGAAGGGCCATTTAGCATGGAGACACATAAGCATTCTGAAAGAACACAAGGCTGATACATCAGTTCTGTTTTATTACAGTTCTTCCCACTTACTTGCCAAGTGACTTATGAAGTTTATCTCAAAGTAAAACGTGGCATTTACAAGGTAACTGCTATATTCTAGACACTGTGCTGGGTTCTTCATAAATTTTATCTTGTCACATATTTATAATATTCTGAAATATGGATTATTATTCCCATTTTACAGATGAAGAGGCCAATGCCAACGGTTGCACAGCTACTGAGTGGCAGAGCCAGGAATCAGGTTCAAATCTGCTTGATTCCCATCTCATGTTCTCAACCACTAAGCCATACTAACCCTTGCGTGATATATTTCAAGTGTATATCTTTAAATAAGAACACAGTTTCTACTCTCTCTACAATAGAGTTCTGCCATAGATTTTATTGTTGTGAAAATATATTCTTCCTTTTCCAACCCAATGCTATCAACCTTGTCTGCGTGACTTACTTTGGTCAATGGCTTTTGAGTGGATGTGACAACAAGCCATGAATGAACGAAAGCTCTAATCTAACTGGATTAGTTCAGCTTGGTCTTCCTTTTGCTTTGCCTTCTGCCACAAGAATAGAATATCCCAGATAGAAACCGTTCCTTCAGCTTAGATTGAAAGAAAAAAAAATGTCAAGTGGGGCAGACCTCCTATGATTGTAAGTCAAATCATAAACTTACAGCAGAACCACAGTCAGATGGTAGGCCTCACACAACATGAGAAAGAAATAGAGGTTAGTTTATGCAAACCACTTTGGTTTAATAGGTCGTTGCCCGGACTAAAATAGGTTGGTAGTTGGAAGATCGACTTTTATAATGGATACATTGTTATTATTTAAGTAAATGGTTAGATTAGTATTTTTTCCTTGAGGAAACATCCATTCAAACAACTACAGAAATTAGGTGTTTAATGAGTGAGGAAATACTGTCTTTTGTTAGCACAGTTGGGAAGAAATAATTTTAAGTCCATATGGTGTCAAAATTTCAATGTCCTCAGTATCCAGAAATTCACATGTCTACAGAGAATTCCTGAAGAGTTTCAAATAAAATGACTACTATATCTGAAAACATTTGTTACATAGTCCAATGAAATCTACAGAATGAAGCCATTTAAGGACATTCTTTCCTTGGGGCACCTGGGTGACTCGGTGGGTTAAAGCCTCTGCCTTCGGCTCGGGTCATGATCTCAGGGTTCTGGGATCGAGCCCCACATCGGGCTCTCCACTTTGTGGAGGGTCTGCTTCCCCCTCTCTCTCTGCCTGTCTATCCGCCTACTTGTAATCTCTCTCTCTGTCAAATAAATAAAAATCTTAAAAAAAAAAAGGACATTCTTTCCCAAGTCATTACCCTCACAATTGATTTGGGAAGAGGTTATACTTGCCTACAAGAAGATTTGGGTATAATTATTAACTAAAGACTTAATGAATCAGTCTAGTATTAGGTTGTGGACATTTTCCCCAATTTTATTAGATGCCTAGTTGTGCTACAATTCTCATCCATAAACTTTCAGTGCTGTGAAAGCAATGCTTGTGTGTTTTTATCTTTATATTTCCTGTGTTTATCACAGAAATTGATATAGGGAAGACATTTAATAAGTGGTAAAAATGGATATTACAATCCAGAAATCCTACTTTATTAAAGGCAGTATCAAGGCATTAGAGAGCATTTTCCATCTATGCTTTCATGTCTTTTGGTTGCCTAGGAGTAATACATTTTGTTTCTATATTATTGGGCAATTTACAAAGCATTTTATGTGTCTTATCTCATTCAGGCTTTACAACTATGTAAGCCGTGTTTATTTCTGATTTACATATAGGGACTGAGAGTTACTGCCCAACATCACACTTAAAATCAGAATTTATCAACTCCTACACCAAAGCTTGTGTTTTTTCTTCTCAATCTTACTGAGTATTGAAGCAGGAAAATCAATCTGGAAAAGATAGAAACAGTCTTGTCTCATGACCTTTTTCATTATCTAGCAAATTAAGAAATTGATTATTAGAGAATATACTCATAGGCTACTTCTAATTTTGTATTCACTGAGACATTTTTCTTTACAGGTTATATTTCTAATGTAAAGTAAAAATTCAGAGAGTGTATTTTCAAGGAATTCTAGAGAATCTCAAAGTAAATGCCAATGATATTTGTATAAGCTTTACAAATGTTAGAAAATTTAAGGATAAAATAAACCTTAAGAGAAGAACAAATACACTAAAGCATTTCCAATCAGAGGATTCATCTTCAGAGAACAAAATCCTATTAGCATAATCTTGTTAAAATGAAGTATCACCTAATTTTGTTTACCATGCATCCAGATTATATTTTACTCCCTGGAGCTATGTCAAAATATGTCAATGCCCTAATACACTAAATAATCCAAAAACTCTTTTGAAGGTAAGCATGCCTTTTCCTAAAATTAAATTGCTGGAAAGACTAAATTCTTATAAAACACTTCTATTCTTTTTGGAGAGATCATTAATTTTAAAGAAGCACTTGTCAGTTAACACTTATTTATTGAGGACCTCCTTCTGTTCATTAGTTTGTAGATAGATGAGATGCCCAGATTGTGGTAGGAAGCCTTGGGGTAGCCGCCAACGATTCTTGCCTCCTGGTGTTCATGTGTCTGGATAATACCTTTCTCTTGAATATAGGTTGAACCTTGTGAGATTCTCCTCACAAATAGAATAGTAAAAGACATGAAACAGTACTTCCAAGATTAAGTGACAAAGAGATCCTGGATTCCATCTTGGGCACCATCTCTTATTCACTTTCTCCCAGAGACCTCACTCTGGGGGAAGCCAGCTACCATGTTGTAAGCTGCCTTACAAGGCGGTTGTCAAGGAATTCATGTCTATGGTCAATCCAGGACCTGAGGTCTGCCAACAGCCCTGTGAGTAAGTTTGGATGCAAATTTCTCCCACGACTCATCTTGAGATGACCCATGATCATAGCCCTAGCCAGTATCTTGACCACAGCCTGAGAGATCTTGAATCATAGGAAAGCCTGAGTTGAGCCAGAGGTACCTAGCAAAGGCAAACTCAGATTTTTGATAGACATGTACTGTGAGATAATAAATGTTTCTCATTTAAGCCACTGAGTTTGGGGCTAATTTTTTAGTCCAACAATGGAAAGATAAAACATAAGTCATGATCCATCCCCTAAGGTACCAATAATAAATTAAGATTTTGATTAAATGTTACTTGGAAGTCCAAAAAACAGATCATATAAAATGGGCAGAATAATACAGAGGAGACAGGGCTACAGTCAAATCTTAACAACTACATTCTTTAATAGATTATATACTTGTTCCTGAAATTGGGAAAAAAAAACCCTCTTCCATGTGTTATTTTAAACTATTATATTTATGCATATTATTGATAATCATATTGCATATTAATGATAATCACTTTCTATTAACCACTGAGATATGCTGGCATATAAGTAGGATTCATGTTAAAACTGGTTTGGAGGAACAGCATGGGTTCTGTGACTTCACAGTATCTGGCCCTACGTGGGAGATAAAACTGAGATCTATAGATTTAAGACAATTCTACTTTTTTAGTAAACATATGCTTTTATTGCTCTAGATTTATTCTTCCTTGTCATAAAATTTTAATGGAATTTTCTTGGGGAACTAGCTCTGGAAGTAGACCCTAGCTGACCAATTAGCCAATGAATATATTCCTTCTCCCTGGCTATCATGATTAGTTCACCCAGATTGGGATAATGTGAATCATGCCCAAGATCCACTTAATGGATGGAAGAGAGAATCAATTTCTTCTAGGCTAGAGCTATTCACAGTGACCTTTTACCACATTAAGACTTAAATAGTGCTAACACAGGGAAGACAACAGAGGTGATAGGAGAAGGAGAGTCCCTGATGCTCTTCCAGTGTCAGAAGCCAACTCAGATCCTAGAATTCTCAACCAGCAAGCCAGCAGATTCCCACTCTGCTTTCCACAGTCTCTTCGTGTTTTTATGGATTTAAATTTCATTCACTCAGTTCACCCAATCAGGCATTCATTTACTCAAGAGAATTTGTCTGGGATGCTTATTCTTTGCAAGCAAGCTAATACACTAATTGTTCCAGGAATTAAGTATGCATAGGAGTAAGTACCTATATTCAAGCAACGTAAGATCTTGTAGGAAAAGAAGTGCCCACAAGTATTTCTGGTATCTAGAATTAGGTAATAAGTAACATACAGTTTCTTTCTTCTTTATTTCTCATGCTTTTAGTTTGGGCTATAATCCTTACCTGTTGGTAACCTCTACTGCAAACTTGGCCGCTCAATAAATCCTTACTACCTCTCTTACTTCACGTCCTACCACTCTGACCTTTGCTGGCTCCATTCCAGTTCTTCCTGGAACATCATACCATAGCCTTAAGGTCTTAGCACTCTATCTTCCCCTAGTCTAGAATACCCCCCGCCCCCATATAGATCTGCAGGGTTTGCTCCCTCACATATTTCAGGACTCTTCTCGAATATAACATTTGAATGAGGCATTACTGAACCCCTTTCAAAATTGACTACGCACTCATACACACTACTTATCCCTTTCCTTGGCTTCTATTCCATTGCACACACCACTATTTGACTATATTATGTGGTCTAGATTCCTTCTCCACTTGATGTTATTATATGTCGGTCTTCTCCCACCAGAAAATAAGCTCCATGAGAGCAGGGATTGGAGGAGATGGGCACAGACGCAGACACTATGTGTGGGTGTAATGGTACAATATAAAAGAGAAGCAAAAAACATAATACACAAAGTGAAGAGAAACTCTGCAAAAGTCAGCCTAAATGTTACAGAATGGATCTCAAGGTACCAATAAAACAGGCAGGATGTAACAACAACACCAACACTGGTCTGTCACCAGAGCTCAGCTTTCTAGAATACCTTCCATCGACCACCATTTTTACGGGTCTCCTTTTCACAAATATATTAAATCAGAAGTAAAAATCGCCTAGCCTTATTTTCTCATAAGTCTTAGAGAAGAGGATGGTCTCATTCCTTTCGGTTTGATGTTTTTCCTTTTCTAGAAATACACATTCATTTAAGCCTGAGATATTTATTTCAACAAAATTTTATTTTTTTTATTCTTGGCTTTTTGATATCAAAGAAAAAATGTGTTTTAATGCAGAGAAAAAATTTAAACAAGATAGTATATTTAAACCTAAGAATAAAAGTCATAATTTTTTTCACAAACCCACAGGACTTCTATTTTTTTTATTTCAATTATTTTTGTAAATCAGTCTTAAAATTACATTAGCAAAAATACACAACTCACACTTCAAGTTTCTGGCTCCATATATAAGGAGCTTAGCAGTTGCCACTTCTAACAACAAGGAAAAAAATGGAGAGACTGAAAAATCAACTCTTCTTGGAGTCATAGGAGGAGGAAGGAGGGCAGAGGGCAAACTGTACAGTTACCAGATAAAGGTTTCCCCCGCTATCTGACAGTGGAGCGTTCCTATGACATTTGTAAGCCAAACAATGTAAAGTGAAGAAGCAATTACCTTTAATGCATATCGGGGAAAAAACTTTTGAGCATTCCCAGATCCAGAAAATAACCTCCCAGGCTCTTCTGATATCTAAGCACACATCTCGCTAATGGATGGACCAAATAAATCGAAATGAAACACAGATGCTCAGAGACAGTTTCAACTTATGGTGGCTTGATGCTGAGATTCCGAGTGTGGTTCCCAGGGAAGGAGCCACACTCATTGCCCAGGGCGTGTGCTGCCTCTCCATAAGGGCTCACCGCAAAACAAACAGTGAATACTACTTCATTTTTTTGCTTTTTAAAAATAAAAGGTAGGGGTGCCTGGGTGGCTCAGTCGTTAAGCGTCTTTGGCTCGGGTCATGATCCCAGGGTCCTGGGTTCGAGCCCCACATCGGGCTCCCAACTCAGAGGGAAGCCTGCTTCTCCTTCTCCCACCCACCCTCCCGGTGTTCCCTCTCTCACTGTCAAATAATAAATAAAATCTTAAAAATAAATAAATGAAAATAAAATAAAAGGTGACATCCTCTTCAGATTTCTTTCAGTTAGTGAAAACAAGCGCTAACGTAGGTCTTTCATAAAAGCCAAGAGGCATAATACAAAGTCCAGAAAAGCAGGGGATACCTGTATCTCTTCTCTCCACCCGGTTTCTCTTTTTCCCATTATCTATTTTTTTCTTTTAAAGATTTTATGTATTTATATGACAATGAGAGAGAGGGTGCAAAAAGAGGGAGCAGCAGGGAGAGGGAGAGGGAGAAGCAGGCTCCCTGCGGAGTGGGGAGCCCAATGTAGGGCTGGATCCCAGGACCCTGAGATCATGACCTGAGCTGAAGGCAAAGGCTTAAACCAACTGAGCCACCCAGAAGCCCCTTTCCCATTATCTTGATTAGTGTGGTACATTTGTTACAGTTGATGAGCAAATATTGATACACTATTATTAACTAATGCTCATAATTTATATTAAGGTTTACTCTTTGGGTGGTATATTCTATGAGTTATGACAAATGCATAATGATACGTATCCACCATCACAGTATCATATGGGAAATTTCCACTGCCATAAAAATCCCCTATGTCCTACCTGTAGTCTTACTTAACAAAAAAATAACTGCACATCCTTTTACTGATTTTCTCATGCAGTTTTGATATCTTTATTTTTACAAATGCCCTTCTCCCCACTGCCTTTAGCAAGGCCAAGCAGTGTGATATGTATAGAGAAGGGTACGTGTGTCAGTTGGTGGGATGCAGGGAGAGATTGTTTATATGCTTGCTCCCTGATAACTAGACAATTAAAAAGCCAAGTGACAAGCAAAATTTAATAATTGCTTATGAAGATGGTTGAAAATGTTAATTATCAATTAAAATATTGTAGAGACTAACAAAGTCAGGTAGGAACTAGGGGATCCTGGATTTAACCCAGAGAATTGCATAGGAATAGAGCAGTGACTCGGATTTTTAGGTTATTTGTTTAAAACAGCAGTTCTCAATCTTTGTTGTGCATCCAAATCAACTTGGGTACATATTAAATTTAGATTCTGTGTCCAGTTCTCAAAGAATCTAAATATTGCTGTCATGGTGGTGTCCAGATATTTGCGATTTTTAAGTTCGATGAGTGATTCTTACTGAAGCAGCCCACAGACCAGACCAGGGAAATAACCTTGAAAATGGGGCCGAGCTTGAGCTCTCAGCTCAGCACAGTTACCCTGCGTACATAAACATAATATCTGAGCTCACTGTCCATGCAGACAGGTAGACACAACTCATCCAGTGACATGGCACAACCAGGCTCTGGGTATGTGAATTCAGAATCATTTCACCAATGGCTTCTCTAACTTCCCAGAAAGTAAACTTCCTCTTGCAGCCTCTGCCAGTACTAGTTGCCAGTTGATCAAGAAGTTTTGATGCTTGCTTAACTCTCTTGTGTTTTCTGTCATTTGTAAACAAGTGCCTACTCCATGGAGTTGATGACTCTTTTGATGACTAACCGCTGACCTCCATTTTCCATATGAAAACATTGATGGGCCCCATTCCAGTTACTTTTTCCTTTCACATCAACTCTCTCCCACTACTTTAACCTTTCTTCAATAGAGCCTCTTCTCCATCTCTTGACTCATTTCTATGATTCACCAGATTCTTTTCATCACCTTAGCAGTGTTGAAAACTAACACAATAATCTGGCTGTTACTAATGTGGAACATAGTGTCATGCTTCCAGGACTCCCCATAAGGGCAGCTTTCAGATTACCATTAACAAAATGCTTCCACGTGCATTATTCCACTTATTAGACAACTCTGCAAGGTGGATTTTAGTGCCCTAATTTTATAGATGAGAAAAATCGAGGCTCAGAATTGCTAAAGTAGTCAACTCCAATATATGCAACAAATACATAACACATCAAAAATGTTTCATAAGGAGGGGTGCCTGGTCAGCTCAGTGGGTTAAAACCTCTGCCTTCGGCTCAGGTCATGATCTCAGGGTCCTGGGATCGAGGCCCGCATTGGGCTCTTTGCTCCGCTGAGAGGCTGCTTCCCCCTCTCTCTCTCTGCCTGCCTCTCTGCCTATTTGTGATCTCTCCTTCTCTCTGTCAAATAAATAAATAAAATCTTTAAAAAAATGTTTCATAAGGAATCCCTGCTTTCATTACTACTCCCGTATGTCCATTAATATAGGATGGCCAGGAGGTCAGTGAAACAGCAGCTCTTACTGGATGAGCCCCAGGAATAGGAGCCATTGAGTTCCATAGCTATCCATGAATTGTTCTAGAATGCAAGTCAACAAGTTTATTCTTACCACAGTACTCCAGATGAAGTTCCGTTCAAGACTGGACTAGATCGTAAACTATAATATATTCAGGATTCATCTCCAATTCCTGACTCGGCCATAGCTTTAGATTCCTGCCGGTCACCTCTTTGAATGCATTGGCTCATGGTAGAGAAATTTAAAATTGTCTGTTATGAATCTTGTTCCACAATGATTCACCTTTTTTTTTCTTCTCTGAGTCATTCTTTTTGTTTTTCAAGTCAGGTTTACTGAGATCAATTTTATATACGTTGAGCATTTCCCCAAATCACTGTATTTGGTATGCCTTCCAATTAGTTTTGACCACAGTGTATAATCATCTAACCACCACAACAATCAGGATATAGAATATTTCCATCACTGTCAAAAAAAATCCTCTCGGGTGCCTGGGTGGCTCAGTGGGTTAAAGCCTCCGCTTTCGGCTCAGGTCATGATCTCAGGGTCCTGGGATCGAGGCCCGCATCAGGCTCCCTGCTCAGCGGGGAGCCTGCTTCCCCCCCCACCCGGGTCTCTCTCTGCCTACTTGTGATCTCTCTCCCTCTGTGAAATAAATAAATAAAATCTTTAAAAAAAAAATCCTCTCATGGCCCTCGGTTGCCAATCCTCTGCTTCTACCACAGTCCCTGGAAACTACTGATCTGATTTTAGTCACACATTTTACTTTTCCTAGTTGTTACATAAATATTGACACCTTTTGCATCTGATCCTTTCACTTTTCATAATGCTTCCATTCAGTTTACTTGTATTGTGATTCCCATATCACTGATTTCCAAGAGTCCTCATACTTAATCTATCTTATTTTCTGATGAATATCCCTGGACTGTTATTTTCCTCAGTAACTTGAAATGTTTAACATTTTAATGGAGCTAATTAAAGGATCATCTCAGATGGAGTTAAAAAAATGTGTATAGTCTACATAAAACAACATTATGCCTTTTTCTTCAAATATAAAATACGGAAAGTTGCTCAGGTATTAGCACTGTGAGTCTATCAGTCACGAATGTTCTTCATCACTGCATGTGCCCCTTTTTGCCAGCGTGGCATGTACAGGCTGTTGGGACAATCCTATTCTGACAGCGACTCACCAGTCAAGATAAATTCAACAATGGTGAGATTCTGGCAACCTGCAAGTGGCTTTGCTGTTGGAGAAAAGGGAGCATCCTTACCTTCTCAGAATGTGGGGGCTGTTTTACACATGCTTGGAAGAGGTAGGTGCAGCAGGAAAACCACGAATGTCCTGGAGTCACTCCCCATGGGTTGAAGTGGAAGTTCGTATTTTTAATGGCTTTGAGGGTGATTCTGATCATCATCCAGATCCAAAGCCCATTCCTTTCTCCATCTTGCCAGTCTGGTAATGCATTCACTTATTTATTTTATTTTAATTCAAAGAAAAATAAAATTATATAGACAAACATATGTTAATGCAACATTATGTGAAAACACGCTCATAGTCCTTTGGATTCTAAACACAGACAATCCGGCATGAATATTCATGGTACAGTTAACTGGGTTGCACGTTCTTATTTGCACTGCAAATTGATGGGGATAAATGAGACAGTCTTGCATACAAATTCTTGTGACTATATGCTCTCAGCATCTTACTGCTTCCCAGTCCTATTTAGCTCCTTTTATTTTGCCTTTTGCCTATGAGTGAAAATCAACCACAATATTGTAAATGCATACTAGAAATATAATGCATTATTTCATGCCACAAGTGAGGAAGAAGAAAACAGATCACAAACATACATACATACATAAGTATTAAAACTGCATCAGTGAACATGGATACATCAAGGAGAAAGGGGGTCTTATGACTGAAATATACAGAATCAATGTTATTTTCCTAAACCTGAGGATAATGACTTAATTATGATGCATAAGAAAGACAAAGACCAAGTTGCCCAAAGACTAGTCAGATGAACATTTTTGCCTCT
Organism: Ailurus styani; assembly: GCA_002007465.1. Classification (NCBI taxonomy): domain Eukaryota; kingdom Metazoa; phylum Chordata; class Mammalia; order Carnivora; family Ailuridae; genus Ailurus; species Ailurus styani. The sequence goes on from LNAC01000026.1 coordinate 466,642, forward strand.
AACCAGACAAAAAGTAATTAACCATTTAGTCTTGATCTTTTATATTTAATACCAAAGTAGTTGAAATCTAAATGTTCTTTTAATGATCTCTTTCATAATCCAAGGACTTCATTCTTAGATTTAACTTTATGAATCAGAGGAAAAAATGTGATTAAAAGAAATCATCATTAAATAACCTTGAACATAATAAAAACAAATAAGTAAATGTCTCTTAAATGACTTTCTTCCCATAGTTTAAGACTATTCTAAATTATTTTTAGAAGAGAAAATTTCAAACTGATTACATTTCCACATGGCATTTCATATTTATGCTTTGTGATTCTAATTGTATATCTTTTACGACCTTTTTTCAACCAAGTCAAGTCCTACCTTAGCTGGAATTCTATGCATCATAGCAGTGGGAAGGTAGCCCAGATTAACAAACAATAATTTACTAATGCCAAGTGTGGCAAGTGTCAAATGAGCAAATCTTTCTAAATGTCTTAATGAATCATGTAGTTAACACTTTCTTAGAGTAACATGAATGAAAGGTAAGTCCTACAGTCTTTGAAAGTCAGAATGGCATAAATTTCAATATCACAACCCACATAGTTATTGAATTTCAATGTATCACATTTTCCTTTCAAAACAGTTGCTAAGTATTTTTCTACGTGGAAGGATAATTCTGAATTGAAATTCTATAAAATAAGTTAGACCTTTACATAAATTTATTGGACTTGGGAACTGATAATAATGGCTTCACTCAAGACCACAACAAGAATCTATCTTTATAGCTATAATCTTTGAAGCTATAGTAGCTTTAGAGCTATAATCTTTTTTTAAAGATTTTATTTATTTATTTGACAGAGAGAGATACAGTGAAAGAGGGAACACAAGCAGGGGGAGTGGGAGAGGGTGAAGCAGGCTTCCCGCATAGCACGGAGCCCGATGCAGGGCTTGATCCCAGGACCCTGATCCCAGGACTCTGGGATCATGACCTGAGCCGAAGGCACTTAATGACTGAGACACCCGGGCCCCCAATCTTTGGGCTTCTGATTTAGTTAGAGTTATTTGATTTTTACCAAAAAATTAAATTTAAAACTGATTTTTCTAATGTTCACCAGCTTAAGGACTACTGGTATTTTCAGCTTGGGGAAACACTTTGGATTTTCTGTTTTTCACCATCTAGGTTAATTTTTAAATGGAAAATCTTCAAATGTAAATACAAAAACAACACAACAACAACAAAGACTTTCTCTGGGTGATATGGTTACTTAGACAAGAGTTTGACTCAACTACAGAATCTTCAGGATGTTGGGTGATCTCCGGAATATGTTTCCTCAGACATTGCCTAATCTGGGATCATATTCAGACCTAACTGTCCTATGTAACTTTAATGCCATTGACATAAATTCTTTAACCATTAGAAATATATTTAAAAAATGAAATCTCCTACAAAAACAAAGCAAAAACTCATTTTAAGGGCAAGAACACTTTTTCTCCCTTTTTTGAAAATGTAACCAGAGACCCCCAGATCTCCAGTTGAATAAATTATAGAACAAACTTCAGCAATTCTAAAGTCTAGTGTCAGTAGTGACACAGTTAATGATCTTCATCACTCGCTCTTGGTTCCAAGCCTACAAGGTCCTATATAAAACTTCCTTTTCAACTTTCCAATATTCTGGAACATTCTTATCTGTACCTAGTACTCCCTATCTGCTCTCTTGCCTTTTCACATTCCTCAGGTTAAGATATCATGTAGGATTTCCCTGCACTACATATTTCCCATTTCCAACTTATTTTTTCTTCTTTCTACTTTTCTTTAAAATTGAAATGCTAGCTTTTGAAAAAATTAATTCCTTCTTTGGGGGCATTACTATAACTGGCCCATGCATTTTTGCATCACATTCTCTCAATGATTCTAAAATGCATTTTTTTTTTCATTTAAAAGTGTCTGAATTTGGACGCCTGGGTGGCTCAGATGGTTAAACATCTGCCTTTGGCTCAGGTCATGATCCCAGGGTCCTGGGATCGAGTCCTGCATCAGGTTCCCTGCTCACTGGGAAGCCTGCTTCTCCCTCTGCCTCTCTCTCTGTCTCTCATGAATAAATAAATAAACTCTTAAAAAGAAGAAGTGTCTGAATTTACATCTTATACTTCCTATATATATAACTGATGTGGTAATGTTTTTCTTTGTCCCCCTGAATGATACTACTGTATCAGTTAGAAAGTGTTTCTTTCAATGATGTTGTGTAATAAAGGAAACATAGTATTTGTTCATAGGTTTGTGCCTCCCAATGTATGTTTCCCTAAACACTATCTGTACAGCTTGTGGTGTATGAGTGAGTCCAGATGAGGCATCCGTGAATGTTCTATTTTATGTAAATAGTTGTGTGTGTGTGTTTTAATGTATGATAGAAAAAAAATATGCAATTGAAACCCATGACTTGAGAGGCATGATTGTTTAGAATTAAACTAAGTTTTAAAAAAAGTGAGTTGCTTTAGAAGAGATTTAAAGAAAAACCCAAAGTAAATAGTACTTCAGATACTACAGATGGGACAGAACAATCATGTGTCTCATAGGGACAAGGGATGTGACTTATTCCTCTTAGGATCTCAGGGCTTCATAATTAGGATGTGTTTATTTCATTTATTTGAATACTGAATATCTTATCTCATTTCAGGTGGATTATGTGATTTAAAAATTTTACCCCAAAGAGAGAAATGTTCAATCAATGAAAATAGTTCTTAGAGATCAGAGGTATTTTAAGAGCAGAGCTATGATTCTAAATGACTTTTATTAGTAAATAAATTAGATTTATGACATTTAAGTGTATGGAGGGTATTAACTGTTTCCCTCACCACCAGTTTTGCCCGTTCATTCCTCTACACACCGGAAGGTGGACGTCATTCACTTTATACTTCTGGAGAATGCTACTCGCCCCTATTAAAAGAGCTGAGGATTAGACTAAAGCAGAAGTTTCTGAATTATTATGTTTCATCAATACTTTTTCAACTATATTGTGCACAGAGTATAATGTAGGCTTAATACTTGGGTTTGGTGTTAGAGTTATAGGTTTGCATTTCCCTCTTTACCACACTGTTCGTCCTTCCTCACTCTGTATATAGGATTGAATACCAAAGGGTTAAACACTAAAACGATTATGTTTTGCGTTGAAATCTTTTTCCACGTCTTTGGAAATTTGGCAAGGGACTATTTATATTATATTATATTATATTATATTATATTATATTATATTAATTCAATTTCTGGAAATACTCCCTGTGCATCTGTAGGTTTTGAGAATATAAGGACTTAAATCAGAGCTGGATACCTATGAGTATAATGAAAAATTAATGTAAAGTAGTAAAATAAGCACTAGACTGGAAGTCAAGGGTCCTATCTTATTTATACCACCAATGTCTTATTCTAATTTGTTCATTCTTTCTTTGTACCTCAGAGTTTCCTTGTTGCAAAATAGGTCCTTAATGCAGATGATTTCCATGACTCCTTTCTTCTTGAAGTTTCCTTGATTTTGTCATAGTTAGCTTAATTAGACTATGGATGGGATAAAGAAAGAATAAAAAATAAATGAGTTTAGCTGTCATTATCCATCTGCCTGAATGTCTATTAGGAAAAACAAAAACAGAAACAACAAAAAACCCACCTTCCACATATCCTCACAACTCATGATTCACTGCTAATTCCTTTGCAAACTTCTCCCACTTCCTTCCAAAAAAATACATTTCTCTGTTATAAACAGACCCAGATTATGAACGAAAAGAACCAGACCAATGGCCTCCATAGGTTACCTTTGAGTGGCCTGAGAATTCATACGGGATTCAACAGAATATTTACAACAAAGGAGATGTTAACCATAGAGAATGCAGGTTGTACGGAACATGCCTACGTGCCCCTGTGTGCGTGTGCCTACATATTGTCATTACAAAGTTATTACAATTTACAGAAACTGAGAATATGTGAAACATGTTCCTGTTAGATGAATCCTTTAAACTTTCAAGTAAAACTCATAAACGAATCTAGACTATAGCCAACTGCCTCCACCCCATCCCCAATGACAAATACAAGACAGCTGCTAAATTTAACATGCTTTTACTGGAACGCCGGTACCTTCTGCACAATAGCAGGCAACGTGCTGTCAATCCACAGGATGTACTCAGTTTCTGAATTGTTGCACAGCAGCCCTGCTGATCCTTAATCCTTGTGAATACAGCATTGACACGTGGCCAAGACCTTCAGAGGATTCATTTTTAAAAGGAAAAAAAAGAACAAGAGGAAAGGAAAAGCTCAAAGCAACATATTAAGACACCTCCTGTGAGGCAAAAATTTTGAAATGAGGAAAAAATGACTCAATAAATAAATTGAAAGACAGTCTGGCCCCAACATACAGATGGTTTGTTTCTGAAAGTTCATTTGCAGACCAGTTGTTAAGAGCACGTTTCTGCACAGAGACAATGTTTTTTTTCTTTGTCAGCTGTGTTCTCTGAGTAAGCCATGTAATCCTATTAAACAAAGACTGTTCCTGATGTGTGTAATATACAAATGATATTGAATCCATCGTTTATACCAATACGTCAGCTGAAAAGGTCATCAGAAACGCATCATGTTTGCTGTCAGTGTGAGGCATTTATTCCATCATTCATTAAGCACCTAATATGTTGCAGGAGGGAATAATGTGACTAATAAGACAGGACTTAACCCTGCCTTCATGGAACTTATCAAAATCATGACTGGTAATGCTTGCATCCTAGCAACATGTTTGGCAGATGCTAACTGCAATGATAGCAAGTGGATCCTCCAATATACAGTGTTCACGGGTCTGACTCAATCTTGGCACCCATTCGTATGGGTTGGGAGGATAAGATGGGAAAGGGGGGAAAGTGAGTGACATAAAATATCAGATATGGGTGTAAGCAACATGGATCAGAGGTCATCAACAGGTATATAGGTTAGTGTATCATCAGTAGGGAAGATATTTACCTCTATGGTCACCATCTTTCTCCAAATTATAAATATAATCTTCCAGAACTAAAATATCAATAACTTCTCAAGACAAGAAGGGTTAAAAGATGGGTCCACTGAAACCCATTTTTGTCTACACCTCTTGGATCTTTCGAATTTGGGTGAAACATAATCGCCAACTAGGATAAGTCTGATTCTTTAAGATGAAACTTGATTTCCTCCCTGATTTTCTTCAGCATCTGGGTCTAGTCTCACCAGCGATCATTCAGCAAGGCAACACCATCACTGGAATCCATTTTTATCAGTGGTTTTCAACATCTTACAGCAAAAAGGATTTGTTTCCAAGTCACCTGAGTTCCTGCTGACAGGCTCCGAACCCAGTAAATAATAAAACCATCTGTACTAGCCCTACTTTCTCTGCATATTTCTTAAAGTTTCCACCAATGATGAAGACCCCTGTCATTTCCCCCTTTTAGCCCTCAGCATGAAAGTGACCTTGTAAAGTATTCTAGCAACTCTTTAATAATAGAAAAATATTCTGCAAATACAAAAACAATACTATAAGTAGACATCTGCTGATGCAAAGAGCTGTTGGCTCCAACATCTCAAAGAAACTTGGGAGTGTGGTTACATGGAAAGTCTGGACTTCTGCTTCCGTAATCTCCTCAGGTGACTCACAGTAAGTCCTCTCCAGAGTCACCATGCACTCATCATGAAGGATGCAGGAAGCAGGCTGCACTCTTTCTCTCTTCAGTTCTTCTGTGTCTTTACTTTTCTGCCTTGTTTTTGTTTGTTGTTTTATTTTGTTTTTATTTTTTTTATTTATTTAAAAAAAACTATTTTTTTTTCTTTTCTGGCTTGTTGCTGGGGCCAAGAATAATCATGGAGCTTTCTTCTTACTCTGTAACCCCAGAATTGGGCATTTTTTGTAATCTAGGGGGCTATTCTGTCAAAATAAAAGATAAAAAAATTGGGAGGTTAAAGGCCCCTACCTGCACTTCTTTGTTTCTTATTTTTTTCTACTTAAACCATGTAGAAGAAAAGACAAAGGAACATATAGGGGATAGCAATGACACTTAGGGTTTATAAAGAATAAATTAAAATGTAGCTTCTTTATTTCAGAAGAAATCAAGATTTGAGGTAATGATTATGCTAGAAAGACACTTGTTTTTGCTTATTTGCAATACTTGTATTCTCCATCCACAAAACAAAAGTTAATATATTGGTAATGAAAGCCAATTCATATGATACTTTAGTGTTTGAAAGTGATTTCACATCCATTTTTATTCTTTATTCCTTTGAGAAGTGTTCAAGGTGGGTACAGGCAGCTTCATTTAACAGATGAGAAATTCAGAAGCTTACTGATGGAGCAAAGACCAAACCCAGGCCTCTGAGCATGAAATCAGCATAACTTTTATAACACATGCACAATATTTTGTCATTTGGTCATTTTATATAATTTTCCTCTGTTTACATTATAATATTGACCCCTCATCAATACCCACTGGTTGGTAAAATTATTTCAGTTATCTTCAATTAAGTGCTCAACATTCACTTAAGTAAAGATATAGAAAGATATGAATGATGATTCATCTAAACCAACACAGAAATACTATTATGCAGTTTTCCAGACTTTCTTGCAGCAAAAGTGGCCATGAAATCCAGTCCTGGCTAGAGCTGAAAGGGAATTCGGGAAGCACTTTTGCTGGGTTTTCTCCACACACTGTGTTAGAAATCTAGCCCTGACTTATTTCAGCAGGAAGGAAGCAATCAGTTGTAGTAAAGATGACAGAGGTATTAAGTAAAAAGAAGATGGAATAGTACTTGTAGATTTGGCAACTTGCAGAGCTGGGATCTTGACAAGAGCAATGTTAGTGATGTGGTAGATGAGTAAGTAGTCTATTGAACTTTTGTTCAGGGTGTAAATCAGGGAGGAATTTTTTTTTTTTTGGTAGAGCCATTTACTGATGTCTGTCAAGTATAAAAGGCATATACCCTTCAGAGCCGGCAATTTTACTTCTAGGACTTTATTCTTGGCAGCACTAAAATCATGAAAATTGAAAATGACTTAAATTTGTCCATAGTAGAAGTGTTTATCTATGCTGTAAAGCCAAGCAGTCAAAAAAACACTGGTATATTTAAAGGTATTGACATGGATAATAGTCCAAGACATATTCTTAAGTGAATAAATAAAAAGAAAAAGATAACCATATGTAAAACAAGAAGTGTAATATGTATGCTACATATATCCAAAGATATATATAGAAAATGTGTATGTACAGAAGAGAACCTGGAAGAAGGCATTAGAGAATACTTGAACACTGTATCTGTCTATACTGTCTGCATCTTTTACAATGGAAATACACCTATATATTATTTATGTTATTAAAAAAGAAAGAAAACAAGATGAAATAAAGAATGAATGGTAATGGAGAAAGTGAATATAGCCTTGGTGATATTACTTCTGAAAAAACGTATCAACAGAGGTGATAAAAAATTGGCTGATAATTGAGGGAAATAGAGGTTCAGGTTTATTATTTTTTTAAAGTGAAGGGCATTCAATATTTTTATGTTAATTAGAAATTATTTTAATATAAATATGCATTCCACATAAATATAAATACCACATTTATTTCATTCTAAAATACAGGTTTATCACATTTTAATAATTTGGATTATTATCCATTGTAAGTCCATTACATAGTCATTATAAGATGGATTAAAACATCTTATAATCCATTAATTGAAGTATAAAAGATTTGCATTAACATCTACGAATCATCTTAAGACAATTTTCACCAAAATCTTCTTTAGAAGATCTTCTCAATTTTCCACTTGTGGTCTTTGAATCTCACTGACAGCTTGAATTCAGACTGGTAACCTGCTTGAGGACTGACTTGTATTCACTTCTTCAGCTAGTGTTTTGTCTTCTTGTTTGTCTCCCTCTTTCCATTCCGTGTCAAGGTGGAGATTGGCTCATGCCACTACTGTCCTTTTCTATCTAGTGGGCTTTTCTTCTCACATGCCCATACACTGAAGATAAAGGCCTTTGATGTCTCAGCATTCAGAGGTTTTCCAATTAAATTTCCTGTCATAGGATATATTTTTTTCTTTTAAAAAATGACACACAGGCAATTATTAAAAAAAGAAGAAAATAGCAAGTGTTGGCAGGGATGTAGAGAGATTAGAATACCATATATTGGTAGATACGTAAAATGGTACAGCTGAGGTGGAAAGCAGCATGGTGGCTCCTCGAAAAATTAAACATAGAATTACTATATGGTCTAGCAATTCAACTTCTGAGTATGTTCCCAAAAAAACTGAAAGCAGAGACTTGAAAAGGTATTTGTACATCCATATTCTAGCAGCATTATTTATAGTAATCAAAGGGGGAATCAACCCAAGTGTTCATCAAAATGAATGGATAAACAAAATGTGGTCCATACTTGCATTGAAATATTATTCAGTCTTTAAAAAGGAAGGACACCGAAGGGCCATATGCACCCCAAAGTTCATAGCAGCAATGTCCACAATCGCCAGACTATGGAAAGAGCCCAGATGCCCTTCAACAGACTAATGGATAAAGAAGATGTGGTCCATATACACAATGGAATATTACTCAGACATCAGAAAGGATGAATAGCCAACTTTTACAACAACATGGATGGGTCTAGAGGAGATTATGCTGAGTGAAATAAGTCAAACAGAGAAAGTCAATTATATGGTTTCACTTACTTGTGGAATATAAGAAATAAAATGCAAGACATTAGGAGAAGGAAAGGAAAAGTGAATTGGGGGAAATCAGAGGGGGAGACGAAAGATGAGAGACTGTGGATTCTGAGCAACAAACTGAGGGTTATGGAGGGGAGGGGGTGGAGGGATGGGTGAGCCTGGTGATGGGTATTAAGGAGGGCACGTATTGGGAGCCTGCATAGCTCGATTGGTTAAGTGACTGCCTTCGGCTCAGGTCATGATCCTGGAGTCCCAGGATCGAGTCCCATGTCAGGCTTCCTGCTCTTCAGGGAGTCCACTTCTCCCTCTGACCCTCCCCCCCATCATTCTCTCTCTCTCTCTCTCTCTCTCTCTCTCTCTCTCTCTCTCTCTCTCTCTCTTTCAATAAATAAATAAATAAATCTTTAAAAAAAAAGGGAGGGCACGTATCGCATGGAGTTCTGGGTGTGGTGCATAAACAATAAATCTTAGATCACTGGGGAAAAAAAAAAGAAGCAAGACTTCCTCCAATGGGAGCAAAGTGGCAGTTTTCACATAATGTGATTAATAATCGATAATCAATAAAGGTAAAGTAGATTAAAATAAAAAAAATAAAAAGGAAGGACATTTTGACACATGCTACAATGCGGGTGAACCTAGAAGACATTATGTTAAATGGAATAAGCGAAACACAAAAGGACAAATATTGCATGATTTCACATAAAGAAGGTACTTAGCTGTTCAATCCATAAAGACTGAAGGGAGAATGGTGGTTGCCAGGGCCAGCGGGGAGGGCAGAATGGAGAGTTACTATTTCAGTCTGGAAAGAGGAAAGGAATTCTAGAAATGGGGGCTGGTGCTGGTTGCAAAACAGTGTGAATATACATAATGCCACGGAACTGCACACTTCCTAATGGTTAAAATGGTAACTTTTATGTTATGTATGTTTAACCACAACTAGAGAAAAAAGTGTACATAAAACAATGGTGAAGCCTACAATTAATGGTATTTTCAATTTAATAAAATGTTTAATGATTCCAGAAGGAGAAGGGAGTAAAATCTTTGAGAAACTAACAGGGGCTGGGATTCAGCTCAGAAGTGCAGAGTCCAGTCTGTGATAAAAATAATAAAGGATCCATCATTGTCAGGACAGGTCCTGGGGACAGGTATCTCCACAGATTTACGTGAATGAAAATAAGGGAGTTTCCTTTCTGGATGGCGTCTTCCTTCTAAATAAGGTTTGGAGTGAAGTAATTAGGTGAGAGAGAAGTGTGGGGGCGGGGAGATGTGGGAAATGAAATAGTTATCTTGCAGAGTGGGAAGTAGCCCTGAAGACAAACAGTAGGCTTGTCACCAGTCTTGATTGCCCACTTGAGAAAATGAATCGAAAGTGAAATCAGTCTGAGTAGTTGTATTATTTATTCCAGTGATGTTCACCTGTTTGGGTATAGTAAGGATACAGATGACTGGTTTACTCCAATGTCAGGCTTGTGCACATACAGACAATGGTGAGAGGGAGGTAGGGAAGGGAAGTGGGGATCATTTGCAAAAATAGGTACATACATATGTACGGACGCATATACATGCATTACTTAATTCATTAATGACCTTGGGTTACTATATTGGTGAAATGGAATAATAATAGACCATATCTTACAAGAGTGTGGTGAGTTAAATGTTAAGTATGTAAAACACTGAACAGTGCGCTGGCACTCAGAAAGTACTCAGTAAAATTAACTATCACTGCTATCCTATCACCATGGGTTGTCAAATCTTCGCTCGACAGTGCAGGAAGCGAAGACAGGTAGGAACTGACAAATAATAACAAAGTAGTGGGTCAATGGATTAAAGCTAAAACTTGAATGGCTGGAGGGCCTGGCAAGAGATTGGTAGACAAAGCAATGAGAGGACGGAGTGGGTGATGTGTCCCAGCAATACATGCTTCACAGGAGCAAGGTATTTGCAGAAGGAAGAGGTTGTTATGTTTGGAAACTGTCAGTGTAAAGCAAGGAGGATGTCCCTTGCTGGCCCTTGCTGGAACATGGTATGAGCAAGAAAAGAAAACCAGCTTTGATTCCATTTGAAGAGAAGCAGTTTCCTCAGGGGACAGCTCAGTTTCAATAAAAACACAGATGTGAAGGGAACAATCAGGAAAGAGACTAAGCATTTAAAGAAGCTCACTGATTACAGACTTAGAGTTCAAAAGGATAGAGTGGAATGGGTTTTGGAGAAGGGCTTTTTCTTCTCTTTATGAGAGATTGCGCTCAAATCTGGAGAGGTACCTTGGAGTGTGGGGTAAGAGGCAGGATCTCTTGTTTAGACTACTACAAATGGAAATGTGACTGAGGCACTTCGTTTGATTGCTAAACAGGGTTAAACACTCAGACCTGATTGAAATACTCAGGAGCCTGGGGGTTGCTCATTGGGGTCAGAGTAATTATCAAGTCAATCATGCACTACTTTGTGCTATGTGTGTTTTACCTACTACATTCTTTTTAATTCTGTGTGAACATATGTCTCATCTTCTCCTTGAAATAGATCCGTACTTTCAGAGGGGGGAAAATGCCTTTCTTTTAAGATTATCATACTGCATGAACTAAAAATACAGTATCTTATAAAGAGTAGATGTTTAATGTTTTTATAAATTTATTTTTTAATTAGTTGAGCCATAGAGGAGGCCACACTATAAATTTTAAAATGACACTTAGCTGTGCATTTACAAATAATAGTTTTAGGACAGGAGCCTAACATTCTCTGTTTTTAATCTTCATGTGCTAATATTTTATGTTCAGGAAAAAATATGGGACAGAAAAAAATTTCCACATCAGATTAGGAGATTTAAATTGAAATGAAATATGAAGTGTATTGTGGTGTCTGCCATGGATAGTTGTCTTTTTTTTTTTTTTTTGGCTTGCTTCTTTTCAATATTTTACACAGTCCAGAGAAGTCGGAAAGTTTGAACAAAACTGAGATTACTGGTTCTTTGAAGATTCCTTTCTTCCCTCGCAAATGGTTTCTATCAGGCTTTTAGCAACTAAGGTGCTGCAAACAATTTCGTATAAATGTCTTTGCTACTAGATTCTCCACAAATCAAACACATTCTTGGAGTTGAACAGAAATAAGAAGGAAGGACAGTGTGGCAAGTTGGAAAAACCATCTGTTTCATCACAGGAATTGAACTTAATACCCAGATCAGAGATAATTTATTTATGGTAATGACTCTTCTCCTAATGTCTCAAGTGACATTTTGTCCCAATGGTAGCCCCTGGATTACTTCTAATTCAGATCCTTTGGAACTCTATCCCCTTAACCTCTTCTAACTACAAAAGGAGTAAAATTCTTAATACAAATATTCCTAGAGGGATTTAATTATTTTACATCAGAATATCCTGTTTCCTCAGACATATTATTGAATAAGATAAATATTAATAAGGAATTTTACAAAACAGATTTGATCATTTTATAAACCCTATCTGGAAATCTGGAGTGTCGTTGACGTTTGTCTTTTATTTTTCTCTTTCCTTTAATATTAAAATAGCATATATCAAGTCTTATAATTGACATTTCATTTTTCCCTTTCTCAGAAGAACTTGAATATAATAATATCCAGCAATCATAATTATGCTTTCACTTTTAAGAACATCCTGTCTTTGCTTGTAGAAGTTTACTTAAATACTACATATATCCTTATCCTTTGTGAGTATAAAATGTATTATTTGATGGAACACTTATGTTTCTCTTTTTAGAGTATAATAAAAAATTACTAATATCAACTACTAACCACTTTATATATATATAAATATCTACAAATGATTGAATTACTATTGTTAAAAAAGGTATCTTAACCTAGGGCTCGCAAAATTGATACTTTAAGTAAAATCAGAGTGAACTTTCACCCTCCTCCTCACTTCCTAAATAGAGTAATTTAAGAAGATGAACTTATAACTTCAACTCTTTCAAGTCTGTGGAATTATTACACATTAGGACTTATTTTACAGTTAGCAGTAAACTAAGTAGTTCATATTCTGTGTCTTATAAATAAATAACCTAAATTTTCTGCTAGAAATGACAATGAATAAATACTTCCCCATGTTGGCAACTTTGCTGCTTCTTCTAATCTAAAATTTATGTTAAGACCTTAGTGCCAAAATGGCTTTAAACCAACTGTCATCCTATGAGCTTGATTCTGTAATACGCTAATGAAGTGCCATAAGCATTTGATTCTTCTCATTTTGCTTAGTGAACACTTAAATGGATTTTTAAACTGCTGAATAGCTTGGAAAGAACTGAGTTTCTTTATTTTCAAAAGCGAAATGCTCTTCCCTCACCTTAACAGACATCCACACAACTAAAAACAAACAAAGCCATCAAGATGAGTATTCAGAAGCAAAGGGAAAAATTATTACAAAATTGTTATTTATTAAAACAGGCAATTATGTTTCAGACTGACTTTCTGAAAGCATTGCTGACACATTTTGTGCAAGACTACAGGGGAGAGAACTTTGGGATATGGAAAAAGAAATGCTTTCAATAAAGCAGGTGCATGGAGACTCAGTCACTTAAATTCCAGCCCCGTGAGACCTGTATTGCTCTCATTCTGCGGCAGAGAAAACCGTAGATAAAAGGGTTACAGTTCACTTTTCCAAAGCCACACCGCTGGTGCGGAGCAGCGCTAGATCACCAGGTTAGTCCTTATGACGCCCGATGGCCTCGTTCGTCTGTAGGCTGAGTCCCTCTCCGACGGAATGTACAAATGGAGAAACCCTGCGGAACACGGAGCATTGCGGTAAACGGAGAACCCAGCGAACCCCAGGGTAAAGCTTAGACGCTCATCGCCTAAGTGCTGGGTAGTGAGGCTATTGATGCTCTGGTGTGTGTGTTGCAATATGTTTCTCCTTCAGGCCTGTCAACAAGAATGTTATCTGAAGTCAACAGGTCAAGTACTACACAGGGCCAGTGAAAGAGTATCTGCTCCATATCAACATGCATGCTCCCTAGACTTCCTAGGTGACAGTATTTACTTGAACATGACCTCTGCCAGAAACATAACAAGCCTGTTCGAGGATAAAAAAACCCCTCCACATTTAACATGGTTCTTCCGTTCACGTCAAAGAAAGTTACAGCAGCGGCCTGGTCCTGCACAAACTGGACCTCCTCAGCGCTTTCCAGTAAAGCAAATTTCTCACTCCCATAAATTGTCCTCATTGTTTATGTATTTATTTTTCTGATCAGCGCTGTAAATGCGACCTGTAGTTTAAGAAGAATGAGCTAGACACAATTCTTACCCTTCGTGGAATCCAAAACATGTCTTATTATCTATTGCGGCATTACACGCTCGCCCGGACCTCAGGCATAAAACAACCACTATCACTATTTTATTGTGTCTCACTCTTCAGGGCGGGAATTCAGCTAGGCCTGGCCGTGTCATCTGGTGCCACAAGACAGTGATTGGGGAGCATATCCAGTTAATGTGAGGTCTGGTCTGCAGGGGGTATGACAGTTCAACTAAAATGTTGTCACCTTGCTGGAAACGAGTGGAAACCTGGATGCAGCCACGTCCTGTTGGAAGGTAGAATCCTTCCATCTGAGCTGTGCAAACTCCTTCAAGTTAAAGGCCGCAGGAGGGAATGAAGCAAGGGCCCCAGGTAGGATGCCGAAAGCCTTGCCGATCTCTTTTGCAACACTTCTCACCACTGTAATTAAAGTGATTGCTGATTCATTGTTTTATGTCAGTTCTGCTGCTATATGGTAACATCCACAGCACTGGAATTTTGTTTGACTCGATTCTGCTGTTTCCCTAAGTACTTATCAGAGTGTCTGGCACATAGTAATGATAAATATCGGATGAATAAATGAATGAATACAGAATGAATTCAATATAAATGTCCTAACAATGGCAGTAGAAAAGGGGTGCCCGGGTGGCTCAGTCAGTTAAGCCTCTGCCTTCGGCTCAGGTCATGATCTCAGGGTTCTGGGATCAAGCCCCGCATCAGGCTCCCTGCTCAGCGGGGAGCCTGCTTCCTCCTCTCTCTGCCTGCCTCTCAGCCTACTTGTGATCTCTCTCCCTCTGTGAAATAAATAAATAAAATCTTTTTAAAAAATGGTAGTAGAAAAGTATGGCCTTAGTTATAACTGCCTTTTGAACAGGATCACTTTTGAGATAATATGAACAACTCTAATTTTTTTCATAATAAAAATATTAACCTTTTTTAAGGACTAGCTATGTGCCAAGTTGGCTACAAAGGTAATTTCATTTATTCCTAATAGTAGTCCCTGTAGGTAGATATTATTACTTTCATTTTATAAATAAGGAAATTGTAATACTCAAAAAGGCTGAAATGACTAGTTTAAAGATAGATAGAGATATTCAAAATAACAGATCTTGGACTTCTACCAGGACGTGAGATAATTAGTGTGGGCTAGAGGCGGGCTTTAACATTATACAGTTCAAATCAAGTGTAAACCCCAGAGGCTTTACTTTCTATGCCCCCAACAATTCTCTGAATCAAGATCTCACTGGTTTTTTGCTATGGTGAGTGCTGTGAAAGGTGTAAGCATGATGATTCACAGACCTGTACCCCTGGGGCAAATAATAAAAAAATTTTTAAAAAAGGAAGCAAAAAAAAAAAAAAAAGATTTCACTGGTTTTTGAAGCTTTTGCCCTAGCTGATTGAAAATATAGTAGACTGTATATATGGGGCACTTAGAAGAGGCTTGGCAAAGTCTCAGGCATAGAAAGATGTCCATCTGTTGTACATTTCCCAAGGCAGCTTTCAGTGGAAGACCCACATCCAGAAGGAGGACAGAAAGAGCCCAACAGCCCATGTGACTTATTCTGGTGACAATGTATCTACAGGCTCTGGCTTAGCTCCTCTGAGTTCGAAGGCACGACCACACAGAGCACCAAGTGGTACTGATGCTACTTTGCTCCTCTCCACCTGGCCCCCTGCTCTGGCCTTCTGTAACCTTAGGTTTCACCCTCACTGCTCACTCCAACCCCTAATTTCCTAGCCCAGCTGACCAGCTTCCAGGAAGTAAGGAGTGAAGTGGTTACATCTTCCTTCTCATTTCCTTCCAATGGTATTATTATGATACACAATTTATGCTCTTTCCTCAGGCCATCTCTTGATTCTCAAAAGCCTATTTTAGAAATCAAAGAGTATTGACCATTTCTTTATTTTTTCATTCCTACTATGATAATTCTACTTCTCTGCTAAGCAATGCGGGTATTTCTGACTGAATAAGAGAAAGTTTTTATATAAGAAAATAAAAAGCATTACTGTTTGAAGATACTATCTGGTCCTATATATACCATCCCTGACACAGTCTGTTAAGTATAGGCTCTGAATGTTATTTTATAGCCCCTGACTGACACCTGCTGAGCAATATTTTATTAGACTTCCTTAAGTTGGTATATTTTAATTTAATAAAACCACACTTGTTTTCCTTTTATCACAACATGCCAGCCTACCCTTTTTTGGTATAAAATACTGAAGTTTGTTTGGAACTGTAAATGCTAATAAAAAGCAGTTCAGTTGACTATCATTTAAAGGAAAATGTATCAATTTCTCTTATTCTTTTCCCTCTCTACCCTGTTCTGTTTTCCTCCAGAAAAAATAATGTCTAAAGACATTGAGTGGGGCAGAGCATGGTTGATGTCTAAGCTAATGATGGAAGGCGTATACTGGGGAGACTCTCAGTGGCCTACAATGGGATATCAGAGCCCAGGTGACTTCCACTGATGAGGGTTGCTGGTGTCGAGTGTGACAGTCTGAGCATGGTGAGGAGGGGATCTGTGTGTACGGAGCGTCATGGTCTGAGGAGGAGTTTGACTGTGTCTACATGGGGCTACGGGTCAGTGCATAATGACAGAGCCCAAGCAGAGTTAGGAGGTCATTTGTGCAAAAGAGGAGGTGGAAGTGGAAATAGAAGTTACATGCAGCTGGATTGATTTAATTAATTAATTAGTTAATTAATTAAGGATGATGTTAGCTATGTTAGTGACTGTCAGAGAATGAAGGAACAAATTGGATAGAGTTGAAAACTAGAATAAACTCTGTGGTATTAGGTTAGAATTCGTTTTATATTCGTCAGCTAAGACTGCCATAACAAAAATACCACTGTGGATGGCCTAAACAATAGAAATTTATTTTCACAGTTCCAGAGGCTAGAGGTTCATGATTAAGATGTAAGCAGATTTGTTTCCTTCTGAGGTCTCCTTCCTTGGGTTCCAGATGGCTGCCTTTTCATTGGATCCTCAGATCATGGGCACCCCTCAGTTCGTGGGATATCTATGTTTTAATTTCCTCTTCTTCAAAGCACCCCAGTAAATTGAGTTAGGGCCATCCATATGACCTCATTTTACCTTAATTCCCTCTTTAAAAGCCTTATCCCCAAATATAGTCCCATTCCAAAGTATTGGGAAATAAAAAACATCAACATATAAATTTGAGAAACATACACTTCAGACCATAACAGGTATCAAGTATCAAAGTGAAGTCATGATTCTGTCTATATATGTATATGTATGATCTATCTCACAATTCCTTGCATATTTGTATATATATATATATAACCTTTCTATGTCCACTGAAAGGGCCTGGGATCAGTGATACTCCAGTAGTCATGCACACATCTAGCACTAAGATCTTGGCTACTAAATACCATTCCCCACTTAAAAGAATGAGCATTCTTGGAGAAATGGTTGATTTAAGATCTGGGACAGGGGAAGTACAAGACAAGCATGGAACATCTTATCACGGCAGAAACACATGAAATGCACAAATAGTGGTAGGAAAATGTAATAATGGGGGGATGGATTCTGATAAGGCAAAGTAAGATTCTACTGAATCAGTGGTCTCAAAGATTACTATAAACAATGGGGAAAAATAACAAATGAATGAACTGATTAAAACAAAAAATCAAGGGGCACCTGGACAGTTCAGCTAGTTAAATGTCTGCCTTTGGCTCAGTTCATGATCTCAGGGTCCTGGGATCTAAACCCATGTCTGGGTCTCTGCTCAGTGAAGAGTCTGCTTCTCCTTTGCTCTCTCTCTCCCTCTGTGTTCTCTCTCGCTCTTGTGCTCTTTCTCAAGTAAATAAATAAAATCTTAAAAAAAATAAATAAAACAAAAAATCAAAATAAAAAATCCCGACAGAAGATTCTGGAGGAGAGTCAAAACGTGGAAGAAAAGTGAATTTCTTATTCTGGTGGGTTTTAGCCTGAGATTAGTCAAGCTTCATGAAATGAATGTCAAACAGGACAGCTAAAATTCCAATCGAATCCATAGTCTCTCTGGATTGAAAGACAGAGTTTGGACAAACTGACCTGCTGGAAAACAGGGGGTGAAGGGATAAGATTTGAAAATTAGATAGGCATAAAGAGAGAGCCCAGAATTTTGTACACAAACTGTAAAAACCTCTAGCTGACTTTTAACAAATATATTTAACAAATATAAGGACAAATTCCAACTTAAGATAAAAGAACTGACTAAAATTTGAGCTGTTTCCCCCAAAATAGTTTATAGGTTGAATCATACCAAGTTAATTGCTTACTAAAACAAACAAACAAAAGTGAGTACTCCTTGGAAAAATATAACAGAATCCACAATATAATATCCAGACTGCAATCTAAAAGTAGCCAACAACTGGGGGGCCTGGATGGCATGGTTGGTTAAGCAACCGGCTCTTGGTTTCAGCTCAGGTGGTGATCTCAGAGTTGTGAGATGGAGCCCCAAGTCCGGCTTCATGCTTGCTGCTTTGGTTTCCCTTCCCCTATGTTCATTTGTTTTGTTTCTTAAATTCTTAAGTTCATATGAGTGAACTCTAGGACACAATTTGAGGGTTGCTGGAGGGAAAGTGGGTGGGGGGAAGGCATAATTGTGTGATGGACATCAAGGAGGGCACTTGGTGTAATGAGCACTGAATGTTATATGCAACTGATGAATCACTAAACTCTACCCTTGAAACTAGTAATACATTATATGTTAACTAACTTGGATTTAGATAACTCCCCCCCAAAAAAAGTCAGCAGGGGACCTAAGTAGATATTTTCCTAAAGACAGATAGATGGTCCAACAGATACATGAAATGATGCTCTACATCACTCATCACCAGGGAAATGCAAATCAAAAGTACCATGAGATATCACCTCACACATGTCAGAATGGCTAAAACAAAAAAGATAAGAAATAATCATTGGTGAAGATGTAAAGAAAAAAGAACCCTTATGCACTATTGGCAGGAATGTAGATTGGTATATGTACTGTGGAAAATAAGATGGAGGTTCCTCAAAAAATCCTAAAAAGAGAAAATTTTCAAAGTAGCTATTGAAAACTGTAACTTTATATACAGAGGAGCAACATTTTGAATGACTGATGATTCCCTATCAGAAACTATAAAACTATAGAGGCCAAGAAACAGCAAGACATGACTAAAGTGCTGAAGAAAGAAAAAAAAAAAACCAAAAACTTTCCACCCAGAAATTTATATCTAGCAAAATATCTCTTAGAATTATATTAACATACTTGAGCTATCATAATATCATATATACAGGCTGCATAGTTTAAACAACAGCAGATTATTTTATCGCAGTTCTAGAAACTGAAAATAACATTACAGCTTTTATCATAATAGGACACAAGATCAGAAGAGACTACTATGAACCATTATACACTAATTAATGGATAACCTAGAAGAAATGGATAAGTTCCAATATACAACTTACCAAGACTAAATCATGAGGAAATAGAAAAATTGAACAGATCAATAGTGACTAAGGAGATTGAATTGCTAATGAAAACATCACTCAAAACAAAAGCCTAGGACTGGATAGGTTCACTGATTAGTCCTACCAAACATTTAAATAATAGTTAATGTCAATCCTTCTCAAACTTTTCAAAAAAATCAAAGAAGAATGAACACTTCCAAACTCATGTTAGCAGGTCAGAATTACCCCGATGCCAAAGTCAGATAAGGATACTATTGGTAAAGAAAATATAAGCTGATATCCATAATGAATAGAGTTGCAAAAATTTTCAATGAAATATTAGCAAATCAAATCAAGAGAACATTGAAAAGTTCATACCACATGATCATGTGAGATTTATCCATGGGATGCAAGGATGATTCAACATTTTCAAATAATAAATTTGATATACCACATTTATTGAATGAAAAAGTATATGATCACTTTTGTAGATGCAAAAAAATGCATTTGACAAAATTCAACATCATTTCATGATAAAAAAAAACTCTCACCAAATTAGTATGGAAAGAGTGTATCTAACATATTAAAGACCATGTATGGGCAAATCAAAAGCTAACATCATACTCAACAATGACAAGCTGAAAGGTTTTTCTGCAGGTCAGGAAAGGACAAAGACACACTGGAAGTCCTAGTCAGAGGAATTAGGCGAGAAAAATGATGAAAGACATCCAAATGGGAAAGGAAGAAGAAAAATTGTCTGTTTGCCGATGACATAATCTTACACGAAAAATCCTAAAGACTCCACCAAAAATGGCTTGAGCTAATAAGCAAATTCAATGGAGTTGAAGGATATAAAATCAACATACAAAAATCAGTTGTTTCTACATACTAACAATGACCTATCAGAAAGTTAAGAAAACAATCCCATTTAATCAAATATCATAAAAAAATCTAAGAATAGATTAAACCAACAAGTTAAAAGATCTGTACACTGAAAACTGTAAGACGATGAAATAAATTGAAGAAGATACAAAGAAATGGAAAGATAGTCCATGCTTATAGATTAGAAGAGTTAATATTATTAAAATGTTCACACTACCTAAAGTGATCTTCAGATTTAATACAATCATTATCAAATTCTAACAGCATTTTTCACAAAAATAGAAAAAATAAATCTCACAATTTTGTATGGAACCACAAAACCCCTGAAATGGCCAAGGTGATCTTGAGAAAGAACAATAAAGCTAGAGGCATCACACACTTCTGATTTTAAAGTACATTAAGAAGCTATAGTAATCAAAACAATATGGGACTGTCATAAAGATAGACTTATAGACCAATGGAAGAAAATAGAAAGCCCAGAAACAAACCCACATATATATGTTTAATTAATATTTGACAAGATTGCCAAGATACACACTGGAGAAAATATAGTATTTTCAATAAATGGTGCTGGGAAAACAGGAGATTCACATACAAAAGAATGAAATGGGATCCTTATCTTCCACCATACATAAAAATCAACTCAAATAAATTACAGACTTAAATATTAGACCTGAAACTGTAAAACTCTTAGAAGAAAATATAGGAAATAAACTTCTTGACATTGGTGTTAACAAAGATTTTCTTTTCTAATATGACACCAAATGCACAGGCAATGAAAGCAAAAATTTCAAGTGAGCCTATTTAAACCAAGAAGCTTCTACACAGTCAAAGAAATTAAAATGAAAAAGCAACATATAGAATAGGAGAAAATATTTTCAAAACATATATCTAATAATATCAAAGTGCATAAGGAACTAAATTCAATAACAGTAAAACAAATAACCTGATTAAAAAGTGGGTAATTTACCAATGGCCAGCAGGTATATGAAAAGGTGCTCAACATCATTAATCATCAGGGGAGTGTGAATCAAAACCTATTTATCTTACATCTGTTAGAACGATTATTAGCTAAATGAAAAGATAACAAGTGTTGGCAAGGATGTGGAGAAAAGAGAACACTGTTAGACAAAACGTAAATCAGTACAGTTCTATGGAAAACAGGATGGAGTTTGCTCAATAAATTAAAAATGCAACAATCATCTGATCCACCAATGCCACTTCTGGGTAGATATGCAGAGAAATGAAATCAGTATCTCAAAAGGATCCCTTGAAGTATTATTCACAATAGCCAAGATATGGAAAAGAGCAGTGAATGACAAGATAAAGAAGATGTGATGCTAAATGAACAAGCTAGACACAGAAAGACCGATATTATATAATATTACTTCTACGTGAAATATAAAAAGTCGAACTTCGATAAACAGAGAATAAGAGTAATTGCTAAGGGCTGTGGGGGTAGGAGAGAGATGAAGGACACTAACTCTGTTATAGAAGGAGTAAGTTCTAAAAAATAATAAATAAAATAAAAAGTAAGTTCTAGAGAGTGAATGTAAAGCATGGTGAGTATAGATAATAATAATGTATTGTGTACTTGACATTTGCTAAGTGAGTAGATCTCAGGTGTTCTTACCACAAAAAGATTGTTAACTGTGTGAAGTAATAAATATGTTAATTAGCTTGGTTGTGGTAATCATTACACAAAGTATACTTTTATCAAAACACCACATTGTACATCTTTAATAGGCACAATTTTTATGTGTGTATCATATCTCAATAAAGTTGGGGAGAAGATAATTAAACTGTAAACTGTCCCTAAATTTTCAGTTCTCAGAGATAGATAACCCTCATGGTAGACTGGGGAGCTGGGAAGGACATTATGATAGAATCTGTGAGTCAGCCGTGGATTTCACAGTGACATTGCATCATCCATGCCCTCAAATCAATCTCTACCATCCAGTCCCACTCCCAACACAAAAATAATTTTAGAGCCAAAATAAAAGCTCTTTGTCTAGGAAGAAGCATTTATTTTAAAACTAGCTTAAATATTAAACTTTCGTTAATGTAATTTTTTAAGGTTTTTACTCATTTATTTGACAGAGAGACACAGTGAGAAAGGGAACACAAGCAGGGGCAGAGGAAGAGGGAGATGTAGACTTCCCACTGAGCAGGGAGCCCAGTATGGGGCTCCCAGAACTCTGTGATCATGACCTGAGCCAAAGGCAGGCACCTAACCGACTGAGCCACCCAGGCGTCCCAATGTAATTATTTTTTATTCAAAAATTTGGCGTAGCCTATTTTTGTTAAGTGACCACAATATACCAGGCACTGTTCCAGGTCTAAGAAATCCAACTAAATGCAAAATTGACAGAACCTTTGCCCCATGGAGATTAGAAACTAATAAGGAGAGATAGATAACAAACAGGCAGACAAATTAATAATAATAATAATAATTTTAAGAGCTCATGTGTTATACATTATTAAGTATAAGTGCAATAACACCAAATAATGTCTGATTAAAACAAAATGGTGAAAGGGTTATGTGAGACTAGGTGACCACCTGCAGCCAACACTGTGTATCATACTTACTGCGTGCCAGGCCCTGTTCTCAGCACCTTATATGTATGTGTGCCCTATGATGTGACTTATGTGAAGCAGCAAGTCGAGGCAAGTGTTTGGAGAAAGGAATCCGGTTCAGGAAGAAGCAAGAGCATAGAGTCAAAGGCAGGAAGGGACTTAGCATGATTCAGGAACGGAAGGCGAGGGTGGCAGGTGGTGGATCATGCAGGAACTCCGGAGGTAGACTGAGGAATCTGGACCGCCTTCTCAGTGCACCGGAAACAACTACAGAGTTTTAGGCAAAGGAGCGATATGATTACATTTATATTTTTAAAAGAATCAAGCTTGGACACATGGAATAAAGGGAAATAGGAGTGCAACGAGAGTGCTGAATCAGGAGGTGATCGCTTCGGTCCAAAGAGTCAAAGATGGCTGCTTGGAATAGGATTGTTGTGGTAGAATTTGGGCTGACTACCACCTGTTTGTCCTCTGAACAGCCTTAAATTGTTGTTGATACCCATGCTATGTACTATTATAATCCTGTACTCCAGTTTTAGACTCTTTTAGTAGCAGGGACTAAAGCTTACTCATCTCTATTTTTTTCTCCTGGTTTCTGGGCATATTCTCTATGGCAGATAGCCAATGATTATTTTATTCAATCAAAATAAACACAGTTATAATATTTTCCTAGCGAACCTGTACTTTTACATGAAAATATACATATACATAGTGTGTTTGGATGACAAAAACTCAGAACAAAATGCTTGTCATGTTCAAAGCTTTAGATTGTATAAGTTTTTGTTTTTTTTTAATTTGGCTTCACTTTTCTTTCCTCTTGTAATACTGCCAAGTGTGAAGTTTAAATCTACTTTTGAGTTAAACTAGTACAAATAAAGCTTCGAGCAATTTTTAAGAAGAGGAAGAATATGTTTTTTTGCTGTCTCATAACTCAAAAATAACTGAGCCAATTTAATTTACTCATTCTAAAGTGGGGGTGTTGGGAAGGAGAGGTAGAGATAGAATGTGGAACAACAACAACAAAATAACATCTCTCATAAGACTAAGCCTGTAAAGTTTCAAATCCAAACAATGTCTTGAGATGTTGCAAACAAGAGAAGATGGAAGCTGAAAAGAAAACTTCTTTCACCTTCCAAGGAAACCTTCTGCAGTTTGACATCAAAGGTCTTAAACCAAGATAAATCATTCGGGTTTTTGAAAGGAAGAACATTTCAAGAGAACACTGCTTGAGGAAGACTTATGAATATATCTAATACATCCTTGGTGAGAAAAGATTGTGAGAACAGATTGTGGAAAGAGAAATATGAGAACAGCAGAGGTTGAATTTAATGATCTATATTTGTGCTCCTTTTTTTCTTCTCTTCTGATTATACCTTCTCATCATATTTCCTATCCCCCTTCCAAAAACCATACCATACACAGTGCGGTGGTTTTGTCTTCTGTGATAAACATCACTCCATCAATACACATACGCACACACCCAGGAAACAAATCACATGAACTTCATAATATTTAGAAGCACTCAACCTTTTTCAGTTTCTGAAGAAGAAGGGAATTAATAAAAGGAGACTACAGAGGAAATACTCATGAGATATTAAGCCCTCTGAAGAGTGCTCTGAAGAAAAAGCTCTCCACAAGGATGTGAGCAAACACTTGGCCACACTGGAGAAACAGGAAGGAAGTGCTTACTGGAGATTTGTGTGAGGGAATCAGGCCAGCAGCGACTAAAACAAACCTCAGAGAGGTTTGTAATGCTTTGTTATCAAAGTGGTCTCTTTGTCTCCCATCAAAGTCACCTTATTATCCCGTGTGGTAACATATTGCGCCCACTTTGAGAACCAGCTCTAAAGTAAGCAAATTTCTCCTTGTAAGATTAGTTACACCACAACGTGTCTTTTTTGTATTCTTCAACGAGGGGAGATTTCTTTGTTACAGGTTTTCTTGGAACTGAGTTCCCATCCAGCTGAGGCTATACCTCAGCTTTTTACATTCACTACTGTGACTCTTTGATTAATGCCTGCCTCACTCATCCAACTAGTGGACAGACACTTTATAAACAGCTGTTGAAGGAAGTGAGTTTGTGACTTGCATTTCTTAGCTAATAACTACTCCCATATATACATATAGATAGATTTATACCTATGGTCTGTGTTTAAGTGTCTTTATTTTCCAGGAGTTTTAATTAATTCTTTTTTCTACCATCCATTTACTGAAATGAGAAGAAATAAAATAAATTGAGAGGTTTCAAAACTTGTTATTTGTTATATCCAAAGTTGGACTTACACATATGCAGGATAGGGAGGTAAGGAGCTCGTTTTTTCAAGTGCCTAAGTGATCCACCAAGATAGACCATCTACTGAGCCACAGAACCATCCTCAACAAACGTGAGGTGTTGAAATCTTACCAAATGCATCTTCCAAACATAATGGCATCCAAGAAATTAATAACAACCAGAAGATAGGGAAGCCTCTAAATTCTTTGAAAGTAAACAACACGTTTCTAATCAATCCATGGATCACAAAGGAGATCTCAAAGGAAATAGAAAAACACATGGATCTCAAAATGGATTATGAACAGCACAGACATTTTCAGTGGGCATAATGGTTAACCTGTAGTGTATCTATACCATAGAACGCTACTAAACAATGAAAAATAGTAGTGTCAACTACCCAGATTTCCAGGGAATTATGCTGAGTGAAAAAAAAATCAATCCCAAAAGATTAAATACCACGGGATTTTATTTACATACCATTTTTGAAATAAGAAAATTGTAGAAGTGAAAAACAGTCTAGTGATTGACAGGGATCAGGAAAGGTGTGTAGGTGGGAGGGAAATGAGTGTGGATACACAAATGTAACACAAGGAATCCTGACGAGAATATTCTGTGTCTTTGCTGTATCAATATCCCGGTTGTGAGAGTGTAGAGTAGGTCCCCCTAACCACAGGGAGTGCCTGGAACCGCAGATAGGACTGAACTCTGTACGTACTATGTTCTTTCCTATACCTACCCACCTATGATAAAGTTTAATTTATGGATCAGGCACAGTAAGTGAGGAACAACAAGAACTAACAATGAAAAAGAAATATTACAGTGATACACTGGAATACAAAGTAGGTAAATACAGTCTTTCTCAAAATATCTTGGTGTACTGTACTCACTCTTCCTCTTGTGATGACGTGAGATGATCAAGGGCCCAGAGGACGAGATGAAGTGAGAGGTGAATCACACAGGCATGGTGACGTGGCATTAGGCTACTACTGACCTTCCGAGGCTGTGTCAGAAGGAGGATCATCCACTTCCGGACCGAGGTTGCTGTGGGTAGATGAAGCCATGGAAAGTGAAACCGTGGACAAAGGGGGACTTCTGTACTATGTTTTTAAAGATGTTACCATTGGAGAAAACGGAATAAAGAGTACATGAGATCTCTGTATATTATTTCTTGCAACTAACTACGTGCGAATCCATAATGATCTCAAGGTATAAAAAAGTTTAATAAAGTAACTGATAGGTATAATTATTTTTTTCATTTTTAAAATAAGGCGATGGAGGCAGACCAAGTTTAAGTAATTTGCTCATTTCAAGAGGAATCTTAAGTGACAGAGCTGGGACTTGAAGCACCCGGGGTTTCGAGGTCAGAATTCTCACTCTTAACCCTAACGCTTCTCTGCGCTTACTTTTTCCTGGCTGCACGGGGCCCACGAATAAATTGCCTGATTATCCAAATCATATTTCACAAAAATAATCTTACAATATTCCAAGATAACCAACATTGAACAACACACAGCAAGCAGTCTTATTTTACATAACACGTGAAAGGCCAATATTCAAACTCTTGTTCATAATAATTAGGGCCATAACAAATATATATGACCTAATATATATGTACAACATTCAGTTCTCTTTATGTACTAAAATTAAGTGGCTATTCTAATTCAAATTGTATACTATGGCTTATGAGGGCTACTTGCTTTTTTATCAGAGTGGCTCAGAAAGAGCTCATGGTTTTCCAAGAACTGCTTGGAAATCAACTTAGTTCATACAGGTCTCAATTCCATTAAAGAAACCTTCCTAATTAAAAACCACCATCATATAAAATCTGTCTTAATTCATAGGCCATTAACAGGATTGATTTGTTAGTTGGATTGCAACAGCAACTCTACATTAAAAATATTATGACCAGCATGATAGGAGACTGTGGACTTTCTGAGAATGAGACTTAAAGATATTCTAAATATTATCATTTTAACCTGGTATTAAATGGTCATAATTATTTGACATTATTTCCTTAACATCTCAAGTATTATTTATTTATTTTTTTCATACACTCAATCACACACAGCAGATGATGCAGCCAAGGAAGAGGGAGGGAAACCTAATGTGTCCTGCCCTTCTAACCACGTCCAATAATTTTATTTGGGAGAAAGAAAGAATTCTTATACATTGCCATAAAACAGAGTGACAAAGTAATAACTGGATAGAATCTAAGTGAAAAGTTAGTGTATAAAGTTGGGTCAGAAGTCATTTAATGAAGCAGATCAAAAACGAGAAGTTGCAATCAGTGAGAATCTGTGTCTTTCTGGATTTTGGAACCAGTATAGGGCAGAGGCTAGGAACACAACAATCTTCTGTATCTGATTGCTCCTGGGTTTGAATCCCAATATGGTTATTTTCAACAGCCACATTATGGCATCTTTTTCTGCCTGACTTTCCCAGAGACTTAAATGGAGACAATGCTAGCAACCACATGTGGTCATGGTAAAAATGAACTGAGATACTTTACATAGAACACCTATCGGAGTTTCTAGCTCAATGCAAGTTCTCACGCAGTGGTAGAAGCAGCAAATGCTGGAAGTTATCACTGACCAAGAAGAGTTTTATTAATGGAAAAGGGAAACGGTTGTCAGTAGGAAGTCTAATTGAGACGGGTGCATTAAATTCAGTCCGTCCCAACTCTAGACAAGGACATACACACACCTCAAATTTACAGTTCAAGAATGGTCATTTCGCCCGATTTTAGCAAGGTATTAAATGAATGAAAGCATGAGTAAAGGGTGTCCAGGAGCTCCTGACACATGGTACCTATTCATTAAGTGTTAGCTCCTATTAACATCCTATACTACATACTGAAGAAAAATTAGAACATGTTCTGTGGGACACAAGAGAACATTATACATCATAAGGTCACTACAAATTAGCCATGTTTGGGGGCTTAGGTTATAAGCCAAGTGCTAAGAATAGTAAATACCTATACACAGGTGGGAGCTCCATAGTAAAATGTAAGGCCCTTTAAGTTTTCTTTAGTAATCAGGGTGAAGGAAGGCAGCAGGAGAGACATGTCTGCCATTGAGCCGGAAACAGCCCTGCCGTGCAACGCCTGGTACGCCAGCACGTGACGGATAAACGGTCTGCTCTCCATCTGAGAGGGGCCATTTCTAGGTGACTTGGAAACAGGCAGCCTTCCAGAACACTAGGAGGACAACTAGTCTATAGCATTAGTCTCAAGTTTACCATCACTGCAAGAAGTCTAATTAATTTTACCCAGTTAGAGGCCGTTCCCTGGGTGGGTACAGAGATTCAGAGATTAATAATACACAGTCCGCTCCCTTTAGAAGCTCATAGGACTATAGGAGAAACTAGCAGATACACAAATAACCTTCAGCAATGTGGCAATCATGCTGAAATAAGGATAAAGGATGATGGGATCATATATAATTATTTCTTGCAGAAATCAAAGAAAACTGCAAGGGAAAAATATATACAGCTGTAGATATTTCTTCACTCATTTCATTTATTCACTCTATGCATGTTCATAATTTGGGCTCATATTACTTTACTTCAGCCAGGTATTCAGACTAAAATCAAACCAAGTGGAATTTGTTACAACCCAGACAGTACTCTGGGTCTTTTATGTCAGAGTCATGTCTGACATGTTAGTTATGCTCAAGAAAAAGGAGTAATATTTCCCAATATTAAAATACCGAGTTTAATTGCAAAGTTTACATTAGAAAATTATTTATCATTCATCTCATCTCTATATAGTATCATTAATAACTATTAGTGCACAAAAGCAGAAATGCCATGCTTATGTTTTTCAAAGTGAGCTGTATTAGATCAGTATAGTAATAAATGTCTGAAGACACTACTAATCACTTCAAGCAGACGTTTTGCTTGAGATCTGTTTATATTTGTCTGTATAAAGTTTAAATTATTTTCATGCCAAGAGAACTTCACGACATTTGCAACTACAGGGATATGCCATGGAAATTACCGCATCCCTTACATGGAAAAGAATGCGATGTCTTTCTCCAAGTACTGTGACATCAGGCAGGTTTTTCTATTTTTCCTGTTCAACTTCACACATCAAATGTCATTATAACAACTACGCTGTAAAATAATTTAAATAGCTACATGGAAAAATTATGGGGCTTGGGAAGGAATTGTCTTCCGATGTAATCATTTTATCTCTGGTAGAAAAGATTCTAATGTATTTATTTATTTATTTATTTTAAGATTCTAATTTAAACCTGACTCAGTGCTTGGGGGGAAAAAAATGAACATAATGTTTTATGGAATTCCAAAACAATAAATAAATAAAATGACAAGCCAAAGAAGTCAAAATATAAATTTAAATAATAAACCCATCCATACTATGGAAAGATAAAGATGGAAAGTGAATTCAAATGCTTGTTCACTTCTCCCCAGCTCCCCACCCCATTTTCCAAATTAAGGTGAGTTCCAATGGCCCTCTAGTGGTGATGTATTAGGGTTAGCGATTTTAACACTCCAAGGGTAAAAAAGCTATCTCCTTTCAGAACTACCGAAGTGAAACATGTTCCTGTAAATGCCAAATTCTAGGAATATATTTTTAAATCTCCGTGTGGGATGTAAGTAGAAAATTTTTCCTCAGCCAATGTGGGGTTTCTTCTTGTACCCCTCAATAAAAGATATGTCAAGTGAAGATGACAAATCAGGATACCACATGGTACATCATAATAACGCAGTACTTTTGCCACATTAAATTTTGCAAAAGGTTGCAGATGAGTCACAGTACAAAGTTCTGCAAGAGCCACCACATATCTCTTTATTGCACCTTAAATTTTTTCAGCAAGCCTCCTCTTACTGGAGCCCTGGCATTTTCTTCCAAAGGACTGCCAATTGTCTTAATGTTCCTACAACGTGCAGAAATGACCCTTGAGGTTTCAGACTGGAAGACAAGTGCCGTCACCTCCCGCCCTGCCTTCTTTCTAGCGAAGCGTCCTGATTTTTTCTGGACAGAAACACTCCTAAGGAAAGCCCTCCCAGCATTAAATACCTTATAAAGAATACATTGTGCTCCATCTATAGGACACTATTTGGTTCTTGGCCATAACAAAAAGCGGTCCTTAGGGGAGAGGATGCCACAGCACCTTTGCCATCAAGAGCGGCTCGATGAGCTCATTTTTTATAAGTTAATCCTCAAATGTCCCCAAGGAAATCATCGGCATTGAGAAGCTTTGCCCCCATTTGTCTTAAAGGCCAAACCAAACCAAACCAACAACTTTGCTAGAGCAGACATAATCTATGATCTCGTGAAAACTGAAAGCAGTATTTAATCAATTTGGCTTCCGACTAGAAAATGACCCCGGAGTTCAGGAAACGGGTGTCAAGGACAGGTAGGAAGTTCGAGAACACATGTCCTTCTTGACTCCCCAACACCCTGCTGCCCAGACCATAGCAGTATAGTGGAGAGTGTTGGCTCACAGCAAATAAGTTAGTATTATTGAAAGGAATGAAGGGAGGGAGGAAGAAAGGAAAGGAGAGAGGAAGAAGTCAATTTTTTCCTATTTACATGAGAACTTTTTGAGCACAATAGTCCTTAAGGCGAACAAAATACAAATCACTTCAGTAATTTATTATG
The DNA here is from genome assembly GCA_002007465.1 of Ailurus styani. Lineage (NCBI taxonomy): Eukaryota > Metazoa > Chordata > Mammalia > Carnivora > Ailuridae > Ailurus > Ailurus styani. Next base: position 497,381 of record LNAC01000026.1, read on the forward strand.
AGGTGCTTAGATTTTTACTTTTTTTCTTTCCTTTTTTAAGGAGAATATCTAGACTGACAATCAGAATTAAAATACCATGAGATTCTAAAAGCCAAATATAGAATCAGAGGATTCTTTTGCAACCAAAATTTCTTTATTGTGTGCACTTTCAAGAGGTTTTTTTTTGTTTTGTTTTGTTTTGTTTAAATTATGTTATGTTAGTCACCATACAGTACACCATTAGTTTTTGATGTAGTGTTCCATGATTCATTGTTTGTGTGTAACACTCAGAGCTCCATGCAATCCATGTCCTCCTGAATACCCATCACTGGGCTCACCCAACTCCCAACTCCTCTCGCTTACGAGAGTTTTGATAATTATTCTGCTTCACTATAAATGCAAAAAAACCTATCATTTGATATCTGCAGATAGAGACAAGTTATGTTCACTTTAAATTAATGATGACATCTTTCTTTTAATTTCATTTTTTAAGATTTGTTTTCCTCTAGTCTAATGCCTAGGACTGTGGTGAAGAGCATTGACTTTCTAATTTTTTTCTTATGTAAAAAGCATCCTTTTGTAATATTTAGTGCTCTTTTAATTAAAAGTATTTCTTAAAGGAAATATGATACATGTGTACGCATGCAACAGATAGATTCATAAATGTATATGTATATTTTATGCATGCAATCCATGTGTGTGTATGTATACATATGCATACACACACTCACACACAGATGTGAATCAACCACATCTGAGATACATGTGTTTTTTTTTCTCGGTATAAAGTTTATTATATATTTTGGAGATGTGATGAAATTTAAATACAGAAGACTGAAAGAAAAAATGCACTATATCCCAAAGATAAGCCAAAGATTTTTCTTGTTATCTTACATAATATAATTGTTCAATGAGAAATTAATTTAGTACTTAAAAATATTTAGCAAAATCACCAATGACATGGATTCAATTTGGGCTACAATTAACCACGCTCATACCGATGATGCATCCAAGTGCTTTGGATAGAAGAAAACTATGCATCTTTTAGGCTGTGAAGTTTTAAGTTAGATATTTGATCTAACTTGTTTAGTCCTTTGTGTTCTGAGTCTTCAGGGATACCTTATAGGTTGACAGTCAACCCCATGAAAGATGAAACTGACACCCACCCAAGTTGAATTCTTGCTCTGCTATTTAGTCCCTCTGTGCCCTTAATTCAGATACTTCAAATCTCTGCCAGTGCTTTCCTAATTGTAAACTACTACTTTACTCCAGTGTTATTCAAATGATCAGACGAAACAAAACATGCCAAGTGTTTCTGCACGGAAGTTTTTATTACAATAAAGAACTTGGTAGATGGCAATGCATTATTATTACACAAGAAGGATGAGTGTGGCGATGGGATAATTTGGTGCAAGGCCGGGAGGCAGGCGGTGAAGTGTCAGAGAGCAAGAGGACAGTTTGATTACTGGCCATATATTTAGGGGGATTGAACTCACCAAATAATCTCCCCACTCCCCATTTCACTTTGCATCATTGTTGGTCACAGCCTCTGTGATTTTTGTGTTTTTCATGATCTAAGGTTTATTCTCAAAAGACTCTCTATGGTGAGGGATAGAGGTAAAGTGATTGATTGGACACTCGAAAATTACTCGCAGTCTTATGCACTCAAACAAGAGAACTATGGAATTCAACTGGGAATGTGATGTACTATATCATTAGCAAGTTTAAGTGTGAAGTGTATATACGAGCAATGAATTACAATTATCACTTTTCTAGAATGAAGGGAACGTTGGGTTCTAGGATGATATTCCCCAAATCAACATAAAAGATGAAATACTGTTATTTCCCTGTTACTACATCCCTTTGCAATATCACCCTGCTTTCTGGTGCACAAAATAAAATTGACTGCTGAATATGTCTCAATTCCTCCACTTTGTAGATCAGAGGCTCCCGAAATGAGCAATATTGAGAGCTGATTTCATTAAACAGAGGGGACCAACTAAAGAGAAACTTGAAATCCTGCAACCTTGGGACTGTGCAAATTCTCCTTCCCTGTGTCTCTATTATCACGGCTGTCATCTGAAATTCAGAAATTAAATTAAGATGGAACACTCCAGTCTAAACTGAGTAATAACATATGCAATTAAAATTCTAAAATGATTTCCAAGATGATAATATTTTACCCTCAAAGTGTTACATATGTCTCGAAGCAAAACCTTGACTTTAGAACTATCAAATTTGGAACCAAGAAAGAAATTCCATGGCTTGAGTCCACAGTGTAAAGGTCGAAGACACATGAAGGGGATGCTTGCAACACTGCTTTTCACTGAAATCATCACACAAAGATTAACCTGATAGTGATTGTCTAGAAATAAAATTACATTCAAATACATTGTCTTAGTAATACTGTTAATTGATGGCTGACTCAAGTATTTAGAGACTCGCTGTGTCTCATGATGGAATTTTGCAAGTGACTTATTTTTAAGAGTTTAGCAGTTTTTTTTAATTGAATTCCAGTGAAAATGTTTTTTTCTAAGCTATTTATTACCTTTTTATTTTTATTTTTTATTTTTAAAAAGAATTTATTTATTTATTTGTCAGAGAGAGCACAAGCAGGGGAGCGGCAGGAAGAGGGAGAAGCAGGCTCCCCACGGAGCAGGAAGCCTGATGTTGGGCTCGATCCCAGGACCCTGGGATTATGACCTGAGCTGAAGGCAGAGGCTTAACCAACTGAGCCACCCAGGCATCCCTATTACCTCTTTTGTAAGCCATAATTTACATTCCTCTAATCCTTTAGGAAATAATGATTTTTTTTTGCACAGGTGCCATGAAAGACTGTGTTAGAACAAGACAAGCACAGACCATACCATCCATACCCAGAAATTTTGCTACATTTGTTTTGTTTTCTGCACATGGACAAACAAAAATTGGGAAGACGAAAATATTTATTTGATAGTTGTGCTAAAGTATTTCTCCACCTTTTTATTATAATTGTTTCAGAGTTTTCTCTCAAATGTTCCTGAATACAAAAAAGGGAGTCAAGGAAAGATAGCACCACGGTTTAAGAAGGGATTGGAGCAAAAAAAGAGAGAGGGAACAGTCTCAGAAGGAACTGTCAGAGAGGTAGAAGGAGACACAGATAAAATGGTATAAAAGGAGACCCATGGAAGGCACAGATATAGTAATTATTATGTGGCAGGCACTACTCTAAACGTTTCATCATCACAGCAGCCTTGTGAAATAGGTACAATGGTTTTCAGCATTTTACAGACCAGAGAGACTAAGGTACAGGGAGACTATCATGTCCCAAGTCTCACAGTGAAATCAGTGGTGTAGTTGGGATTTGAGACGGAGTTTGTATATACCAACCAGACAAGCGATAAGGGAGTTTGAGAAAACTGAGTCAATTCCTGTAGGTTATACACAAGAAAGAAGCGCACTGGTTTGAGCAACAATGAAGTCATTCACAACTCTCATCAGAGCCCTTTCAATGGGAAGATGAAGACAGAAAAGCAGGCTTTGGTGTTGCCCGCTGAGATCTTCCATGGCAACTTTTCTGACTTCAGATTCCCCCAGTCCTTTTGTCCAGGTAGGGGTTTTCCAGAATAAGACCCCGAGACCACATTTAGCATGCAAGATATTTACCAAGGGTCCACTGTGCAAGGAAGAGAGGAGTCCTATGGGGGGTGGGGGGGCAGGAAGTCAAACTTCCATGCAGACCTGAAACAGTTTTAGCCAATCCAACAGGGAGATCTGGAGGGATTACCGACCATTAAAATTGTTTCTGGGGGCGCCTGGGTGACTCAGTTGGCTAAGCATTCGCCTTCAGCTCAGGTCCTGATTCTGGAGTCCCAGGTCCAGGACCTTATCGGGCTACCTGCACAGCAGGGAGTCTTCTTCTTGCCCTCTGCCCTTCCTCCCACTCCTACTCTCTCTCTCTCACTCATAGAAATAAATAAAATCTTAAAAAAGAAAAATAAAGTTGTTTTGCATTCAGTTCAAGTAGCTCAGCTTTATAACCACTCTTGGTCTGGTCATCAGCTGTGGCTGCTCCAGGCTTGGCATGACCACCGATGGGGTTGGGGCGGGAGGCTTACAAATGCAACAGAACTCAGAAAGAGCTGGCAGCTGCAAGCCCTTTGCTAACCAAGCTCTCTGCAGAAGTCTTTCGAAGGGGAGTGTCCTCCCAATAAATTTTCAAGTTTCTATTTCCTTATATTCATTCAGTCTCCTATTTGGATAAATAAAAGTGGCTTTTCTCCTCTGGTACATAGACTAAGGAAATTTTGCATTGCATTTTAAGTATTTCTTTGATGTTGTTGTTTTTTTTAATAGATTGGTAACATCTTGAGGTCAAGGACCTCATCTTTTCATCTTGTTTTTCTCAAATCTAACAGCGCAATATGACTCATAATAAAATGTGTTGACAATTGAATAGGTGGGGCATTTGAGATAAGTCTTTAAGGATGACTAAGAGTTTGCCAGTCAGAACAGAGAACCAAAGGCTAAACAGCTTGTATGCTAATTAAACTTTCAGTAATTCTGTTTTCCTTTGTATTTTTTAAATATATAAATGAATAGTTTACATTTATCAACTGCACTGTAAAAGCTTACCCAGTGCCCCAAGCAGAAGTCTTTCAAAAAAACAATTGGAGGTCTAAGTAAAATGTACTTATTTATTTTCAGATAATTTATTTAAATGCAAATGTTTCAGTATGTAAACCATTTTCAGGGATTTTTTTTTTAAGTTTAAATTGCATTTGTAAATTTTGTAAGTTTAAATTCAGCATCAGAAGGGAGAACAAAGACAACCATTTCAAAGATGCTTTTTTAAAAATATCAAGTCATTTTCTACTTGTATTATATATTATACATTCTTCTGTCTAATTTTCTGTTTTACTCTATACTACATATGATTTCAGTTCCTCTCTTATAAATGCATAATAATTTATAGGTTTTTGAGAGAATCGAATTAAATAGCATTTAAATTACTTAAGTACCTTGTGTATAACAGATCCAGAAAGATGCCTATTTTTCCTACTTTAATTATCTCTTTATTTAGGGAAAGGGCTGCCTCTCATCTCCTTTTTTTTCCAGCACCTAGCACTGTGTTTGATCTAGAGTATGTGTGAGATAAATGTTTTCTGAATCAACAGAAAATTAATGAAAACAGGATCAAAATCATGATAAGAATTAGAAATCAAAGAGAAAAACTAGGTCGCATGTAGATAGAAAGCATTTAAGACTTCATTGCTCTTTCTTCAAACATTAGCTCACAAGTGATGCTTCTCCATCACTCAAACAGATTTTCCTTTATAAATTTATTTAGGAAGGGACTTTGAGATTATCTACCTCTCCTTTTCAGATGACAGTGTCAAGGTTGCACAATGAATTTGTGGTGGTCTGAGGACTGGAAAGTCACTCTTCAAGCAGTAGTCTTGACTACTAGTCTTGACCAGTAGTCTTTCTGCATCCAAGCTCCCCACTGGATGCCTGAAACCGTGATAACACCGAACCCTAGATAACACTATGTTTTTGTCCTAAAGATACATCCTTATGGTAAAGTTTTATTTATCAACTAGCCACAGAGATTAACAATAATAACGAATAATAAACTAATACTAAAATAGAGCAATCATAACAATATACTGTAATAGCAGTTATGTGAATGTGGTTTCTCCCTAAAACTATCTTATTGTACTGTACTCACCCTTCTTGTGATGATGTGAGATGATGAAATGCTTGCGTGAGGAGATTAAGTGGAGGTGAATGATGAAAACCATTGTCAACCTAGCGTTAGGCTAGTATTGACCTTCTGATGCTATATCAGGAGGATCGTCTGCTTCAAGACCTCACTGACTCAGATAACTCAAATAGCAGAAAGTGAAACCAGGGATAAGGGGTGGAGGGGGAGGGACAATCACAATCGTAATTCACAGTCATTGTTTCTCCGTCAAAAATATTGATTGATGGCCTACTAATGTCTCTGTCATCTACTCTTCTAGACTTATAAAAAACAAAAGTATAAAGTAGATTTCTTTGCATGCATAAATTATCTACATGTTTTTAATCCAGCAGATATTTATTTGCTGGTAGCGTTATTTGTTTATATAATAAATCCTCAAAACCAGTGAAACTACCTGCATGATAGGGCCATTGATATAATACAATATAGTCAGATCCTAAAACAGTTCATTTAGTAGTTTATTCAATTGTTTGCCTAAAATACTCTTGTCATCTGAAGCATGCCCAGCCTTCACTGCCAAGGTAAAGTTTTGCTTGATACTAGGTGCCTAAGGTACTGAAACTTGGGATTCCAGTTCTGGCTTCATGCCTAACTAAGCCATATTATAAACTTGGAGTCTCTTTGGAAATAAACAAGGATTTACATAGATCATTTCTAAGTTCCTCCCCTGCTTTAAAAGTTGTAAGTTACTACAGAGCACTTTGCCTTACTCTGCCCTTTCCTTCCTGATTTCCGTTGGTGCGTCCTAGCTGCTACCATACAACGTGGAGCTCAGAAAATAATGTATATAGCTTTATGTGGCTTTCACTTAGTTTATCATTGGTATGTCTTATTTCCTAAAAATTGCAAATTCTTCAGGAAAAGACAGTGCTAAATTCCTTTAGTCTCTCTCTCTCACACTTATTGACTGGTAATCCTAAGAACACACTTGATATTTTTGGTTCATTTAATAAAGCCAATGTTCAAAAAGTTAAGCTGGGATAACAACAGGATGACTATCAATGTTACTGTGTAAAAGGGAGCTGTTGCTCTACCAAGGAACTGATTTTGAGAGGTGTAGAGAATTGTCAAAACTTTCCATTTGCCAGAGGGACTGCCTGCATATGTCAATTGTGCTTCTCTGCCCCTTCTCTCTTTCAGAACTACATTTGCCCACGCCCACCGTCAAGGAAATGAATAAATGGAGTTTGGACTACCCATGCCAACCTCTGCGAGAAGAACAAAGAAAGCAGTTGCAGAAAATGGCAATTTGATGACGAAGGCTGTGTGAGGGTTCTCTTCTTTAAGTCACTTCTTCTTTCCCTACCAGTTAATCTGGGACACATCTCCTCATTCTGAATATATCCTTCTCTTCCTTCTCTTCTCCCACTCTCACATAAGGCTTGAGAAATGATTTTTAATCTGTACAATGAGTGACGCTTCAGAGTTTATGGTCTTATTTGATCCTCCGAAGAACCATGTGAAGTACAGAATTTAGCATCTGAAGGGTACAGAGCGAAGAAACTGTGAGGTCAGAATCCAGACTTCCTGAAGCAAATCTCTCCAAGATAGTATATAAAACCAGAAGCCAAACAATGGTAATATATCCTCCTTCCCCGCTTGTTGTGTCCTTTCTTCCTTTTTAAGGTTTTTTGGGTCCTTAAATCTCCTTTCCATTACACTGCGGTGGTTTAAATATAAGATAATAAATGGGACATTAAACACTCTGAAGATAAAAACGGAGGCATAGAGCAGTCTTTAAAATAAAATTATATTCTTCATCTTGGTTAATAAAACGAACACACCTAATATATAGTGTAATGTGAAAAGTACCTTAATAAAGGATATTTGTGAATTTCGTGATTGCAAGCATTTCCAAGATTGCTAAAATTCAGAGGAAAGGAGATTATTTTTGGAATGTTGGGCCAGTGTTCTCTCTTGCCTCCATTTTGGTAAGTTTTCACGGGGATTAATCCAGAACTGGTACAAGAGGATGGCGAACTCTCATCTCTTCCATATTCCTGACGTCGGCTTCTCAGAGAATCAGATTTTCTTTTTAAACATTCTGCAATTAGTCAAGTATAACCAATTTAATTTTAAAGAGCATATGCCAAATATTTCCCATGACTTGTGATGTTCTCCTTATACCCAGTTACACTGTGATCTGGGAACTGATTAACTTTGCCCTTTTCTTCTTCTTGTAAAAGCCTGCAGGTAAGTACTGATCCATTCCAATTAATATCTAATGATGATAAACTAAAGACAAAGCTCCAGCTAACAGCTTCCATCTGTGGTTTTGCATAAAATATCTGCTTCTGGCAAGTGACACTATATGCAAATTTTAAAACTTCAATGCTGCAGGAATTACATAATGAATTCATATATGCCAAAAATAGAGATTCCCCCACTTTTCATCACCTTCCCTTTCGTTAATGCTTGGGAACCCTATAAATACAGATAGAAATACATTTTAATCTTTATATATTTTTCTTAATATGCTGGTCTTGAATTCTTCTCTTGTCATGGTTGCAAGTACCCATGAATACATTATAGTTTGGTCCCCACATTTAAAAAAAAATGTAAAACTCGCTCAATTTAACTAGTATTAATTAAAGAAATTGACATTACTTTTGGTATCATTGTAACATTTTTAAGGCTAGTGCCCATGTTTAATTATTACTATGTTCCCCTAGTACCTTATATTTAGATTATACTTGTTGCCTTGAGGCCTCTGTATTTGCTGCCAGCAAAACTGTCCATCCATATGATTCACTGTACTCAGGCTTAAAAATGGATGTAAGTAATATATTCCATGTGCCACTACACAGATTTTTAACTTCTGTCATTTCAGAAAGGAAATTGTCTAATCCCAGTCCCCCCCTCACTCTCTATCTTTCCCTCCCCCTCCCTCTCCAGGAAGTGTCGAGTTGGTTTTAAGTTGTTCCAGCTTTAGTGAACATATACTTATGTATTAGCTTAGTGTTAATTTTGAGAGTATCATCCTTAGAGAGCACTGTCCTTAAAAATAGTCAAATTAATAAATTAATTGACATTAAATGGACAAGTCTTGGTGGTATCCAAGGGCTCAAAAAGATGTTAGCAGCTTGAAGTCTCAACAATAAAATCTTTTCGAGCCAACATGCTCTTTATGAGTGTATTACTGTGCACTGTGTGTATCTGCCTTCAAGAAACCGGGCATTTGTGGTTTAACAACGCAGCTCTGTTGTCTGTTAGTAAGTATGCTGTCTTACTTGACTGGGAACTGGGTAAACTCTAGAAATTAAAGAAGGGAAATGTGGTGAAAAGTGAAGATCTCCTCTCTCTCTCTCTCTGGCATATAAGAACACATTATATAACTTTCACAGCACTCAATTCTTTTTTAAGTCAAGTGGAAGATAAGAAGGTAAGTTTCCACTCTTTTGATAATTGTTTTTGTTGTTTTTTTTTTTTAAATCATCTTGTGGAAAAGTATATGTGTTCCTCACATTTCAGTAACTCTTAAAGAGTATACTTTAACTTGTAAACCACTCATGTTAATTCTTCTCTCACTTGAGGGATTCAATTACAAAACATTGCCTCTAGTGAGAAAAGTAATTCTAAAGGCATATTTGCCTAGGTCCTGTGCTGTGTCTGTGTTGACCTTTCTTTCACTCTTTTTAGATACTCACTGAATTTAGCTGGGTTCTGTGAATCTCGAAGGTATTAGAATAATGGCAATTTTATGATCAGTAAATGTTCTGGGAGTAGAAAACGTGAACTTTGAGAAGCATGGGAAGGCTGGGGAGTTTATCCTTTGGGATGAGGCACATAATGAGGAATCGCACTGGGCAATTTTTTAGTTTCTGGGAACTCTGAGAGCAACAATTCTCACTCCCAGATAGACGTTTGGGAATAGCAATTCAGTGACTGTGGAGAGGGTGACCTTGGATATGACTAATCAAGAATGAATGAAGTTGATATTATAGAAATTAAGTAAAAAGATATTGAATAAAATAATATACCAGAGAAATGGTTTACGCAATAGACCTTCTAACCTTCAGAAAATAGAAATCAGGCAATCATTTTGATTCAGGTAGAAGTGTTACTTTATCGATGAACACAATTCCATGTGCAGTGTCTTATTAAGCTTTGTAGAAGACACTTTTGGAAATACTGACCAGTCACAGCCACCATTTCTTCACCTTGATTCCTTCACAGGGATCAGCTTTGGCAGCCATATTGCTCAGTGCACCCATTCTGCTTATAGCCTTGGTGGATTCAATCAGACACCACTCAGTTCTTGACTGAGAATATGCACATGGAAGAGGTTGTTGTTTAGGGTGAATGAACCACTAAAACACAAGCTCAGGAAGAAAAGAATAACCATCTTTTATGAAACATGTGAACCAGAGAGGCCAGAGAGAAAAATAAAGAATGTACACAGAGAAGAACAGAGATGTGAGAACAAAAGTCAACATGGTATTGAAGTCCCTCATGTCAGCATTTGCCTGCTTCCTCCCTTGGATTCCCCTGGGACAGCCCTAATCTAAACCACCTCAACCTTTTGTTCTCCTTAAGCTAATTTATGTAGGTCACTGCAAGCTAAATCCTAAAGATTGACTCAAGTATTTCTTCTGCTAGGCAGTGAACTGCTCACTTTTATATTTCCTAATGAATTACATTTACTTCTACTAATAAGGAGAGTCTGCAGAGGTGGATAATATCACCTAATTACATTCAAAATGAGAAATCTATTACTTGTTATTAACAAAAAGAGATGAATGCAGAAAAAAATTATTATTGTGATTGTTGCTATGGCTATTTACCTCCTTTTATTACTAATTGGTTTCAAAGTTAAAGTTAATATAGACGACATTTAATTTTAATGCTTAGTATTAAATATTTAAAATACAAAAAAAGCAAAATTATGATCCTTTTAAGGAGACAATTTTTAATCTTATGAAGGAAGAAAAAACTTCATATAATTAGATTCAGAAATTATTTATTCAATGTGCTTAAAAGTTTGATACGTACAAGAAGCAGCTGAGAAGCTTGTTCAGAAAATGTGCTTGGGGGGTACACGTTAACAATTCTGATACGGCTGCATATGTTTATTTGAGTTAAACAATTAAATAAATGAATAGTGGATAGTAGAAGCCAGGTTCTCCCTATTGGAGTGGAAATTTACAGGTAAGCAAGGTGAAGAGACTAGAATGACTCATGGAGTAATGGAATAGAGTTAGAGACAACAGTAAGGACTCATAACTGGCTTAATATATTTAACTTAATAGTTTGAAATATATATGGTTTCATATTAAAATACTCATAGACATATGTATACACATAGGTTCGCATAAACATATATTTTCTGGTTCTGTCAATTGAGTGTACCTAAAAGAAATGACGCCCCAGAAGCAATGAGCACACCTAGCACGGAGATCTTGGTGTCTGATGCTATTCTCCAATAAAAGGAAATACAGCTCCTCAGAGAACTGGCTGCTTCTTCATCTTGTGCAAAAAAGGTGAGCCCAGAGAATCTCATAGTGCCAGAAAGTAAGAAAGTGCTAAAAAAGAACAAACAATAAAACCCACTTTGATGAGAATATCAAAGGGTCTAGAAGACAACTGAAACTTCCCAGTGACCACGCTAAAATACTTTAAGCAAACATAATAAAGGAGCATTAGATTATAACCCAAAGTGTAAAATAAATATCCAAAAGTTTATACTGATATAAATAAATGATTGAATAAAGTATTAAAACAGAAGAGAACAGACAAATCTTCCATATCTAAGAATTCCAAATAACTTATGTAGATACTCTGGCCTAATGGAGATATGTGTTTAAATTGGTGTGAGCATAGTAACTTCCTTCCAATGAGTACAGTATGGAAAAAGGAATAAAGTAATTTTATGGTGAAGAAACCTGATAAAACTACCTCAGCCAGGTGATCAAGGTCAACATCAACAGTCATAAGTCATGTTGACAGGATGTATCCTTGATTCGTGATGTAAACTGAAGTCACTCTCTTTCATTGTCTTTTCCTAAACCCATAACCTCAGTCTACTTATGAGAACAACATCAGATAAATTTCAAGTGTGCAATTGTCAGTGCATTGTATATAGTACTTTATATTGTATATAGTTTATGGTACTTTACCAGTGTTCCTCAAAACTGTAAAAGTCATTGAAAGAGAAAATCTGAGGAACATTCATAGACAAGAGGAGGAGGATAAGGAGACGTCACAATTACGTTTAATGCAGGATTCTGGAACAGATAAAAGATTTGAAGGAAAAATGAAAGGAATCTGAAAAAGTATGGACTTTAAAGTTAATATAATGTGTCAACATTGGTTCATCTGTTGTAACAAACGTATTAATGTAAGATGTTAACAATAGGGGAAAACATATGAGGAGGTAAAAAGGGATTTTTCTATATGATCTTCCCAATTTTTCTGTTAAAAAATAAGGTCTATTTTGAGGGAGAAAAAGAAAAGTAGATTATCAGGTCTGCCCAAAGATTTTTATGTAAGGGGACGGAAGTGCACTCCTGACTAATTCCTGTGGTCCATAACCACATTTGGGAGAATATTACCCTAGCGTGTGAATTTTTTGAGGGCAGAAATTTTTTGTTCACTGTCTACTGAAATATATTTACTAATGACAGATTAGTTATCTGGCCTACCCTCATTTTTAATTCTACTTTCCTGGATTATCTTTACCTCCTGAAGTTTTTAAAGTGGACGATCATCAGGGGTTGGTCTTAACACCTTTTTTTCTTTCACTTGTGGTGGATGCTGTCACTTGCTTCCCAAATCCAGCTCCCATTCTCCCAGCTGTGAGGGATGTATAGAGAGCCCTGAAATATTGCAAGAGACTTCATTTAATGAATGGTCAACACAGGACTGCAAAGGCCTGAAACCTTTCTTAACTTTTGGACAATTCTGAAATTCTGTTCTCGTTTTAGCATCCCCATGATATGACCTGAGGCCTTTTATATTTCATCATAGTCCAACTTCTCACACTGTCCATTCTAGACTCTTTTTCTTTCATACTCTTTTGATCCTAAGAGTTGTGTCTAATGAACTGCTTATTTTCTAATTCTCACTATAGAGCCTGTTTCCTAGGAAACACAATGTGCAACATCACTGCATACTTCCTCCAGGAGTGAGTTCATCCACATCGGTGGTTTCCTTTTCCCTCTGTGTTGTTATCATTAATTTCTATCTCTATCCCAGATCTCTTCCAAATGCCAGACAATATATCTCACAGACGTCTCATGATATTCACTTGGATACCTCACAGTCTGCTAAAAATAAATATGCCAAAGTTGGATATCATAATTTCCACTCTGAAACTTTGTCCTCCTTCAGCCCTGCTTAGTAGCTGGATATATTCTAAGAAAATACCTATGGTCCAGATCTTGGCATCATGTACAAGGCTGTTAATATGGCCACCACAACACTGAATAGAAGATTACTGACCAGTAGGTCTAATGTAAGGCATTTTCTTAAGCAACTTACACACAGTAGCTCATTTATTTCTCTCAACAACTCCATGAAGTAAGTTTCATTATAAAATTTTTTAATAAAAAACTTCTATACAAAGAAGTATATAAATTGTCCAAGGTCCTAATGTCAAAACAGGGATTTGTACATCAATAATATGTGTCCTAAAATCCAAATGCTGATTATTTTCTTATCCTGCATCACTGACACAAGTGTTGGTTTGAACTTTGAATGTATTTGGTTGAGACTGATGGGTAAAAGGAACTGCTGGTCATATATGTTGTGATTGGTAAGAACCACAACAAGCAGAGACATATTATTTAACCATACTATAATTTTTATATCCTCTTGCAGTTGCTGAAGGGAACATCAGCTCCTCATGACCAGAAGAGAAGATCCCTGATCCTAGGGTACAAAGTTCACCTAAACAAACTTATACTATGTTCCTTTCTGCTAGCAAGTTTGGATTAAAACGACCCAAATGCAAAACCCACCTACCTATGTATCATTGAGCTATATATCCTTTTGTATATGTAAGAGTCAAAGCCCTTATCCATCCATCCATCAGATGAACAAGCTATAAGCCAAAACTTGAGTGTTATCATTGAAATCTCTATCTCTCATTCCTCCAATTGATTCTGAAGTTATATTATCTTATAAATGTATCTAAAAGTCACTCATTTCTCAGCATCCAAAGCATGAATCTTATCACCACCCCTTTCTCTTAAGAGAAAGACCAAAGTATATCTTGTGCCTTACAAGGCTGCATATGCTGGTTCTTCTTGCCTATCTTTTCCTGCTCAGCACTGTTATTATTCCTCTGTCCAACTTCTTTCAGATCAATTAGCATGTATCATGCTCCTTCCTGTGTCAGAACTATGTCCATGTGGCTTTTTCCCTACAGAAACTCCCAACCCCATATATGAGTTGACTCATATTTTGGATTTCCATTCAATCAACACTTTCTTGAGAGGGCTTGTAAAACACCCAGAAGTAGATCAGTGTGCCCTAAAATAAACTCCCATAATGCCATGCCTTCTCCTTTATAGCTAAGTTGTCCAGTGGTTGACCATTACATGCATTTTAAATTATGGCCAACTACATACAAGAACAAGTCGAGAAAACAGTCTTAAATATATTTTGGACATTTTGATGTATTATATTCACAAACAATGAAACCCTTTTAAAACTTTTATTAGATTTAATGACCTCCAGTGATTACAACATTTTATTTCAAATGCTACACTTGGCTGGGGGCAAAGGCAAAAGCTGGGCATCTCAACCAGTTTATAGAGATACCTCTGGATCAAAACTTTCCTCACATGAAACCAGCCTTATTAAAATAAACTGTAAAGCATGTGAGACAAATAGTTCAGGCTTTAAAAATCTAAGAAAAAAACCCCAACTCATTTGCTGCCAAGATTCCATTTTTCACAGAGTTGTAGGACCTTTGGTTTGTAAAGCATTTCATTTGAAATCAATACACCTCCTCTAACCATGAGAATGGAGAGAGTGGTTGTAAAACTGAGGGAAGGGCACAAGGAATTCAGTGCATCGGGGTATAGAAAGAGTCACCTGGTCCAAGATTCTAGATGAAGAGCATGATTTAAGAGTCAAAGGATCAAAAAGTTAGTGGGACAGGAGTTAAAAAAAAAATTGGTGAGACTGGCCTTGAGTCAGGGGGAAACTGGCTGGCTCAGTCTGCAGAGCACGGGACTCTTGATCTCAGGGTCATGGTTCAAACCTCACGCTGGACATGGATCCTACTTAAAGATAAAAAAAAAAAAGTAAGATGCTTGAGTCAGGGCCTTCATTCTAAAATTGGCTATCCCATATCTCCTGCTGGGTGACACACAAGGACCAGGCCACAGTGCTCATGCACGGGGGCAGGTTATATTTAAAATCTCAGTCAGCTCCTCTCCACCTGCCATTTTCCATGTTGCATTTGCATGGCCTATCTTGAGCAAAATGTGAAGACTTTAAACTGTGATTACAGAGTATTCTTCCCTATTTTTTGAATCATTTGTCCCCTTTTAAGGATAGAACATTTTTCAAATCCAGGAAAGAAAAAAGAAATATTTTTATATATTTCATTGAATATTTTCGCTGAACAGCTAGAGTGTACCAGGACAACACTGCGCATTTAATCCTTGTGGTACCCTTGACACGGGTAATAAAAATCTCCACTTCATAGGATGAGAACCAGAGTGCAGAAGAACTAACAGCATTCTTCTTTCTTTCTGCAGCATAAAATTCCAAAGTGGAACCTGTGTCTCTTCCTAATGCCCATCCCCCCATTATACTAAGTTAGTCACCTGTTGTTCTCTAGGCCTCTGTACTATCCCCCTCTATCAGAAGATAAGCTTATTTTTCTTCATTTCACACAATACGCAATCTAACTCATGCTTTGACAGCAGCTGGTGGTCCACAAAGAAGACATGTTCATTTTAAGCAGTTCCCTATCTCTTCATGATCTGCAAGGGTTAAAGAATTTCATTTAGCGAAGGAATTTCAGACTTCAGATGAACTGTGGGGGATTGGAGAGCTGTATTAGGATCAGTTGGTTGGCTTTGCAGGTAAAACTCACTTAACCTTTTTTAGGGTGACTGAATCCTGAAAGGAGACTCTGCTTCCCATCAGACTGGGCCACTCCTCAGTGGAGAATGACCTGAGGGCAGGAGAGGCAGCTGTTGCTCTAACTGCCTGTTTCAGGCCACTTCTGGCTGTTGGTTAGCCCAGGGTTCTTTCTTCATTGGCTTCTCCTGAAGGGCTTTTAGAGTAATGTTTCCACAGTGGCAGAGCAAATAAGAATCCCTCAGGAAAAGAATAATAATCTTCAGAATTAGGGTCCAGATTACTTTTTCATCAAGCCCTACCGGTCCCCAAATTCATATTCTGAGACGCGTTAATGTAGAGACAGTCCTTTCTGACTGTGTGTCTGCTAAGTGTCCATCCAGCAGCTTTTCTTGCAACTCTGCCTCTTTTTGCTAAACTTCCTTCAACCTTCCTGTTCCCTCTTCTGCCAACCAAATGACACTATTTTAGTTAGTAATGTACTATATAGTATTTGTTATTTATTATTTGCTGATGGCTTTCCTCTCTATAGATTATATACTTTTTAAAATCTCTGATACAGCTCTTGACAACAATGTAGTAAATACAAGAGTAGATTTTCTCTAATAAAAGAAGTATTACTCTATTGGCAAAGCATTCCCTGTGCTATTAATACTGAAAGATGTTCTAAAGTTTATATCAGCTGTCATATTAGTACGGCAAATCAATATTTTCGATCTGCAAGGAAGAGAAAGCAAGTATGTTGGTGAAGAGAACAGAAAAAAAAAATTTTTTTTTTTTTTGGCCAGCCTTGACCTTTATCAAGATGATGGATTGAAATGACCCAAAATGCTGACAGAATACTTTTGCTGAGTTTTTGCTGAGATGACCAGATACCATAGTCACTGGAGTCATTATAGCCCAGAAACAAAGCCAGCTGAAGTTAGGCCATTTGTTTAATAAAGATGGAATAGGGAGGCAAGTTGTTATATTTGTCTTATCTTATATGGATGAGTTTCAGCAGAATGGTTGAATAAGACTTGAATTACAGTCTCTCTCCTTTGTTAGCCAGGTTCCCAAATAACATTACCATATATGGCATTTTAAGGACTACCTCTGAACGAAGTCTCTCAAAGCCTTTGGCTATAAATTTTCTGAGGAACATTATCTAATCTCATTGTTTCATGAATCATAATTATAAAATGACTCTCAAATCTCCATCTCAAGTCATTCTTTTCTGGGTTATAGTCCTGAATCCCCAACACAAATTCAAAGTGCCCTACAAAAATGTGAATCACTTTCTCCTCACCATAGTTCCTTCTCTAGGCTTAATTTTACTTTTGAAAATGCTATGAGGGCGCCTGGGTGGCTCAGTGGGTTAAAGCCGCTGCCTTCGGCTCAGGTCATGATCCCAGGGTCCTGGGATCGAGGCCCACATCGGGCTCTCTGCTCAGCGGGGAGCCTGCTTCCTCCTCTCTCCTCTCTCTCTCTGCCTGCCTCTCTGCCTACTTGTAATCTCTCTCTCTCTGTGTCAAATGAATAAATAAAATCTTTAAAAAAAAAAAAAAGAAAAAGAAAATACTATGAGCATTCTCTGAGTAACTAAGACTTAAATCTGAGAGGATCACTTAAGTTTTCCCATATTAACCACTCCAAACCAATTTTTCACCAAAGTCTTTAAATTTTTGCCTTAAAATATTTTTCTAATTTCCACAGTCATGACTCTGGACCAAATCTTAACTCTACTGTGAGCTTCCTTACATATATCTTCATTTGTTCCCTATTCAACAAATTCTGCACTCTGCCACCAACTTAATCTTTCCAAATTGCAGTCCTCATTATGACCAAGTTTTCAATAGATTTCCAATGTCTATAAAATTATTAACCTTGTTTCCAGTTTTTGGAAGCCATTTCTTACTTTTCTAGTTCTAAAGTTCCCCTGTATATACTTTTAAATTTTTATAAGTAGGTGTATTCAGCTGAATGGC
Organism: Ailurus styani; assembly: GCA_002007465.1. NCBI lineage: Eukaryota > Metazoa > Chordata > Mammalia > Carnivora > Ailuridae > Ailurus > Ailurus styani. The sequence goes on from LNAC01000026.1 coordinate 515,111, forward strand.
AACCCCCTAAAAGATATGTCTACTTGGAATCTGTGAAAGTGACCTTGTTTGGAAAAAGGGTCTTTGCAGATGTAATTAAGGATCTCAAGATGAGGTCATCCTGGATTGGAGTGGCCCTAAATCCAGCAACAAGTGTCCCTATAAGAGAAAAGACAGGAGGAATACTTGGGAGAAAGCCATATGAAGATGGAGGCAAAGATTAGAGTTATCCAAACCAGGAAAAGTCAGGAGTCACAGAACCTGGATAAAGAAAGGATTTTCCCCTATAGTCTTGGGATGGAGTGTGAACCGACTGACACCTTGATATCAGACTTATGCTCTCCAGGACTGTGAAAAAATAAGTGTCTCTCGTTGTTAGTCACCCAGTTTGTCTAATGAATTGCAGCAGCCCTAGAAAACTAACACAATAGGTCAACCAAGTCTTCCTAACTATACCTACTCTTGTGGTTTCTCTTGTTTAGGGTGCACACCATACCTCTCATACCTCTCCTCCTGTTAAAATGATAGTTAATATTGTTAAGCACATATAACATGAGGCACACTGTTCTAAGATTTTCCATATAAAAAATTCTTCAAGCTTTCATCAGCCCTACAAAATAGGTATCGCTATGTCTGCAAATAAGTAGGCATATATTCCAGATGAGATGAATTAACAGAAAAAGTCTTACTCTAGAATCCATGCTCCCAGTGCTTTCAAAAACATCAAGGCCAAAGTTCAAAACATACCCCTTTTGTGAATTTTTTCCTGATCACCTATCTGGAAGAGATCTTTATGATATCCCACAGTTATTTTAGTAAATACCACTCATAAAATATAACATAGACTGTTTTAGATATACTTTATTCATTCAGCTAGATTGTAAAATGCTTAAAAGAAGAGACAATGCCATATAAATATGTATCTCTAACTTTCTTCTACAGAGGCTGGTATTGAGTTCCTCTAGGTTCAAAATTAATGTCATCGAATCAGTACAGGTGGTAGAAGACAAATCAAATGATCATGTGTAACACAAGTTTAAAAGGGTGAAACCATTTGTCTGAGATTGTTTAAAAAAGAAAAAGAGGCTGACCTTCATATTTCTGACTCACCAGTGCATTTTTCTCTCATGATTGGGTCTCCTCTTACTTTCTCTAACAAACTTAGAATACCGAAATATGTTTAAAATATTTGGTTTTAGTAAACTTTATTAACAATAATTTCCAAATAGAAGACATACAAAATAATTAAATTTGATAAAACTAGGAAATTTTTCAAGTCTTTAAAAAATAATTTAACAGGTAAAGTGAATATTAATATAATTGGCTATTTGGCTTTATTTTCAAATGTAAATATAAAAAAATAAGAAAGTCAGTGCTTTGGGAACACAAATCAATATGCTAAATTCAGTGACTTATTTATTCTCTGTAGGTATAGACAGAATGACTCACCTTCTTCCCTTTTAAGTTTCAGTCATCTTTCTTGAACAATTTGTGTGAAAACAGAATTATCTCAAGAGACATGAGAAGCCCCATCTAAAGCATCACTTCATGAACTCTAGAGAAGGGCTTTCCTAGCTCTGATTTTATAATCCATAAAATTTTGAAAGATGATAATTTGTATGTTTCAGTTGTAAGCGTTAATTAATGCTTCATTTATGAAAAAAATCTAAAATAAGCATGATGATCATTTTTTCCTTTGTAGAAATAAATATGAAGGGTTTCAATAAATAAAATTTTTAAAACATTGCTAACAAAATAGTATTAAGCATCAAATCTGAGTATGCATAAAAAACATAAAGTTAAATATTTCCTCCAAGATTTTAGCTCCCTGTCACTGAAGAAGAAATTTGTTGATTAAAGTGAGGGCATAGCAAGGGAGAATGAATAGAAGATATCAAGAATATGATCAAGGTCAGGGCATAATACATGTTTGTATCAGTTAAGAATGGGAAGGAGACAAACCATAAGAGACTCCTAATCTCACAAAACAAACTGGGGGTTACTGGGGAGAGGGAGGGTAGGGATAGGGTGGATGGGTTATGGACGTTGGGGAGAGTTTGTGCTTTGGTGAATACTGTGAAAGATGTAAGCCTGATGATTCACAGACCTGTACCCCTGGGGCAAAGAATAAAAAAAAAAAAAGAATGCTTCAGCTCAAAGTAAGAGAACATGCAAATAATAGTTTGAATAAAGATTTATTTGTTTACACCTAATATGAAATATGGACATTGACAACTAATGGTGATTGTTCCTCAGCTTAGTAGTATCCAGAACCTCCATGATTCACTTGGGTTTTTCTCATGTTCCTTATCTCATAGATATCTATAACTTCAAGGAAAAAAAACCATTTACTCAGAAAAGCAAAAAGCTTCTAGGAAGCCCCATTCAGTTTGGGTTTTTGTTTGTTTGTTTGTTTGTTTGTTGATATTCTATTGGCCAGAACTGTGTCAAATGGCCACCTCTTTGAAGGCCGTAGAGGGTAGCTACGGGATCATCCAAGCATCCAAAATAGCATCTGCTATAAAACCACAGTGGAAAGTGACACAGTGATAGGTTTTATGGGGAATTTTGTAATCATAACCTGAGGATCCATTTTTCTTGAAAGACAGAGCTAAGGTTAAATATGACTGTATATTTACTTAAAGAATTTGAAACCAGTCAAATATTCCTCAGTGGAATGATACCTATAACTGCATTCTGTGTCATTTACTTTTTCCATTTTGAAATCATTCTTCCTGGAATCATCCACATGACTTAATCGTTTTCAACATTTAGGTCTGAATTCAAGAGTTACCTCCTTACAGAACTTCTCTGACCATATTAGCTAAGTAACATCCTTCCCATTCAGCATTTTTACATTATTTTTTTATGTATTTGTTGTCTTTCTTTTTTTTTTTAAGATCTTATTTATTTATTTGACACAGAGAGTGAGAGATTACAAGTAGGCAAAGAGGCAGGCAGAGAGACAAGGAGAGGAGGAAGCAGGCTCCCTGCTGAGCAGAGAGCCCGATGCGGGCCTTGATCCCAGGACGCTGAGATCATGACCTGAGCCGAAAGCAGAGGCTTTAACCCACTGAGCCACCCAGGCGCCCTTGTCTTTCTTTCTGAGTGAAATATAAGCTCTGTGGGAATTGGCTTTGTTTTGTTCAAAACACATCCCCTGTACCTTCGAACATCTATCTAGCTAATGGTTTAGCATTCAATAAATGTTGATAGCAAGCACAAGTGTATATATATATATATACATATATATATACATATACATATATATACACATAAATATATATGTATATATATACATACATATACATATATATATCTGTATACCATCTATGTCTATATCTAGATTTTTCAGTCATCTGTATTTAGAGAGTTTGGTAAAAAGTTAAAACAAGCTATAGAATTTGTATCTCATTGTAATAAACTCTTCTGCAACCAGCATAATTTACCTGATGATAAAACCAGTATGTCTATCCAGACAGAGTGACTTTAACATGAAGTTTTATTGACTATTTCTGTCCCTGGGCTAATCACAAGTGGAATATCTGAGCTTAACCTTATAGAAATAACAATTTTAAACGTGATTATGATTTCATTCCTTCATAATAACGCATACAACTTCTTACAAATATAATCATTCCTACAACTTCTTTCAAACTATATTTTTCTGCTTTCTTCTTGATAAGCTTACCAACTATAGTAACCAAAACATATTTTCTGAATTAGTTTTTAAAAATTTTTAATTAGAATATATTTAGAAATGAGCAATATACAAAAGAAACCATTTTAACGAGTGTTATTTAACTAGAGTAGTTGCCATTTAAAGGTGTCTAACTTCTCTTTTCAGCTTGGTAAGAGCAAAACACCTTTAAACAGATCTTTGTTTTTGAGAAGAATCATTTGAATGATTTCTTAATTATGAGGATGTAAAGCAATCAGGCAGTCATTTTTCTGGGGAAAAAAAAGAAGAAGTGTAATGGGTACTTCACAAGGGTATATACATATTCTTAGAAAAACCATGAAAGGGGATCCAAACACTTTGGGCCAAAATATGATTAGACTATTCTTGATGGATTGAGATGACCCAGACCTACAGGAAATGATGCTCAAGTACAGATGCCCAGACTTATGAGGCAGTTTTACTCACCTAGCCCTGGATTGTCTTGGGTGAAGTGGAATAGTCCTAGAGACATATCTTGGCAGGTAGCTCTGTTCCATTCCTCACAATAGGCAATGGGAATGATAAAGGGCTCTCTGAGGCAATGACAAAGGATAATCTAGTGCTTGGCCAGATGCCTAGAGAGATGCTATTGGAACAGAGTGGACAAGAGCAATGACCATGCTATGGTGACTCAGTGGAAGCTGACATGGGCTTACACCAAAATGCACACGTGATGACTAATGTTACCATGAACCTGAAGTGGCCTGGACTAAATCTTTAATGTGAACAGCAGTATGTCAGTACAGAGCAAGAGCAAAGTCAAAGCATCAGCAAAGGGAGTATCTTTTTGGATCATTCATCTTGCAACTTGGCTTATGTTACCTCTAAGTATGATTGTGGTATCTGCTAGGCTCAAGATGATGTATCTGGCATCTGGGGTTAATGCTGAGGTGGGATAAATTGAGACTAAAGTATGCAAGTCTAAACACTGGACCTGTAATTATCTTAGGAAAGTTCCCTGAATGGTAAAAAAAAAAAAAAAACAAAAAAACACAAAAAACCAAAACTAAAAAACCTGACCCATACTACATGCTATTAAAATGTTAAATGAGGGCTGTTTTAATTCTTGATGCAAATGATCTTTAATTCAATCAATAAAAACAACTAGTTGATACAAAATAAAATGCCCTTTCAGCAATCACTTATTGAAAGTTCAGTAGTTGAGGGACTGTGCTGGGTTCGCAGGACAGGATGAGGTGATGAAGATGTGTTCTTTATTTTACTACTATACCTATTTTGCTCTGGGCATAAAGGTTTCTTGGTATTCCTCAAATTCATAAGGGTACTTCTCTCCGAGGTGGATAGCTTCAACTCATTCAGGTCTTTGCTCCTGTGTCACCTTGCAAATGAGCTGAATCTCCTCCCTGAACTACTTCTATGAACTACCCCTTTTTAAAATAGCAACCGCCCCTGAACATATACCCCAGTAGTACATATCCACCCTGCTGTTGTGTTATTTTTCCTCAAACTATGTATTCCATGATGTACTATTTAATTTACTTATTTATTTATTGAATAAATATTCTCATCCTCACCAACAAGAATGTAGGCTCTATTAGAGCAGAAATGTTTTATTTACTGATATATGGCTGAAGTCTGGCCATAATGCTCAATGAAAATTAGTGAGTGAATAAATGTCTAACTGAATGAATGAAGGTAAGAAATAACTGTAGTATGAAACCTGAATTAATAAGAGCCAGGAAGAAAACAAGCAATGAGTTATAAGGTTATTGTAGAGTGATTGTAATGCAGCAATGAGGGAAAGCATGAAAGGGAAGGAAACTTCCAAATTGGACCATGTAAGAGGAAGTGTTAAGGTTGAGTAGAATTACATGTGGAGAAGCCAGGGTTTGAAGAAATAGCTGAGCAAAAGCAAAGATGAACAGTCATCTGGACAGCTGGAGTCTTAATGTATTAGAAGAGTCAGGTGTATGGAATTGTATTGTAGGAGGGGCTAGAAATGTACATGCATCAGCCAGATTGCTCTTGGCTGTGAGGAATGAAATCATGAATGAAATGATATCCTTAAGAGTGCTAGCATAAGCAATTACACAATTACACACCCCTAGAAGGGATGGATGGCTTCAGTAGAGCTAAGTCAGCAGTTCACTGAGATCACTAAGGACCCAAGTTCTCTTTACTTTTTCACATCCTTCAGTCTTTACATAGGTTCCTTCCTCAGGCTGATTCAAAGGTAGCTGAGGCAAGTCTAAGCCTCACGTTTTCAACCACCTCCAGAGCAAGAGAAAAGAATCTTTTCTTTTCCTATGGGTCTATGTTAGGAATGATGAACCTTCCTCAGAAGACACATAATATATTTCCCCTCACATAATATATTTCCCCTCACATGTCATTGACCAAATTTGGACCACTTGCTGAATAGCTTATTTTCTTAACAAATAATTACAGAGCCCATCTAATGTTGCCAAGTACTGTTCTAGGTGTTTTTAAATACCGTAGCATTAAACTAAATGAAGTCTTCTCACAGAGTTTATATTCCAATTGGGGAAACCAAACCTACACAAATTACCAAAACATATAATGTCAGATTATGACAACTTCTGTGAACAAAAACACAGTAGAGTCAGAGGGAAGGAAGAACAGGTATATTTTAAAGGAGGAATTTCGGGTTGGGTGGGCAAAGAAAGAATCTCTGAGGATGTGACTTTTAGGCAGACACCTGAGTGAACTGAGGGAGGGAACCATGTGAATATCTGAGGAAATGTGTTTCTATACAGAAGGAAGAACAAATCCAAAGCTCTGAGCCAGGAATGAGCTTGGCATGTTCATGTTCAAGAAACTCTGTGGAAGGCAAAGTGGCTAGAACAGAATAAGAAAAATAGCGCATGTAAGGAACTGAATTAGAAAGTTAGCAAGTAAGGCAGATCATGAAGTGTCTTATAAGCTCTGGTAAGGATGCTGGATTTTGTTCTCAGGGAGGCACTGAATAGTTTTGAAGAGAAGAGTGGTGTGATTTGATTTACATTTTAAAAAAAGATCACTCTGCTTGCAAAGAATCAATTATAGGGGCAAATGCAGAAGTAGAGATAAAAGGCTAGGGCAGAATTACAGATAAAAGAACTGTGGCTTAGAGAAGGATGATAGTGGTGATGATCAGAAGTGTTTGGATTCAGAATACATTGTGAAGGGAGTGAAAGGGCTGGCCCCTTGTCAGCCCTAGTCAGCCCAGGGGACCAGCCCTGATTGCTTAAACTGATCTGGGAGGAATGCATATGGAGGAGTAGAGCATAATGCTCCATATAGAGCATACTAGCATCACATTACAAAGGAACTTTAGTTATGTGCATGTCAACAATGTTGGTTGAGTAGCTAGAATACATGTAAAGTTTGGTTTGTCTGGGAGGTAGACACTGAGTTTGGGTGCAGGCTGATTATTAGGGCATCCCATGGGCTCTATCCACAGGGAAGCTGAAGCTTCATCAGTGCCTTCCAAAGGATTTTCCAGTGCTCTAAGAGACCCACTCCTACTTTTTTAACCTAAAGTGCATAACCCTTCTCTGATTTAATGATATGTGGAAACTTGTGCTAGTTACTCATCAAACAATTTATGAGCACTTGGCTGAGGCTCTGTAGGCACCATATGCCTAGAGATATATTATTTTTTTATTTACAGTCTTGGAGAGGGGAAATTTTGGAGGGTTCTCCTTGATCTTTCCCACTTTGATAGCTCCTACCCCACAGGACCAGGACTTGCTGTGAGAATCATCCCAATTACCAAGTACATCTATCCCAATTATACATTCAGAGAGTGAGAAAATAACCACCTATGTGTCTATGGACTCAGTGGACCCACCGTGGGCTGGATCTTGGCCAGAACTCCATTTATGTCCTGGCCCCATAGGCCCACACTCAACTAGGGGGACCATGACTGCTGTGTTCAATAGTCCTCCAAGTGTATAAGCATTGCCCTTTTCCCAGCACACAGTCACTAGGGTAAATAGCCACAGTTACCTTTGGGAACAGATGGGAAAATCTTGACTGTTCATTTGTTAAGGTACTGCAAGATGTTCCTTCCTGGGAACCACCTCTTCTTCAGTCAATAGGGTTGGTTCTGAAAATTGGTTTGGATACAGAAATTGGGCAAGTGTCGGCATCGGGGAAATGCAAATCAAAACCACAGTGAGATATCACCTCACACCAGTCAGAATGGCTAAAATTAACCAGTCAGGAAATGACAGGTGTTGGCACAGATGCAAAGAAAGGGGAACCCTCCTACACTGTTGGTGGGAATGCAAGCTGGTGTAGCGACTCTGGAAAACAGTATGGATTTTCCTCAAAAAGTTGAAAATAGAGCTTCCCTATGACCCAGCAAGCACACTACTCAGTATTTACCCTAAAGATACAAATGCAGTGATCCAAAGGGGCACGTGCACCCAAGTGTTTATAGTAGAAATGTCCACAATAACCAAACTGTGGAAATAGCCTAGATGTCCATCAACAGATGAATGGATAAAGAAGATGTGATATATACCTACAATGGAATACTATGCAGCCATCAAAAAACCCCAAAATCTTGCCATTTGCAATGATGTGGATGGAACTAGAGGGTATTATGCTAAGTGAAATAAGTCAATCAGAGGAAGACCATTATCATATGATCTCTCTGATATGAGGAATTTGAGAGGCAGAGTGGGAGTTCGTGGGGGGAAGGGAGGGGAAAATGAAACAAGATGCGACCGGGGAGGGAGACAAACCATAAGAGACTTGTAATCTCAGGAAACAAACTGAGGACTGCTGAGGGGTGGTGGTGGGGGATAGGGTGGCTGGGTTATGAACATTGGGGAGGGTATGTGCTATGGTGAGTGCTGTGAATTGTGTAAGACTGATGATTCACAGACCTGTACCCCTGAAACAAATAATACATCATATGTTAATTTAAAAAAAAAAGAAATTGGACAAGTGTGAAAAGTAGAATGAACCCACCAGTTTCCACACCCTAACTCCTGGAACTTTTGAATGTCATATTCAATGGACAAGGGACATTACCAATGTAATTAAGTTATGGAGCTGGCCTTTAAAATCAGGAGGTAATCTTGAATTATCTGGGTGTCCCAGTGTAATGACACAAGCCCTTTCAAGCAGAGAACGTTCTCAGACAGAGTTACAGAGATGTGCATGAAGAAGGAAAGATGCAGAAAAAGGGGGAGTGGAAGAGATTCCAAGTGGCATAAGGATTCAATGAACTGCTGCTATCTCTTGGGTGTAGGATCCCATGTGAAGGAATAAGAGAATGGCCTTTAAGAGCTAAGACTGACATCCAGGTGACAGCCAGCAACCAAATGACAGCCTCAGTCCCATAACCGTGAAGTACTGGATTTGGCCAATAATCTGAATGAGGTTGGAAACAGATTGGTCCCTGGAGTCTCTAGAAAGGAATGAAGCCTTGTCAACCTCTTGATTTGGGTCTCGTGAGATTCTAAGCAAAAGACCTAGCTGAGCCTCGCTATAACCAGAGTTCAGACCTACAGAACTGTGAAATAAAGAATTTGTGTTGTTTTAAACTCCTAAGTTTGTGTTAATTCTTTATATCAGCAATAAAAACTCAATACAGCAAGGGGATGTTACTTTCACTGGGACAACAACCCTTCACCTCCTGATTATGCAACTGAGTAGTAGTAGTACCAACTGTTTCTCCCTTAGGGACTCCATATTCTATTGACCATTGCCACCACTCTCTGTGGGTCAGGCCCTATCTCTGACCCTCTGATCTTGTCACTCATTATAATAACTGCATCTCCTGCGGCTTCTGGTGTTACCAGAAGTGCTACTACCTGGTTTTTGTGTTTGGGGTTTTACCATTTCCATTTCTGAAAGTGAGCCTGGCTGTGTATCAGGTTTTCCTACAGTCATGAGAAAATGGCCACCAAACTTCTGTGTCATTCTGGTTCCTTCGTTACTAGATTACTCTATATGATCACGGTAAAATGTCTATCTTCTGGGCATTGGTAATCATCTGTAGGGTCTTAAAGCTGCATTGTATTTCCATTCTTCCATACCCCCAAACATTTTAAACTCTTCTTATACCATCTGCTATGGCAATTCTAGCGCTCAACTTCACTTAGCATAGCACTTTTGTCACATGTCCAGGAGCCATACTAATAGGAAGCCTGTACCATCTCTCTGGGTTTTTCTTCATAGTGTTAAATCCAATATCTTGGGCAAATGTTCCCAGATAATAAGCTCTCTCTTATCAGTCTTCATCTTTTAGCTTAAGTATCCACTTCCCATGCATACTCTCCAGCTTCTAGGTCTTGAAGCATCTTTAGGAAGCTTCTTTTCTTGAGCTCAAAAGGTCCCTCTCTGGGCTATTCTGTTACTTGACACTAGTAACAGACTTAGTGGCTAAAACGGAAGGTGGGGGCACATCTAGAAGAAGGGGAAAATGTCTGTTGTAGAAGAGACTCTGCACTGTCTTCAAGAAAATGGGGAGAAAAGGATAGGGAGTGGTGGATCATTTATATTGGCTCCAAGACACTAGATGAATGTAGGGATTCAATATTTCATCAGAGCATCAAGGCAGATGTTCCTCTCCCACTGTTATGATGCCATTATTTTCCAAGAAGGGCCCTTAACTTCATAGCAGACCTGCCCTGTTTGAGAGTTGAAATTTTCTTTTAGCTCGGTTATTCTAATGATTAAGTCTCTAGTCTGACTTTCAGTATTCTCTGCCTTCCTTCTACAGGAAATGAGAGCTTTTATATATGCTACCAAAATGGCCTTCTGACTTCCATATTAGCTTTCAATTGGTGATTAATCACTCTCAACTTGTTATCATTTTCTAGAGAGTCAATTAAACTTAGAAAGAGCCACTCAGTTTCACTGACCTTATAATTAACTGTTTTCCCCATATTTCTCAAAGTACTGACAAAATGCACCAACTAATACATTTATTCCCTTCTACTACTATATTAGTATACCATTCTAATTCGCACCAGTGGAAGTTTTAAAAGATGTTAGACTATCACTTTGTGCCCGAGGCTATCTGTGCCCAACAAATACCAGTGTTGGGGTTCCATTGCTAGCCAAGTGGTAAATGATCCAGTTGTGAAACTCCTAGGTATCTCCTGCTTCTTTGGATCACTCCTGACACCACTTAAAGGTTGAGTTCCTCAGTAAGTAGAGTCTGAGATGAAATGTTTCATGCAGATCATAAGGCAGTGCCTTGATATCAACAGCTGAGAAAGGGAAGGCGAGGAATAGGGATAGGTTGAAAGAAAAGTCAAGGAGCATTGCATGTCCAGCAACAAGCTTGGGCAATTCTACAGGAAGCTCTAAAGCTAGACTGGCCTTTAGAGTTGTCCCCAATTGAAGCAAATATCCAGGTCTCTATGCCCTTTATTAAATATTCATTGAATAACGAACCCTGAAAGGGGCATGACTTTGGCCAGGGTGACTTTCTGCAGCTGAAAGGGCTAATCCCTGAAAGGGCTGACAGCTAAACACTCTCTCTTCTCTCTGTCTCCAGCACAAGTCCTTCGGTGAAGCATATAATGCACTGGACACAAAGCTCTGCTGGGGACACAAAGATGAGAAATTTCAAAATTTCAGTTTTGCGGAGGAAGATACACATCGTTTTCCCACATCAAAGTAATAAAGAAAACATAGTGTGGAGTCATCCTCAGCTAGGTACTGAGGAAGGCAAAGAAATTATCCAAAGAGAAAAAGAAGAATATTCCAGACAAAGGATCATCATGAAAAACTTTTTTGTTAGGTGATCCTCTGGCAGTTTAGGCTGTGAACAGTTATGCATATGGACCTCAGCTTCACTACTCATTAGGTGCTGGCAGCCACAAAAGGGTTAACTTACCTTGGTAGTCTAAGGTGAGGTTTGCATTTTAAAAAGAACTAGTGGACAGAATCTAGAGGATGGATCAATCTAGATGCTTAAAATGACCTTGGATGTGTGTGATAGTCTTGTTTAACAATGGAAAGTCCCTGCAGGTCTCTGAAAGTGGAACTGACTTGATCTCCTCTGTAGTTTGGTAAAAAACAACACATCATGGTGGTAAGTGGATCATGGGACAAGAAAGTGAATGTAAAAAATCAGCTCAAGAGCTGTTAAAATAGTGCAGGTAGAATTCTTTTAAAATAATCTGTTACTAAAGAAGGAAATCCCATATTGCAGAATTGCAGATGGTCCAGAGATCATTTGCTTCTCTAAATTCAAATTAATTTATTTCAAATTACTGACCTCTTCTCAATTGACCTCTGACTTGAAGCTTTGCTTATCATGTAAACTATTCTGTATCTCAACATGAGCTTCCTCATATTTTTACGGTGGCACACTCTACAGTTAGAGCCCTATTTTTCTTCTTATACCACTGATACTACAGGGTATCAAAATTAAAGGGGCCAAATACACAACATATGGCTCTATCCCAGTGTTCAATGAAAGGAATCCTAAAAGGCAGACACAATAGATACAATATAATCAGGACCAAGAAGAATCGAATTGTGTGGTTACATGCAATGGTATTTTACTTTAAGATCCCTATTAAGGGCGCCTGGGTGGCTCAGTGGGTTAAAGCCTCTGCCTTCGGCTCAGGTCATGATCTCAGCGTCCTGGGATCGAGGCCCACATCGGGCTCCCTGCTCAGCGGGGAGTCTGCTTCCTCCTCTTTCTCTTCCTGCCTCTCTGCCTACTTGTGCTCTTTCTCTCTCTCTATCAAATAAATAAAATAAAATAAATTTAAAAAAAGATCCCTATTAAGATCTCTATTCATTGAGGAAAACTGACTCTTGTGGACCAGGCTCCTAGGATAAAGGATATGGAGAAGTTATGACATACATCTGGGTACAGATTGTCTATGGCTTTTCCCTAGTGGAGGTCAAAGTAGTTTGAAGGGCACAAGTGACAAATAAAAAGAATGTCCAGGGGACGATTTCATCCTGAGCTTTGCTAGTTTATTTATAGTTAAAGGAAGTAGGTATACAGTGTTAATCTTGAACCTTCAGGAACAAGTAAATTAATCTCTCTTCCTCTGGAAATAACTGGGTGAAACAAGAGCCTATCACACTTGGGCCAGTTCAGGAAAGACTTGAGAAGACACTTAGATTGCTGATGGACTTCTCAGAGGAAGCCAGCCTTAGAGAGAAGGCCCCTAGATCTTTATTATTCTGATCACTAAAAAGACATGATAATTATGTGATACAATAGAAGCTTAAATTGTCACTACAATGGCAGACATATTATAATATATAAATGCATCAAATAGACATATTGTATACCTTACATTTGCACAATGTTTTATGTCAAATATATTTCAATTAAAACAATTTCAAAATTAAAAGAGAGAGAGAGAGAGAGACCATTCCAGGAGCCAGAACCAAAGAGGAAAAGGAGCTAAGAGATTCCCAGTAGGGAAATCACCAGTTAAGGATATATCTTGGAATAAATCAACCAAATTCTCTATCTTCCTGGTAAAAAAGAGTGTTTCAAATTTCTACAGAAAGACCATTCGGCAAGGGCCATCCATCATCAGAGTGCTACTGTTGGAAGCCATAAGAAAGGATACTTCAAAAGTTTTAACTCTAATTATTGAGGGAAGGGCTTTGGCAGGATGAGGTTGTGAAAACTATGAGGAAGAAGAGGAACCTGGTATAGAATGACCCAGGATCAAAAGGATCAAATGCCTATTTAAAATATATCAAAAAGATGATGAGTTCTTAAAATCAGAACTGGTTGAGAGTACATGTCTCGTTATGTAAAGATACACATACATGGTAAGTGGAAACCCATGGGAAACTCCAATCACCTATGTCTCCTGTTTTCCCCTCCCTCCCCAGGTTGCTTCTACTTCTCGACACCACATCAGCTGCCCCCCATCTTCCCCTTCCTTGGAATTTCAGTTGGCCCATCATGGCTCCCCTGGGCCTTTTCTCTGTATCATAATTTTCACCCTAAACTCTAACGAGTAACTAGAAAGCATTTCATGTGTTTCTTATTCCAAATTTAAGTTTACAGAGGAGGAATTGGACAGGCCTGAGTCATCTTTTCAAGTCAGGCCACAGAGGTCACTGTTTCCTGGTCAGCCTGGAGTCAAGGAACCGTTTGTTACACACATGACAACGCAGCACCCAGTGTGGTGACAGAGACAGTTTGTTTTAGAGGTGACTGTGGACAAGGAGGGTGCTCCAGCCAATATCTAAGTAGCACGCTGGCTGAAGTTTTCAGACGGTGCACCCAGAATCCTCTGATAGCACGCTCAGGCCATCCGTAGCTTCCTTGGTTCATACGCTGGGTGCCGGTAGAAAAGCCCATTGGCTAGATTTCAGGAATAAAGTATTTCTCCAAATAGAATGGAAGTTTACATTGCATCTGATCCTACTCCTGAACACCCTCTTCCTCACCCATTTTAAAACCCAAGACATCTGATTAAAGCCCCCTGAGAGCCCCAGGACGATCCACAGGACACCAAACTATGGTCTTTAGGAAGATTAAGCTTTCACTGCCCTCTAGTGGAGTGGGAGGGGGGCAATTTTGTTGTTAATAAGAATTGGGGATCAAGTTTTAACAGATAAACAGGATCCACCTTACTGTCCAAAAAGAGACAAAAGGAGAGAAGAGAGTTTTTGTATGAAGGGATAAAAAAAGGGATTTGTATAAGATGCCAAAACAATCTGGGAAGAAAGGAAGAGCATGAAGGAAAGCCTGAATGCTGGGAGCCCCAAGCTTAGAGAGCACACATGAGTAAAGCTAAGGTCCAGAAGTTTCCAAGGAATGAACATTGTCTGAATGACAGGAGCTGCGTGGGCACTAAGTCCTCATGAGAAGACTGCCTACATGGTGCTCCTTTGATAGGAACGCCATACACAGCACTCACCCACTGTCAGCATTGTCAGACTTCAAAGCGCCTGCACCCAAGTGTGTGTCTAGTATACTGCCAAACCCATCCCACCTCCAATTTTCCCATGATATGCTTCCTCCCAGGATCCCTTCAGCTCTGTAATCAATACCCAGAAAGCAATGCAGTGCTCAAAACCTGGTTTCATAAACAGTATATCAACAGGGGCTTCTAGACCCCAAGTTCACAACTGAGAGGAAATTTGCACAAGGTTTTGAATGATGCAATAAAAACACTGTGACGTCCTAGCTAAGACATTGGAAAATGGATTCCTATGTCCTACTTCAAAGCTTTTCTTGCAGTGACTCAACTGAGTATTATTTGCAGCTCAAATAACTGGATATAGGTAGACCTTGTCATATAGACCTAATGTAAATATGTGGCTGATGCTTGTCCCTTACAGCAGAGAAGTATATCTTGTTGAACTACTTATCTGCAAATTGTCAAGCTATTAAGCTACTTAGCTGAGTAAGTAAGGACTCACTCTTAAAACTAGAGAGTAAATGCATAATGATACATAACTTCAACTGTTATAACAAAACTAATCCTACCTGAATCAACAAGACTTGCCTGTCTACCATGGGGCTTTGTGTATATTGAGTCTAAGCTGAGTACCCTGTATCAGTGGAAAGGTGTACACTAGTTTCTTTGAGTGATGATCCAACTAGATGGTACAAAACCATGGCATCTCATATCATCTACTAGATTTCCAGCCTGCAAGTCAATCAAATATTTATGAATAATACACTAGAGACATATTGTCAGAAAAAAATGATGAATAGTGCCTTCACAGGGCATTCCTGAAAATTGCCCAAAGTAGTCACTAAAAATGTCCCTCAGTAACTTATTCCACCGTCTTAGTGTTTATATTTTACATGGGCAGTGCAAGGACAATCTCTGGGAGCTCCACTCAAAAAGAAATGAAACCGTGAGAAGAATGCCCTTGAATTTATCAGCCACTGAAGAAGACCATCGCACTCCTCAAAGGGATAAACACCTTATACCACAAGCAAGTTGCCAGGAACATAGTACTGATGTCAAATCAGGGTGATGTTGGCAAGCTCAAAATATCCAAGCCAAGAAATAGTTCCCCGATTACATTGAGCTGATGATCCATTCTGTGTTTGAGAAGAGAATCATACGGGATTGATTGTTAATTCTCTGGTATAAATTTCTGTTTGATACTAATTAGTAAAGAATGTCATCCTTTATCGCTAAGGCCCTGCAAACGGGAGAGACAAAGTCTCTCTGATAGTGTTTTTTAAGTTCAGTATATATGGACATCACCTGAAGGGCTTGCTAAAACATTGCTGGGACCCCACCTCCCCAGTTTCTGATTCAGTTAGTTGGTCTGGGGGTCAGGCCCCAGAATTTGCATTTTTAAGTGCCCGGGTAATCTGGGAAACCATATTTTGTAAACCACTGACCCTGGCATCATGTTGTACTTAACCATTTTTAAAAACTTTGGGAACAACTATGTGGAGATGACAGACATCAAATTAGAAATTGGAATGCGGGTGACTGATCCTTTCTCTATCCAGTTCTAATCCTACGGGAAAGAAAAGGACCTATAGTGATGTTTTTCTTATGTTCTAGGTTTTTTACATAATTATCTCATTTCATAATCACAGCATTCTTGAGCAAACAGAATTCAGTAAACTGTATAATACATAAATAATCAAATGTGTAAAGCCCAAGCATCCTGTGATAAAAATCTTATCATTTTCTACTCAAGGAAACATTAGTCTGATGTCAAAGGATATTGGGGTAAAAATAAAACTCTTGGGTGCCTGGGTGGTTCAGTGGGTTAAACCTCTGCCTTCAGCTCAGGTCATGATCTCAGGGTCCTGGGATCGAGGTCCTGCTTCCTCCTCTCTCTCTGCCTGCCTCTCTGCCTGCTTGTGATCTCTCTCTCTCTCTCTCTCTGTGTCAAATAAATAAATAAAATCTTAAAAAAATAAAACTCTTCACTAAGTTTTTATTCCGAAAACATCAGAAGGTGAAAAACACTCATAAGGCATACCAAAACTCTTTCCTTCCCCCCTCTCTCTCAATATATTTAGAGACATGTACACTATACTAAGCTTATTCTTTGAGACCATGAAAGATCTGGGGCCATAAGAAATCCTGGGGCCAGATCGAAAGAACCGTGTCAACGGAATTAACTGAGAACTCAAGGAACCTGTTTGGGTTTCTCTTTGGCTCTCAAAATTTGGGTTTGAGTGACACACCCCAGAAACAAACAAACAAAACAAAAAGAGAGAGTGAGGTAAGGTCATTTCTCACAGTTCTCAATCCTCATTAGCCCACTCGAGAATCGACTTCAAAGATTACTATTTTTAAAATTAATACCTATCTTGAAGTGGTATTAGTGGGACAGATCACTGCCTGGTAAAGGCTTGTCACGTGACTGAAACCTAGCCATTCACAGAACCACATTTTCTTGGCCAAAGAGATCAAGCTAGCCTGACTACTTTCCCTCCTGGAACTTTTCATCTGGAAATAAGGGAGAGTTTGTATCTTCCCATCAGAATCATAGGTGGCCATCTTGCTGAAATGAGAGGGACGTCACGTTCATCAAGCAAAGAAACAAACAAAGTTGGGAGATGGACAGAGAAGAGGATCCTGACATGAGACAGAAGAAAGCACCCTTAGAAGAAAAACGTGGCCCACCCTTCCTGTATTTGAATTCCAATTTTCCACATACCTCAGCAAGGTACTTGACTTCTTTGAACCTCTGGTTGTTCATCTCTAAACTAAGTATCTCCTAGGGTTGTTGTAAAGACTGAGTAAGTTCATACACACACACACACACACACACACACACACACACACACACACACGCACTGTCTGAACATGTAGTGTTGTGTACATGTTGGATATTTTTTACTTTCTTTGGTTCCCTGTTCTACCCAGTTAAGGAATAAATACGTCAAAATAGCTTATACTTGCTGCTATCATAATTGACTTGCACAATAGATGCCCACATTTCTCAAACTGAAGCTTTAGTGCTGCAATTACTGGGTGTATTGAATGCCAAATACCTTGAAAAAATATAATATTGATAGAATGGTATTACACTATATATGTTTACAGAATTATGCCTCATTTTCTTAAAAATAATGGCTACTGATGATCCTTATTTAGTAGCTCATATATTGATGTTATGAATTGGGAAAATATAAATTAATGGGAAGAAATCTTATTCAATCACATACTATATCTTAAACAATAATTAATTTATCTTTATAAAATAGGGAATTTGACCAAGTTATCTTTTATGTAGGTTTTTAGTTATAAAAATTCTCTGGAATTGCAAATCTTTAAAAACATACTTTTAGAATTAAAAAACTTTCTTACAAGAAGACATTTAAGGTTCATTAACCTTAAGACATTTGAGGTTCATTAACCCACCTTTTTTATATTAAAGATAGAGGTTGAAATGACTTAGTATTATTTCTTCAAGTTTGTCTACCAATGACAAAAACTTGACCTAAAAGTTGCCAGGAAAGAGGAAGGAGAGAGTTAAAATGGAAGTTCAGTCAAGTAAACAAACAAACAAATAACAGACTTTTATTTAATTTTTTTTTAGAAAGGCAAGAGACTAGAGGAAATTGAAAGCAAAAAGTCAGAAACCCATATGTGACAGCTAGAAAGAACATTGTAAGAACAGTATTCCAGAAGAAAGTAGGAAGTTGTGGTTTATAATCCAGGTGTAAGTTACCTTTATTTTTCTTAAAAAATATTGTGGGTTTTTCAAATAAAAGACTAGTTGACTGGCTTTTGCAGCCTTAGTTGCTAGAGACACAGGGACATCCTGTAATTTTTATTTTTTTTTATTCATGACCTTCCAAAGAGCCTGTCTAGTTATGCAGAGGGATTTTGATATTCTAATCCAAGTGAATGGTATCAAGTATTACAAGTCAAACAAAAAGAGGAACTCATGAAACCACAGTTATTCTCAGGATAAGAGCTACTCAATGAATCTAAATTGAGACCATCTTTCATCCTACATCTGTAAAATGACAGATATAATAATATCATGTCTACCTCTTGGTAACATACATGCATGGATAGCTGAAATCATAATGAGTCCATACTGGTGTAAGACACAGCTCCTAAACAGAGAAAATTAAAATATTTCAGGAAATCCTCCATAAACGTCAAGATCAAATGCCTTGTCTGAAAAACCAACCAAACAAACAAAACAGTTTTATTTAGAGGAATTTTCTCTTGTGAATCTGAAGAATATTTTTTAAAAGATACAAATACATGTTGATGCAAAGACATGGGGGGAAGGGAATAAAAGAATCTGTGCCAAAGCTCGATTCTCTTCACTTCTTCATTCTTATTATCATTCCTATTAGCTCCCATCACTGGATTATTTCCATCTTATTGTGGATCTAGTTCACCCTATGCATCCTGGGAGTGGTTTAGATCTAGGCTTCTGACCTCAGAAGACATTATTTGGCATCAAGATCATTCTAGCTTCTGAGCCCCGTGTCTCAGGCTGTGCTTAATAACACATTCACTTTCTTTGGAGCTGAGTTCTGAAGCCTCATTTTTCTATTCCCAAGATTATATTTCAGATCTCTTTTCTATAGCTTTCAGATTCTCACCAGGTCCCTCAAGGTGGATCTATTTGACCTTACTGAATCTCCTTCTTCGTAGTGACGACCTAGAATACTTCTATTTCCTTACTCTCAGACTGGAAATTTCTCAAGCTCTTTGCCTTCATGAATTGCACTGGTTGGTTTTGTTTTTGTTTTTGCCCCACGCTCACATGTGTTGGAATCTCCTGGCATGGATTGTTTTTGGCCCCAGCCTCCTCTAGTTTCATACAGTATTAGCATCTCAGGGCTTAGTGTTGATTGCTTATGAAAATAGACTCATCTCTATAAAATAAATCTAAATGCCATCTATGAGGATTGAAGGAATCATGGGATTGAGAGCTTCCAGTAACCCTTCAGACATAGACTAGGAAATATGGAAAATTCACTGGGGAACTAATTATACATGAATAATCAGAGCACCTGACAGTGGCAAAGGCCAGCTAAAAATGGAAAGCAAGACTCCGTAATTGTTTAGTTCCCCATGGTCCTGTATCTTTCCTAAGGATTACTCTGTGGACTTGTTAGGGGAACTTAGGCAGTGGCTCCTAGGAAGGAATTCTGATTTGGAATTGACAAGTTTCAGGAAGATGAGGGCTTTGACTGTGCTAGTACTGAAGTAATTGAGCCAAAAGCTTAGTAGGAGAGGAAAAAGGTTATTGCTGTAGCAACCTCTGTTATTACAGAAATCTAAATGCTTTAGTTATATTTTTGCTTATTAGGCTGCAGAGCTGGTGAGTGGGAGTATTAAATTGAAAGCAATCTATGGTTGAAGAGAGAAGGTGCAGAGTTAGAGATCTCAGAGGAGATACGACACCTTCTAGTGGTTGCTCCCAGCATGATGAGCCATGAGACAGTAACTCTACAAGGAGTAAGTAGTCTTAGGGAAACTTGGTGCTTGAGCGGGTAAGATGGATGCCATGAATAAGCCGAAGGAGAAGCACATAAGTAAGGGGATAGCACCAAGAGTGATTCTGAAAGAGTGATACAGAAAAATGAGATGGATTTGGTCTGAGAAACATATACTGTTTAACATGATACTGTAAAACGTCCTTAAAAGTAGCAGTCTGAAGTAAAGAGAGAGTTGACCCCACCATCACTTCCAGTTTGGCATTAGAGAAAAAATAAAGGCATGGAGGACTAGAAGTGTTTATCTTCTGCAAGACAGATAAAGGTGATAAAAGGAAGGGGTTCCAAACAGTTTGGGGAGAAGTGAGATAGATAGGTTTATTTATTTATTTATTTATTTATTTATTTATTTATTTATTACCCATCATACATTGGGGAGAAAAGGAATAAGGTGAGATGAGTCCATGCAGAATGGGTTCTTTAAGTGGCAAAAATATGATTGGAGCTGCTTATCTACATAACGGAAGTGACAAAACAATTGAGGTGGACAAACTATGAAACAAAAGCAATAGTTATCATGGGGTTGACTGGAAACACTTTTCCACAGAGCAGAGGGTGAGAGGGTCTGAAGGAAAGATGTAGAATTTCCATTAAGGTCTGAAGTTGTGAATTTTTCTAATGCAGAAATAAAGCTTCTATCAAAATTTCTTCAGGATTCAGTAATATTTTAATTACCTTGCTTTTTGGAAAGTTTATTTCCTCAAGCCATCAAATTATTTAATTTTGCCTAGTTCTGTAACAACAAGAACAAAACTATCTTGGAAAAATTCTTGGAAAGTACAAGATACAAATTTCCCTCACTAATTCAGCAATTTTTATATTTGCATTACATATACTTTTATATATAAAGCAAATATATTTATATTTGCATTTTAACTTGCCTAGAGCATAAAACTCTTACTTGGTGGTAAAGCTTAGGAAGTTGTGTTGATTCTGGTATGAGAGGGTAGATGGTGGATCTCACAGAAATTTTTAAAAGGACAAAAGTGAGGGGTGCCTGGGTGACTCAGACAGTCAAGCCTTTCAGCTCAGGTCATGATCCCAGGGTCCTGGGATGGGGATCCCATGTCTGGCTCTCTGCTAAGTGGGGAGCCTACTTCGCCCTCGCCCTCTGCCCCTCCCTACCTCATGTTCTCTCTCTCTCTCTGTCTGTTTCTCAAATAACTAAATAAAATCTTCAAAAAAATAAAAGGATAAATGTGAAATGTAATTTTAATGGCTTGAAACTCTCAAAGTTTTCCTTGCCTATGCTGTGTCTTCAGTAAGTAAACCCTTTTATCGGTTTAGAGAACACAATTGAAAGACAGCCAACTGGCTTTAAGGTCACACCCACTGAGCAATAATTAGAAGTTCAATTTGTGCTTCTGAAAGTGCGTATGGAGTCATGCCCCAGAAGGAATCAAACTAAACACTGGTACTATTTTATAAATTCATATCCATATAGTTGTTATTGAAATTCGAATAAAACCTTAGGGACAGTATTTATAATTTGGCTGTGTATATGTAATAAAGAAGGGCTGACTGAAAGACCATGCTTGGTCATCTTTTTCACAATAGACATACATTAAAGCAAACCCTTGTTTGTAGCGAATATTTGTTGAAGCTGCTATTCTTCATGACATACTTCATGTCTGCACCAATCTAGGTGGTATGAAATGCAAAAACTGCTAGTTACTATTTAATAGATTGCATATACACCCAAGGCAGGTTTCAATTAAATTTACTCTGGTATTAACATAGATAGGGCTTCAAATTTACAAGCGTCCTAATATTTTTGCTAAAAGCAAAGCAACCAACCAACCTAGAGTTATTCCATGTTTGGTGGCTTAATTTTATGTAATACCTTCAAAGGAGTCAATCCTGGCAGGTTCCCAAGAGCACAAAGAGTTAGCTGAAATTATTAATCCACATCGGTCTAGCTTGGCTACTTGGGCAACACAGGGCTGAACATTTGCTTGGAATATGGAAATCAGAGAAGCATCTGATCTGGAACTTGTAGGTTGAATAAAATTTTGCTCGGAGTCTTTGGGAGGCTTGTAGGCAGAAATAAGCACGCCAGAAGTTTCACATGTCTGAACACAGTGCTGGGTCAGAAAAATGCCGAGAGCCCCAGAGTGAGCTTGGAGCCAAGGGCGGTGGGAATGAGGACTCAGGGGGCTTTAATGTTGTGATAAGGATGGAGGGGCCCCTGGGGTGTTCAAGCAGAGGAACAAAACATAGCTGACATTTTCATGATCACTCTAGCAGATGAATGGAGCACGAAGAACTGAAAGAAAGGCCGGAAAACCAGGGAGAATCCTAGTCTAACAGTCTAGATCAGAAATAAATAACAGGCATCTGGATTTACGCAAATGAAGGAAAGAGACTTTGAAATTTAAGAGCCCTTTCCACCACCCTCCAGCCTCATTTTCTTTCTTTACTCCTTTTTTTTGGGGGGGGGCATTTTTCATTGTTTTTCCTTCCTGATTTTTCTTTTTAAGATTTTTTTTTTAATTTATTTGACAGAGAGAGGGACAGCACAGCAGAGGGAGCCGCAGGCAGAGGGAGAGGGAGAAGCAGGCTCTCTCCCTGAGCAGAGAGCCGGATGCGGGGCTCCATCCCAGGACCCTGGAAACGTGAGCGGAGCTGAAGGCAGACGCTTAACGACTGAGCCACCCAGGTGCCCCTCCTTCCTGATTTTTAAATAAAAGAGTTCTCCCCCCTTTTTTCACCTGATAACAACTGACCCACAGGCTGACACTGAGATTTCAGTGAAACAGCACATGTAAACACATGTTTATATGCTATATATTTTTATGTACACACTTATGCATTTATAACCTATGTTTTTTATTGTTTTCATTTTATAGTGAAAGGATTTTCACTTTATAGGACTTAAGATTTTTTTTTTAAGCGGATGTCTTTCAAATAATCCTATTCCAATTACTCTCACGACCCATACCCAGTGTGCCAACTACCCCCTTGTGTATTTTCACTGAGGTATCTGTTGATACTTTTAAACTCAACTTTATAAAATTCAATTCAGTTGGTTGCTTCTCCTGAATTTCCTATGACCGTGAATGACTCATGGGTTTGGCCAGTACAACTCAGTCTGTGAGACTCCGCTTCCTATGTATGCGAGCTCTGCAAAACTTGCCATGTCTGCCCCCTTTCCACTTCTCCTGCTGCCGCCTTCCGTGGGCCTCGAAATCTCTCTCAGGAACTGCATCCAGAACCATTGAACTGTTCCTGTGTCTCCTCCAGCTCAATGCCAGAAGAGAAAACTTTCTAAAGTGGAGTGTTCCTCATATAATTCCTCTGCTCAAAAACTTCAATTACCTTTGAGGTCAGCCTTGCTTTTCTAGTCACAGTTCCTGTTTCCTACCTTTATGGAGTCTGTACTCCAAAGTAAGTTGGATGCTTTCTTCCTTGAATGCCTCACACTCTCCTGACTTTGGACATGTTCTTTCCAAGGTTGTGAGCTCAAAGTTTCTTTCAGATATTCTTTTTCTTCCACCAGGTATGCTCTCCATCACCATTAAAACTCCATAACACTTTAATCCCTTCTCTTTATGATTCTTCAGTACACATTTTTAAAAGATTTTATTTATTTATTTGTCAGAGAGAGAGAGCACAAGCAGGGGAAGCTGCAGGCAGGGGGAGGAGCGGGCTCCCTGCTGAGGAAGGAGTGGGATGTGGGACTCGATCTCAGGACTGTGAGACTCGATCCCAGGCCTCTGGGATCCTGACCTGAGCCAAAGGCAGATGCTTAACCAACTGAGCCGCCCAGGCGCCCCTTTAATACACATTAGAGTTGTCTACTATCTATAATAGTTGTACCCTCAAAAATTCACTAGATTGTAAACTTCTTGCAGACAGAGGCTATGTTGTCCATAACTGATCCTAGTACAGAGGCATGGGTGAAGAAGCAGGGGGCTAAGCATCAGATTGATTTCATTGTGTTGAACATGCCCTCAAAGCATGTATTCTTCCTTAGCCTGGGCGCGGCTGCTCCATGGTAGGTGAAGGTGCAACATTTGCTCAAGCTTTTCATCAGCAGCAGCACCGCCATGACATGCGTCACCAGTAGACTCATCGAATGTCTACCAATGCAGTCCATGCCCACTTTGGGAGAATTATATGTGGACAGCACATGTTCACTACAGATACTTTTCACTCTGGGACTTCATTGGTGGCAGAGCTCAAGGTTAAGCATGGCTTGATGACACTGACTGACAATGCTCTTAAACCATGAGATGAGAGGGCTGAAGCTACCCTTCCTATTGAGGGAATTTAGAAGTTTAGGCACTGCCAAGATTTTGCTTGGAGATGGAGCTCCTATCTTGCTAGTTTAGCCTTATTGATTAGGAAGCTTATCTAACACGTGTATCTTCTCCATAAAGCACAGTACATCCTTCTTGCACTTAGGAACACTAGGGAACAATACAGACTACCCCTTGGGCCCATTTTATTTATTTATTTCATCTTTTCAAGTTTGTATTTAAATTCTAGTTAGTTAACATATATAAATTAGTTTCAGGTGTAGAATTTAGTGATTCATCACTTACATATAATACCCAGTGATCATCACAAGTGCCCTCCTTAATACCCATCACCCATCCAGCCCACCCCCCACCCACCTCCCTCCAGCACCCCTCAGTTTGTTCTCCTTCGCTACAAGTCTCTTATGCTTTGTTTCCATCTTTCTCTCTTTTTTTCCCCCTCTTTCAATATGTTCATCTGTTTTGTGTCTTAAATTCCACAAGGGTGAAATCATATGATTTTTCTCTTTCTCTGATTATTTCTCTTAGCATCATACACTTTGGCTCCATTCATGTCCTTGCCAATGGCAAGATTTCATTCTTTTTGATGGCTGAGTAATATTCCATTTTATATATACACCACATCTTCTTTACCCACTCATCAGTTGATGGACTTTTGGTCTCTTTCCATAGTTTGGCTATTGTTGATAAAGCTGCCATAAACATCAGGGCCCATCATTAAATAGCAAAATCACCAAAACACAAAATACAAAAGCACATGGCACTAACTAGGGCTCAAAAAGGATACTTGCTTAGAGCATGAGAGTTGAGATACAAAAGCAAAGGAGTCATCTTGTTCGACTTCAGCTAGGAATATGCAGGTTGGTTGACTTAACTTTTTCACCACTCTGCACGTGTTTATGAAAAGCACAAAAGCACCTGAATATTGATTTTGGGGTTACAGGTAAATTTTAGCATGTAGACAAATTCATAAACATGGCCTCTGCAAATAATGAGGATCAATGTTTAGGGTGCTTAACCACTAGACAGACAAAGATTGTATAATATTTTATTCGTTTCTTAGGTTGAAATGACATTTATTAAATTTCTCACCACTCCTCAGCTTGTATTTTGTACTAGTGATGAGAAGCTATTTATAATCCCCACATACATTTACTACTTTAAATCTCTAAACTTTTTTTTTAAGATTTTATTTATTTATTTGACAGAGAAAGACACACAGAGAGAGGGAACACCAGCAGGGGAAGTGGGAGAGGGAGAAGCAGGCTTTCCCACAGAGCAGGGAGCCTGACGCAGGCCTCGATCCCAGGACCCTGGGATCATGACCTGAGCCGAAGGCAGACGCTTAATGACTGAACCACCCAGGTACCCCTAAATCTCTAAACTTTTAATTGGACAGTAAGTTTACTTTGCCTTGAATGCTGGGCTCCTATCTTCTTCGTTACCTAATCCCCATTTAATCGTTACAGTTCAAGTTAGTGTTACCTCCACCAGGAAGCCACCAAGTGACCTCCCTCTGAATGCATGCATTTCCCTTTTATGGCGCCTGGAATTTTCTGGCATCTCTGTATTGAGAAGTTCTTAATAAGTCCCATGTTTAAACACTTTATGGCCATAATACCTATCTAGCATAATTCACATAATTGGTGCCAATATTTAGTTGAACTGAATTAAACTAAGAAGAATATAGGAAGAATTGCCAATTTTTGAAAAAAAAAATGAGAATTTAACTTGAATATGTAGAAAAAAACTTTAAGAAACTAAGATTGGATTCCAAAGGGTAAATGAAAGATAGTACAGTGAGGAACAAAAAATGAATTCAATTCATTGAAGAAAGACTTTGGGTGCTCAAGTACATGGGGGGAAATGGCTTAAAACTCATCATATAACACGAATCAGATGATTCAGCAGCCTAAAGCAATTATTTAAAAAGCTAACATTATGCTGGAGTATATTAATAGGAGTATGACAAGCTTATCATAAGTAGTAATCTTTCTCCCATATTTGGCAATAATCAAGCCTTTCCTGAAGAATTTATGAGAGTTGTAGAAAAATTGGAGCTAATTCAAAGAAGATCTACAAAAATGAAAATAAGACAATTAGAAAAGATGAAAGGGACTCTGGGCCTCCAAAGAGGTCAGAGAACAGCAAGGAGGAACATGAATTAGAACTTGTCATGAAGCCCAGCCCAGTATTTGGCACAAGGCTTAGGGAATAACTCATTGACTAATTAAAGTACTGTATTTGAGGCTCAAAAGACCGAGATCAGTGGTCCTGCATTTGTATAGTAGCCAAAACTGGATGGAATAGATTAAAAATTTTTAAACAGATTAAAAGTTATTTGAAGGAGAATCTGATGGTACCAAGGGATTAAACACTGGACCAAACTTTAGCGAGAGAACTTGAAATATTCCTTCACACATATCTGTTAGAATCATTTAGACAACAGACGTCTTTGACTGGCTTAACTAAGTTCAGTCTAGAAACAGAGGCCAGACTAGTTGCCCTTTTAACCACTCTAACAGAATTATAATATGTGCTGGAATATTCCATTATTTTTCTGATCAAGAAACTGTGACTATAGCTTTGTTTCATCTGTTTAACCTGTGTCCACCATGACTATTTTCATATTTCTCACCTTCACTCTCACATGTATTTCCCTCAGGATGATGAAGAAAAGTGTCTCCGTTTATGTCCTTATTCTCACCTGGTAATAGATTTGAGTCAAGCTATAGAAAGAAATAACTCTTAACATAGGAAGTTGACTCCATTTCTTATAGAAATAGTAACAGTAATAATTATTTTTACAGCATCTATTAAGAACTCAAATGTTCCATGTACTAGGATGGGAGCTTTATATACTTTCTCTCATTTAATCCTAACAGAAAAGTTTCTGATAAAGGTACTATTATAATCTCTTTCATGGATGAGGAAAACTAATTGTTAAGTAAGTAATTCTAAGTCACAGGAACTAACAGGTAGTGGTGATTTCAATGCAGGTCTTTCTGCCTCCAGAATGCAGAATACAGATTCTTAACCATTATCTTAGTTTATTCATTCATTCATTCATTCATTCACTCATTCACCTATTTACTGAAATGATATTTATTGAAGCACCTACTGTATGCCATGATTTTTGTGGATGTGGGGCATAGATCGTGTTCTCAAGGAAACAAAGTCTGAGATCGAGGCTTGCTTGCAGGATGTTTATTGGGCTGTGCTCTCAGGAGCAACATTCTGAAAAAAGTGAAAGCAACAGCATGGGCAGAGGGAAAAGATGAATTGTGAATACATGGTTCTGCAAAAGGCCTCAGCCTGTGTCCTGAGAGCTCTTGAGCTAGATGGCCCTTCTGCGTTGCCCCAGACTGTGGTGGGGGACCTGGTCCTTCACACAGTCGCTCACTAGACCCTGAGTGGAGGTGTCCCCAGGAAAATCACTTACCTTGGTGAGGCAGGGCTCCTTCATCCAAAAGCAATTACCAGAAAGGAACTCAACTTCAGGACACTGGGGGGTGGGATACAACAGTGAAAACACCGACGAGTACCTACCTTCATGATGTCTATCTATTAGTGGAGGAATGGGAGAAGCTGTCAAAATATTCCCCCTCCTCCATGGCAGATGGTGGTCTGTTGCAAGGAGAAAATAAGGCCAGAGAGAAGAAGCTCCAGAGGGGCTGAGAATGAGGCAACAGAGGTAAAGCTTCAAAGGTGACATTTGAGCAAATATTTGGAAAAGATGAGGAGGAGACACAAGTGGGCGGCTTGGGACAGCGAATTTCTGTGGGAGAGAATAGTCCTATGCCAAAGCCCAAGAAGGAGCGTTGACTACAGTGTTTGAGGAACGGAGTGCAGTGAGGGGAAGTTCTGGGAATGTGCCTTCGGTGGGCCAGTGTGGCTGGTTCACAGCGGGTAAGAACAAAGAGATCAAAGCCAAAGAAATAATAGGAGATAGGTCCCCAGATAAGGCATAGGGATTTATGACTCATTAAGGACTTTGGCATTTATTCTGAATGAGTTAGGAAGTTATTTGAGGGTTCTGAACAGAGAGGTGTGAATGATCTGACAAATTTTAAAAGGCTCCCTCTTATGTGTTAAGAACAGATTGTAGGGAGACAAAGGCAAAAATAGAATAAGAGGGAAGCTTCTGCAGTGGTCTAGGCAAGCACAGCGGTGGTAGTTCATGCCAGGGTAGTAATAGTGGGAGTGGTGAGAAGAGGCTGCATTCCCGATCCTTGTGGGAGATGCAACCAAGGCAATGTGCTATTCGAGGCTCCATGACTTACTCTTCGGCCTCAAGCAAATTACCTAGTTTCTTAGAGCCTTACTATCCTGTCCTTAAAATATGGAACAATATGTCTGCTCTATGGGAGAGACTGTGAAGTTTAAATGAAAAAATATGTATGTGATGTGCTTGACCTTGTGTCTGACACAAAATGAATGACCAATAAACACTCTTTCTCCCCTCGCTTTCCTCCCGCCTTTATCAATATTCTTTTACTTTCATTGCTTCATTTGGTCTCAAAATATATACCCTAAGGTAACAAGGCAAGCATTACCAACTTTGATTTATAAATGAAGATGTCTAATGCCATTCATTTAAATGATTTATATGAAACTGCACCCAAAATTAATGAAAACATCTCTGGGCTTAATTCCTATTACAGTGTACCTTCAAGTGTAGAGGAAGGCTTCTGGCACGTCGGCGTTGAAATTTCTTAAGATGTCTCATAAATCTCAGAAGAAGCAAGACTCACCCTACTTTTTTGGTGGATTTAAAAAGTGTGTTCTTCAACTTTTATATTTTAAAGGTTTCTTTTAAAGAAACATATGCTATCCCAGCTGTCTTTATCTAATAAAACAGCCACTGACAGAAGGGAAAAAAAATGGAACATAACATTTCAGAGGTTCTTCAGATACGCTGATTACTATGAATGCAGTTAAATCAGGTTTACGTGCAGGAATTATGGGAAGGTGAAACATCGCGTGTAGAATTTCAGACCTTCCAAGGCAGTACTGTTCATAGTATAGAGATTATTAACAAGTCAGAAAAATCACAGGTTATTAAACAAACAAACAAACAAAATGCTGCCTGTTTCTGCTATTCATGTCTTTAAAAATCACATGTTTAATTATAAGATGTTTTTATAACATTTCATATTAAGATTTATAATGTCGTTCCTCTCCCTCATAATCCTTATGTGAATAATTGTACAAAGAATTGAGTACATGTACCCCTGTGCTTTAGTTTCTCATGGTCAGAATTGGAAATATTGTAACAGTTTATAGATACTGTTAAAGAATTTTCTTAAAAGTCACAATGGTCTGGGACCCCTGGGTGGCTCAGTTGGTTAAGCAGCTGCCTTCAGCTCGGGTCATGATCCTGGCGTTCTGGGATGGAGTCCCGCATCAGGCTCCTTGCTGGGCGGGGAGCCTGCTTCTCTCTCTCTGCCTCTGCCTGCCACTCTGCCTGCTTGTGCGCACTCTCTCTCTCTCTCTCTGACAAATAAATAAAATCTTCAAAAAAAAAAAAAGTCACAATGGTCAAAATCCATAAAAAAAAAAGAGAATCGATACAAAGAGACAAACCATGAGACTTGCTAACAACTAATGTACTTTGAAGTTAAATCAATAACTGAAAACTATCTTTTGTATAATTGACTGACAAAACTGATATTTTATATGAGTCGTTGTATGAGTTATGTTTAAAAGTCAATTTGGTTTCAGACACAGATCTTTCTAATCTCACTTTGCTTGCAAGGGAGCAAACAATAGGGCTGCCAGGGCCCAAAAGAAGAGCGAGGGCTTCCCAAGCTGCTTTTCCCCTCCAGAGAATCTCTCCTCTTCCATGGGAGGTTCAAATAAAAACCTGCTGAAAGGACAATTATGGGAGCCTCAGCTGAGCCTTGCAGAATCACCTGGGAAACTTGTTAAGTAAGTGCATTCTTATACCACTTGCAAAGTCTTACAAATAGTAATCTCTAGGGTGGAACCCAGAAATCTTATTGAATAAGAACTCTGGATATTTTCACACACTAAAGTTTGGGAACCACACATCCTAACTTCAGAAATTACATGAACAAGTTACTGAGACTTCCTGATCCTCAGTTTCCTTCTCTGTAAATCGGAAATAATTATATTCACCTCATAAAATCATTGTAAAGATTCCATTAGATAAAACCAAGATGAGACATAGGAAGTTTGGAATGCTTAGTACTACTTTTAATCATCGCTAGAGACCCTGAGTTCCTGGTTTTCTGGGCTGATTCAGTGGAAAAACAAAGGATTTGAGGACATTTTTAAGAAAGCAGGTCAAGGAATAGATCATGAAATTTAGACATATTACTGATTAAAATGAAGCCAGAAGGGATTTGGCAGAGTGAAAGAAAAATGAGTGTTGGAGGGTCTGAGCGTCTCAGTGAAATCAAAGGGAAATGTGTAGTGAGCCTCCGTGGAGATCTGCAGGATGGAGAGTAGAGAAGAAAGTGTTTTCTTCCCTCACATTTCTAGAATGGAAATTGTGCGTGTGTGTATCTGTGTGTCCGTGTGTATGTGTATAAAACAGTTGGAAATGTGATAACACTATGAAAAGCACAGGACATCAGCTACAAAAGTCGTGAAATGTGAAACATGAGACAATTTGATATGGGACAATTTAAACCCCTCAAGCCAAAAATCAAAACCTCATTTTGACTCCATCCAAAGAATCTGTTCCTCTTCCCTAAAAAGTTGTGCTTTTCTTTATGAGAGCAAGGGTTAGAGGACAAAAGAATAGAAGAAAGTTGCCAAAGAACAGGGAGTTAGAATTTAAGACCTCACCAGTCTTGTGGCTCCCAAAGGTGGCAAGACTGAGGTATGACGGCAAAATGGACAAGTGCATGTGAAGGTCAGCGGAGTGGAGGCCAAGGGCCCATGAAATGGCTATTACGGTCTGGGTTTCCAACAGAACTAGGGGGATGGCAGGGTTTGTAGGGGAGAAGAGTCAAGGTGTATAAGCGGGCAGCACCACAGAGCAGGAATTACGCCTCCCCCTCCAACTCCGGTCCCCACGAACATGCGAAAAGAAGCAGTGTATGCTCAGGCAACTTCAAGGGAAGGCAAGTGCCCTGGAGGAGCCCTGGACTGAAGAAAGACAGAAGCCTCCCTCTGTGAAAAGACTGAGGTGCTGGGAAAGCTGTTTACCCTGGTGGGGCAGGCAGGTCCAGAATGTGCTCCCAGTGCCCTCAAACTGGGCCTCGCATTCAGAAGGGACTCTGCTCTTGGGGCTCATGCTCTGTGGACATTGCCTGGAAATTCTTTCCAATCTTTACATTTGCTTTCTCAATGGAATCTGATGGAACGACGAGAATGTGTGCGAGCTTAGAACCTTGGCTCACCTACTGGCCTGCCTCCCCACTGCCTCCCTGGACAAAGCCTCAGCTACCTGAGCCCCCCACCCTGCTACCCCACTGCTCAGGCATGGCTGCTGCCCCCGTTGAGGGACTAGGCAGGGGCTTAAGATGACTAGGGGGTCAGGAATGCCAGCCCCACACCAAAAGTGATAGGGTGGGGCCCAGCCTCTTGGGAGGATCGGTTCTTGTACTTCACACAAGGGAGCATGATATTCCATCAGTCTTTAAAAACCACCATGGCTGGTTTTCAAAAAAGACCACGGAAGAAAGGCAAAAGCTTTCTCCCCTGCTTTCTCACACAAGGGGCCCTATGTTTATATTTTGCCCTGGACACTACAATTTGTGTCGCTGACCCTGACTGGAGGCTTCCAGAGGTAACAAAGGAAGACCACAGAAGAAGGAGAGAGAGAGGACATCAGTGGGACTCCAGGGAGGACAGAGAAGTTGACAGCAGGGGATAATGGGTTTTGCATTTGGAGCAGCGGCCTAGGAGAAGATTGTGAGAGAGATGGAAATTACCCTGTCAAAGATCCAAATGGATCCCCGGCAGAAGTTCTCGTGAGAGTGCACTGAACTCTAGCGCTTACCTTTATTGCTCAGGGCACCAATCAGAATGTTGGGAGGTTCTCATAAGTTGGTTCAATAAATCCTTTCCCAGCGGCTACCGACACAAAGCACTTCAAATTTGAAACAGCTTCTCTTGCTGAGTACAACAGTACACTGTGGGGGCAGGTGGAGGCCAAGGGAAGGCAGTAGGGACAGGGTTTGAGTCTGTTGTAAAGAGCTGGATGTAGCCAAAACCTACTGAGCTTACAAAGGAAAAATGAAAGGCTTGGAGTCCTGGATTTTTCAGTTGCCAACTTTGAACCCTGATCATAGACCCTAATTTCTTCGAGCTTTATCTGTAAAATGGGGATGGTGATCATTCTCACTTTTTGATTCCCTGAGTTTGTTAAAAGAGCCAAAATATATTTTAAAAATGTGAAATTGCCTTGCAAATAGCTGCGTAAATATTAATTGGTACTTTAAGTATATTCCTTTTTTTTTTTTAAGATGGATTATCGTTTCCTCCAAATTACTCTGTGACAGCATTTAGGAAAGAGACACTGGAGTCCGGCTTCATTGTTGCCACCCCCACGTCTCTGGAAGGTTCATGCCTCAGGTTGGCGCTCTGGATATTTTAAATACAAAGCTAAAGCAAAAGGTGAGTTTCCAAACCAGAGGAAAGCAAAGTCCATAGATACAAATGTCAAGTGGGAATGGATGAACGTCCTAGAAGATATATTATAGGTTAAGAAGGTGGGAAGAGAAAGAAAAGGTCTTATCTTTCTGAATTTAGAGTACTTTTTACTCTAGACCATTTATCTATGCCAAGGGAGTATCTTTTTCTGTGTTATTGTCTCTTTTTCTTTTCCATATACTATGGAAGGGTCTTAAATGTAAGTAGACTTGGGGCGCCTGGGTGGCTCAGGGGGTTAAGCCTCTGCCTTCAGCTCGGGTCATGGTCTCAGGGTCCTGGGATCGAGCCCCACATCGGGCTCTCTGCTCAGCGGGGAGCCTGCTTCCTCCTCTCTCTCTGCTGCCTCTCTGCCTACTTGTGATCTCTCTCTCTCTCTGTCAAATGAATAAATAAAACCTTAAAAAAAAAGTAAGTGGACTTAGCCCTACTTACCCACTTTTCCTTATTTATCAGTGGAATATCCACAAAAGAGCAATTGCGGGCGGTGTAGATAAAAACAAAATTACCAATCTAAAGAGATCAATGAAGCATCACATTCAATGATAAAATCAGGGTTTTGGAAAACGACTTAAAGACGGTCCAGAAATTAAAACTTCAGTAAAATGTTTCAGTAACCTTTTAATAAATCAACATCTTAGCTTCACTCAAACAGGTGTTTGATGTTTTTGAAACATCTTTTCTCAA
Organism: Ailurus styani; assembly: GCA_002007465.1. Classification (NCBI taxonomy): domain Eukaryota; kingdom Metazoa; phylum Chordata; class Mammalia; order Carnivora; family Ailuridae; genus Ailurus; species Ailurus styani. The sequence goes on from LNAC01000026.1 coordinate 548,769, forward strand.
ACATGTATTTAAAATTTTAAAGTAGATAATGTCCATCTCTTCAATTTTGTTAGATTTTGGAGACAATTTAAAATCATAATGTGTCCCAAATTGTATTTTTTTTCCCTCTCATGGAGATTAAAATAGTAAGGTGTAAACATTTGGTGCTGATACTCACTCTAGTCTCTCAAGTCTCTCGCTTCTTTGGAAAGATCGCCACCTAGGGGAAATTATGAGTCAAAGCAACATCTGCAATGCACCACACAGGGGGCATAATACCTAATGACATATATAAGAGGAAAAACATGTGTTTCAGTGAATGAGGTGGGCCACCTAGGAAACACATATGAAGTCGTATGCCTAGTATGTGTGCTTTGCATAATTTATTTAATTTTATTCCTAAGTACCATTAAGACTGCATATAGCTTCTGTTTATACTTTAGGGCTTGACTTCGAATTTTTTCCCTCCATATCTGGAAATATTTTTAGAAAATAGGTATCCTGATATTTGACAGTTGGGGAGAATTCTTCAATTTAAAAATAATCATTACTTTACTTAGTACCCTGAAAATGTTTAGGAGCCCAACATACTAAGGAATTCTATCTCAATTAAGTCTTAGAAATTAACAAAAAACAATGTTCCTTAAACCCCTTTGTTTCTGAGCATTTCTGACTAGGTTCTAAATCACAGCAAGTAGGGCAGGAGATAGTGTAGTTGGTTGATTTGGATAGAAATGGGCTAATTTTCTTTGCTTCAATTTCTGATGGTTTTCAATCACAGCAATTTCTGAAAACATATTTAACATGAAATACGATTCAAGCAGTAATCTTGCTATGCTATGTAACAAATATGAGAACTTGAAAGAAAGCAACAGATCTTTAAGTTAGGTTTAAATGGATACTTTAGCAGCTATAAGAAATGTATATCCTGGCTTTTTTTTAAAAAGGAAAAGCTGCCAACCTCAAAAAATTAACTCTTATTAAAAAGTCCCTAAAAGTATTTTACATTAAATCATGTTCCAAAGATAAGGATTTTTGGTTGATTGGATTCTTCTGGATTATCAATTTTCAATGCATCTAGACTTACAGAGTAGGTAAGAGTCTGAATAGGTAAGAGACAACTCGTGGATTATTTGAAGAGGTTTTATTGTCCTGTGTTTATCCTCATTAGATCATTAGATCTGTTGTTATACTGCTTGGTGACTGCCTATTAACTCATCAATCGTCCTCAAGAAATGGTAGCCCCTTGGAGGCAGAGACTCTTTTTTATATGCAGTCATTTCTTGAGTACCATTTGGTCAGTGTCTGTTCTGATTAACTGACACCCATAGTACCTACTGGTGGTTAAATATTTTGGATACAACCCTTAGATATATCTATAGCACTTAGAATAGTCCCTGACATTTTAGGAAGTACACAAAACACAATGGGTGAGTGAATGAATGAATGGCCTCTAAAAATGGACCTACCCTCTGTTTTAAGTTTATGTTAATTGAATGTATCCCTCTCCCCCACAGGCAAATATCCCTTAATTAAGTCAATCTACTGTAGAAAGTATGATTAACATTTGAAAGGCTAAGGCAAACATAAATTATTCTTATCCTTTTTTAGATGATCACTAGCCTAAGCATCTTTATAGGCAATCAATCGGTAATGGCACACCAAAGAAAACTGTCGTATGAAATTATAAGTGTATATATGTATTTATATATATAAATATATCTATTTATATGTAAATACATGTATTTATACATGTGCATATATATATATAATCTTAGGAATAAGTAGCACATTTGGTAATGGAATAGAAAAAATTCTTGGGCGCCTGGGTGGCTCAGTCAGTTAAGCATCTGACTCTTGATCTCAGCTCAGGTCTGGATCTCACAGTTTTGTGTTCAAACCTTGCATTGGGTTTGAAACACCCAGCGTGTGGAGACTACTTAAAAAAAAAAAAGCCTTAGGTGCATTAACATGAATAATAAGTTAATCTACCTGGATAAGTAAACTCAACGTTTATTCATTACCTAGTGAAATTATTTAAATAACTGGACAGCCCATGTGTAACATATCTAATATATGTTCGATTTATTGAGTTCTGATTATCATCTGCTTGCAAAGTAGCTGTGTTATGAGTCTAAACTTGTGTCCTATGGTTTTTGTATAAAAATGGCTAATAATAATGAACCTAAAGAGTGCAAAATGCTGCATCCTAAAACACACTTGACCTCAAGGACTTTAGTAAAATCCTTGTGAATCTTTGTATGTAACCTAGACCAATCATCTTTCTCTCTCCAGCCCCTATCAGCAATGCATCGCCGCATATAATCCCCCTCAAATCTTATGCCTATTCTGTTTCCACAGGCCCTCTTTTCCTCTAAGTCAACAGCTTTGCTACGCTGGACAAACTAATCCATGCTAATATATTCATTGAGTATTATTCATTGTCAACTCCCTCCTGATAAGTGCAGAATGTAATAGTTGATTTACAAAGAAAAAAAAATCGTCTCAAACTAAAGGAATAGTGAAGCTTAAGGAAGGGTGTTTAAGCTAGAGAAAACATAAATATGACATTGACCAATGGAAACTATTTTGGAAAAAGAATTTTAAAGCACAGCAAAATTGAAATGCCTGTCTATTGCCTTACTTAGGGCTGGGTCTGATGGTAATGAGTAGCAGAAGGGTTGTGACACTTTGCATAGTATTATTCCTAGCTAAATCCTTATTTCCTTCGAAATTTCATCCACATTTCCCATTTCAATTCCCACCTCCTCTAATTCCTGATACTCTCTTTATGGTGAAACTTTCTCAGCTTTTATACTTGGACTCTTCATTATACCCAAAGCTTTCAACTGACCTCCTGATATTGACTATGGCTTTTATTTTTTATACTGTATTTTATATTTCCCCTACTGGTGACAGCCCTTGTGTTCTTATCCCACCAGCCGCTGACATTTTTCCATTCCCACCCACTTCCATTAGTGACAGCTGATTCCTCATTTAGAGAATTAAGAATTCTGCAATCAGAATGTGCTTTCTACTTTCACCTTAGAAGAAAGGGGAGAGGGGCCAAGAAACTGTTCTAATGATGATAATATTCCAGCACAGTTTGGCACTCCGCTGCTTGTCTCTCTTTAAAAACGTCTCATCCCATAAATAATTTATCACAGAACCTTTGGACATCAATTACGGAGACTCAGCATTTTTTCAGAACAGGATTACAATATTGCAGTATGACTGCCGAAGTTTGACTTTGGATGTTCACTCCGGGGATGTCCTTGAATAACCTGAACTGAAACTGAAATTTTTTCATACTCCCCCCGCCATTTCACGGAGCAGAGCAATGCTACAAGGAAACAGTGCGGGGCTTCCGACTTCAGTCATCTGTTGGCTTTGCAGCCTTGACGCGAGGCTTCGGGAGCCGTCAGCGTCAGCTTCCTCACTGCTAAACTAAGCGTGCATGCGGTCCTGGCGCCGGACAAGGAGTCAGCCAGCGCTACTTTAAACGTGGCGTAAAATAAGTGTTTGGTTTTTTAAAAATATATTTTTTGTTTCTTTGAGGGAGAGAGACCGAGGTAGTAAGAGAGCACAAACGGGGAGGAGAGGGAGAAGCAGGCTCCCTGCCGAGCAAGGAGCCTGATGTGGGGCTCGATCTCAAGACCCCAGGAGCATGACCTGAGCGGAAGGCAGATGCTTAACTGATTGAGCCACCCAGGCACCCCTGAAATAAGTGTTGAAATTTCCAAACCAGGTACTTTAAACTGCAGAATTATGATAGACTTCAAATTCACTTGCAGGCGCACTTTAAGAGAATTGCTGCTGTGAGCATTATCAAGGTGGTTCCCATTCATGATTCTGTGGCCTAACAAGCTAGAGCCATGAGGTTCCTTGTTACGTTAAAGGACTTTGTGTTCAGTTCCCGTAAGGATCTGTCTGTCCAAAAGGACCCGCCCATCGTATGACGAAGAGTTTCGGGTGCAAGAGATGTTCTCCAGGCTTCCTACTGAAAATGGTTTTAGTACACACATCATGAATAAGTCATTATGCTTCCCTATAGGAACGTCCTAATCATCAGAGATCATTTCATAGATTTCGCTTCATTTTTTTCATAGTATGAAAAACATGTGGGGCGCCTGGGTGGCTCAGTAGGTTAAGCCTCTGCCTTCAGCTCAGGTCATGATCTCAGGGTCCTGGGATCGAGCCCCCCATAGGGCCCCCTGCTCAGTGGGGAGCCTGCTTTCCCCTCTCCCTCTGCCTGCCTCTCTGATTGTGATCTCTTTCTCTCTGTCAAATAAATAAATAAAATCTTAACAAAACAACAAAAAAAAATGCATTGAGGGCCTCTTACATGCGAGTCTGCACCGAAAATAGAAAATCAGTTCTTTGCCCTGGAGGGGGGTGGGTCCCTAGGCAGAAGAGAACTATAGAAAAAGAACTATAACTTTAAAAGAATAATAGAATTATCAGTGAAGAGAGTGTGAAGGAAATACAAAGCAGGAGTACCTGCTCTTTGTAGAGGTACTCGGAGCAACTGATGAACGCATTACTGAGAAAGTTGTGAACATGGAAACAGCTTCTCAGGCTAAGGAAGAGCCAATCCTTAGCACTGATTTATGCTCCCAATACAAGTAGTTAAGCAGCTGGAAAGAGCTGGAAATGGGATAGTAATAAAAATATTAATTACCTTCTGGATGCCAGACAGATAAGCAGGTTTGTCTCTTTCCCTAATAAGTTGTACTCTAATTAGTGTCTGTGATCATTAATAAATTAGATGATGCTCAATCCCAGGAGGTAATTGACTATCGCAAGTCCTTCACTGAAAACTAGGCCAAAATAACACTGTACATCAACTAATTGAAATTAAAATAAAAACTCAAAAAATATTCATACCTATGTATGTAATAAGAGAAATAAAACTATAGGCCAATGAACACATACTCTTATTTTTATTTCTCAGGGTTAAGGTATTAAGCACTAATACCTTACTTTACTGCAGCAATTTGGATTTATGACTTAAGCATAAAGATCAATTCCAAATTTGTTGTCTTTTCTGTTGTTGATATTAAAACCAAAACAAATACTGTCAGTACAAATTGCTGATATTAATTAGTGGTATAAATATCCAAAGGAATTCAAAATGGATTTATTGTAGTAACACCTTTAGATAAACTTTTATTATCAGTATAAAACAATAACCCATGGAAATCCAAGAGTCTTGTGGGTCTGTTTTCCTTTTTTTACAAACTTTGATAGTTTATATTTATGGCTTAGTTGCATGGGTCAAAAAGACCTATTTTACTATTACTAAACACTAAGATATTTGGTAACACATTCAAATAAATGATACGAATATCTTAATGTTGTGCTTCATGCAAACATCTTTAAAATGTTCCTTTTCTGTGTATTTATACGTGTCCCCCCAAAATGCATCTGTAAACACAACAGAAACATGGTGATCATTAGTTCACATCTAAAAGGTTTTCCCTTGCCACTAGGTGGCACCTACATATTAATAGTGGAAGAGCGTATGTTCTGAAAGAAGGCAAAACTAAGAGTAAAAAGAGTTAGGTTAACTTTGGTATTTAAATATTTGTCCTGCTATGTGCTTCAAGGTGAAGGGTTTATTGGAAGAAATAGTGTGGAGTTCACCAATTTTTTTTAAGAAAAGGAAAACATGCTTTATTTTTATTTTAAAAAAAGATTTATTTTTAGTTATTTTAGAGCGAGGGAGAGCAGGATCAAGGGGAGGGCAGAGGGAGAGAGAATTTCAAGCAGACTCCCTAGTGAGAGCGTAGCCCAATGAGGGGCTTGGTTTCATGACCCTGAGATCATGACCTGAGCCGAAATCAAGAGTTGGTCGCCCAACCAACTGAGCCACCGAGGTGCCCCTGATATTTTTTATTTCTAAAGAATAAATAAAAGATGAACATTGACTTTGGAAAATCCACTGGGGGTGGGGGAATATAGATCACTTAGTCCTGACCTCAGCTTGTCATTTTATATTATCTCTCAGGGAATGTTACAATCTAAAGAAAGTTATAGCAAAAAAATACGATAATATATAGCAGCATTATAATTTCGCTTTTGGTAGTGCTATTAATGGTAAATACCATATGAAGTCTAATAGTGATTTTTGTGAGAACTGGTAAGTTAAATTAACACCAGTAAAAAGCCTTGAATTACTAGAACTAAAAGTGACATGCTAAAAAATCTAAATCTAGTCATAGGAGAGAATAACCAAATATTTCAGGATAACAAAAGTATCCACCTTTCAAATGCCACATGAAAACAATAGAAGATGTTAATATTAATAACATAAGACAGAACCTTCAATAATGTTATAGTATTATGAACGATACCCAAGGATCTTACAGCCCTACTAAATTACAGCCCTACTAATATTACTTGTGAATATTTTCCTAACATAAAATTTTGATTGTAGTTTAATCATAGGTGAGAAGCAACACAACATCTAAAACTATAAATTATCCCAATCAGGTGTTTTGTTTCCCACCAAATGTGTGTATATTGACACATATACATGTAAAATTATTATCAGTTTTTAAGGTTGTCATCATATGACTTATATAAACTATTAAACTACCACTAAGAATTATAATTGAGACAGGAATATTAGTATCTCTTCCTTAGGTGCCATTATTACCAACCCCACATTGAAGAGACTATAATCTTTTCTTTTCTCCTTGGAACTCAGGTCAAGCTTATTAAAGGAAATTTTGTTCCTACACAGGCCATCTTAAGTAAGACAACAGGGAGAGATGTTCCAATAATACAGCGGGCCCATAACTTCAAACTCGGAACAGACGACTTGGGTCCTGAAACATCCACTTCTTTGAATTTCGGGGTCCTCCATCTGTATTAGGAAAATAAAGCATTAGTTCCCAGCATGGGTATATGTTTAAATGTGATAATCCATGTTAAGAATCTTGCATATGCTTACATGGTTTTTGAAATATTAAGATCTCTGTTCTGAATAGCTGATGTGTTCCACGGAGGTGGCTTATGGTAGATATTTAATATTTATTGGAATCTTTACTGTCTTTAGGCTTAGCATAAGATAGAACCTTCTTCCTTAAGCATTACATCAAAACACATGTTGAAAAGATGCATTGCCAGTATGCAAAAGAATGAGCCTGACTTGAGTGGGTAATTCTTAGCACTGGCTATTAAAGTATTAATGTCAGCCATAAGAAGGAAAGAAACCTCACTGAGCTGGCATTAGGGGGAGATGATAAAGAACAGAAAGTTCTAGCTGTGGAGATTTAACTGATTTTCACAGCCCTGCCCAGTGGTAAGTGCAGCTCAAAGTAATGTATCTGATTAGTTATCCATGGGGAAATGAGACAGTTAATGAATCATTTTACTAATTATCTTGTGAGGTTTTACATTTATAGTTGCTCTGATTACTTAACAAGTGACTTTTAGAAATCACATAATATGTCAATGGTCTCATCTGTGCATTTCCTGATAACTAGGAGTTATTGAAGATCACTGTTCTGAGTGTTTGGTGAGTATTAGCCATGTAGTCTTCAAAATCTCATTTAATCTCAAGAGGTAGAAACTACAGGAGAAGAAAATGAGAAGCCAGAACTTCAGTAACATGCCTGAGGTCACACAAGTAGTAAATAATAGAAGTTTCGGAGCCCCAGACTGCGATCTTGATCAATAGCTTCCCAGGAGGGCTCTGCAATGGCACAAAACCCTGGACCACAGAACTCCTAGGTCTCTCGTGATCATGCAGAGCATAGCACTTTAAGGTCTTGCTACGAAGCAGATTCCAACTCAATAGGTGTGGTTGGAGGCTGGGCCTGGATAGTTCTAACAAGATCTCACAGGTGGTCCCACTACCGTGTGGTCCACAGACTACTCTTTCAATATCAAGGCACCAGACCACTACATCTGCACATTACTTTAGTGGAGCTCAAACCGTATGTCTAGGGCAAGTTGGCTCGTGCTTAGTTTAGTGCTAACAATTAAAATATCTAGATATCTCGGTCCAACAGAATTTCCAGAAGATGAAGTTTCCTGAGGCTTGTTAATGAACCTAAACTGATCTAATGTTCAGAAATTGACATGATTTTGATTATAAGGTGTAGTTTAGCATATAATGATTAACAGTGATGGACAGTCTATACTGCATTTATTTTTTTTTAATATTTTATTTATTTGTCAGAGAGAAAGAGCACAAGCAGAGGGAGCAGCAGGCAGAGGGAGAAGGGGACTTCCCGCTGAGCAAGGAGCCTGATGCAGAACTTGATCCCAGGACCCTGGGATCATGACCTGAGCCAAAGGCAGATGCTTAACCCACTGAGCCCCCAGTCCCTATACTGCACTTCTTAAATATTGGGTTAATTGATCTTCAAGGTAGGTCTGAGTGGTAATGGAGTGTGACAAGTATATTTGAGGCAACAGACCCAAGGCGAGTGATGACCGCCATGAATCTCTGTTGCAGTCATGACCACACAAAGATGCCCAAATTCTTCTCTTCTGTCAGCTGACCTTGATGCCTGGCTATGTTCCATTAACTGATTAAAAGTAAATAGATGCAAAAATAAATAAAAATTTAATAGACGCAAAACAATAGTACTGAAACAGGTAAAATGCAGCCGCATCCTGATTTTGCTTTAAATACACAGATAGCCAAGGCCGATCGAATTTGGAAGCATTAAGAGTAATTTTCTATGGTTATTACATTAATATAAACCTATCTAAATACAAACAAAGCTGCATATGTAATTTTATTATGCTGCTAAAATCAAAACTTAGTCTTATTCACGCCCAGGCCCTGAGACCACTTATGAGATGGTATCTGTACCATGTTCTTCCCAGACCCTCCAGGCTTGCGGTGGCCGGCAGGAGACTGGTTAGTTCGCCTCTAGTGATTATTTCAATGGAACTAAAGATGTGGGAATTTCTTTTTTCATATGCGGATGTTAAAACTTTTATGAAACCATACTCAGAATTCAGAGTTGATCTCTAAATGTCAGATGGTTTTACTGTTCTTAGAAGACTAATATTTTCACAGAAAAAAAAATCCCTTTGAGTTACAGTGGAGACTAATGAAGATAAATCAAGCAATGCTGTCAGTCACTAGGAAAATTCCCAAAGTCTCTATATTTAAAAACACTCAAGAATAGACAGCAAAGCTTCTTATCCAGTCTGGGCCTTCCAAACATGTTCGTGACTTATAATGTTATTTTTCTTCTCATTGACAAAGGAAAGAATACCTCCATTCTTGACAGAAATGGCTACGTGGCACCTCTTTATCACTGTGTTCACTCATCAATTTTAATTGACTTTAAGAGTGATGAGCTTATGGGGCACCTGGGTGGCTTAGTTGGTTAAGAGTCTGCCTTCGGCTCAGGTCATCATCCCGGGATCCTGGGATCGAGCCCTGCATTGGGCTCCCTGCTTGGCAGGAGTCTGCTTCTCTCTCTCCTCCCCACTCATGCTCTTTCTCACTATCTCTGTCTCTCTCTCTCAAATAAATAACATCTTTTTAAAAATTAAAAAAAGAAGAAGAATGAGCTTACTTCGGATAATTGTGTTTTCTTTAAGTGTACACTTAAGGCTCAAACTAAAGAATGGGTTTATTCTGAGTTCATACCGATACTACCAAATGATGGAGCTGTACTGAACGTTCTGTGCAGAGATTTTCCACGGGAGCCTCCAAGCATGCTAAGCAACAGTCCCTTCGACCCTGTCATTAGAAGACAGTGGGCGGGGAGGGGTCTGAAAAGTGTTAATGGTATGTGTACTGGTATGATTATCCTCCCCCTGACCCCAGCATGATGAATTATTTCATGTTGAAGGGACCATCACAATATCTGGCTAATAAAGAGTTCAGATAGAGAATCATCAGTGACTAATCATTTTCTTCCTTCATTAAGTTTTGCCGGTGTCTTTCAGAAGATGGGGGTGCACAGAAATGAACAGATAATACAGCTTTTGCCTACCTCTGTCACTTTCATCGGCTGCTCTTTGGGGACCCGTGTAGTTCCGTCCTCATCTCCTTAAAGATAACAGCTCTTGGCCTTTAGACTTACCCACGGTTCCTTCTGCTTACGGTTAATATTCCCAGCTTTAATCTTGGGTTTCCTTGTGATTTATACTTCCAGAGTGATGGATTTTCTTGGCATTGCTTGCAGTGACTAATTTGTCTACCTCCTCATTTAACGTGTCTTTTCTACTAAACTATAAGCAACGTGAGAGTAGGGATTTCGTTTTTCCACCACTGTATCCCTATCACGGTTCACATTGCTTGGCCCCTAGTAGCGCAATAACTATTTGTTGAATAATGGTTTGGGAAGTAGAGGAAATTCCTGAGGCCCTGCTCATGCTCATCCTTTTACAAGGGCTAGTGAAGAATGCCTTGTGCCTGTGGAGGCAATTAATGTGTTAAATTTTTTGAAGGCAAAAGTAGAATCTTTCGTAATAAACTGAGAATTGTCCAGCTGTGATTATGAAGAAATTAAATCCTAAATGAAAGCCTAAATCCTTAATGAGGACATACTTACGACTTAGTGAACATTTGAATATCTTGGATAAAGTATTTATGAGCTATGATTTGCGAGGATTTGTGGACCAGTCTCAGGAGCAGGACTGTTGGCTTCCCCCTACATATATACGTTAGAGTAGAGAGTGTCCTATGGATAGCTAGTTTTAAACTACTTTTAGAGGTCACTCGAATTGCATCTCATAGAAAGTTGTGATCTTTTAGAGTATTATTAAATATTTGGCTATCCACCACTGTAGTTCGGAGTGTTCGGCATCATTTTAAATTTCCTACAGTGCGTTAGTTGCTGCTTCTGTTCATCCTGTTGACTACAGAACTATTGCTGAACAGATTTCTGGTATTTAAATAATAAGAAGTGAAAAACTGGGTACTTTCATTTAACACTTTAATTTTTATTTTTTTATTTTCCAAGAGCTTAAGCTTATCACCCCAAAAGCTGCAGTACACTGGGATATATGAGTAAAAAGCAACATCCAGGTAAGATATCACCTCACAGTCTTCTCTTCGCCAAATAAATACTAAACCGTGGCTCAAACTATACCTAGAAGTACAGTTTGTCAAAAAATGTAATTTTTGAGAAAGCAGGTTCAAATTCTTCATCTAGGGATATTTTTGAAATTTGTTATGGATGGAACTTTTTATTAGGTTATGAGAATTAAGTGCCCAGGAGGAAATGTATTGTTACTTCCTAAAAATGTCTGAATAAAAGCTTTTACTTCCTATAATGTATTCTCCATAGGTAATTGTTTAGACATTAGAAACTAGCTCACACAGGCTTGCACTCACACATCTTTGTTTTACTCTGCTTTATAAAGGAAGACAAACTGGGAAAGAAATAAGATATCCCACCCCCAAAAGGCCAGTAATCCTTGAAAAAATCCATTCTGCAAAAACTGTTTTTATGGTTCCTGTGAACTTATGGCAAGGAATATATCCAGGAACAGGGCTTCAAAATCTAAGCTATGTTCCATTGTTTGCAGTTACCTTGGATTTTAACTAGATGTACAAGTTGACTTCTGACCATGGGGAATCCTCTCCATGCATGGATTTATGGATTGCTGAGGCCATGGCAGATAACCAGTTCCACAGAAGCAACTTCATGTTCTTCTGAGGAAGATCCATAGCACTGTGGAACAAGGAATATAAGTGAGCAATGCCACAAGAGACTGCAAATGGGGTTATCAGAATACAACCTGCAAAAATGAACTCTGAAGGTGGAGCAGCTACAAGGAAAAGCAGTTTTCAGTGGTTTCGCTCTTACGTAAAGAGCACTGATAGACATTCAGTAGCCATGGCATGTGCTTCTTAAGCATATAGCAGCCAAAATATCTGTGGATTCCAAGCTCATTAAGTAGACAGTTGAATACATTTGTTAAAAAAAAAAAAAATCCGCATTGCCAGAATTAAAAAGAGAAAAAGATCTCAAGTGTCGAGGGGGGAAAAACACGAAGTGAAACTATTCAAACTGCAGTAATAAAATATGTGGCCTTTAATCATTTCCAATAAAATTGTATTTGAAAGCTCCCTCTCCCCCGCCCATAGTCATAAAGAAACACACCAATTCTTCAACATTTTATAATGGCCAAAGAAGGGGTTTACATGGGTATGTTTATTCATGGAACTCACTTTTCGACTAGTTCTTAATAAGTGGCTCATCCATTTGAGCCTCAAATCAGTCCACCCCCTTCCAATCCCTCTCCCGATGTCTAACAGTTCAGGTCGTCTACCGTGAGGAGAGCTTCCTGCGGCCCTTCGGGAATTATCGGCTTGGGGCTTAAATAAGTGCCGTTTAGAAAGTTCTCCCTCTCTTTCTCCGCCCCCATTAGGAACGACGAAGGCATTTCCAGAGGTAAAGTATTCTCTTCCTCTCTCGGCTCCTCTTCCTCCACCCCCTCCTCTTCCGCTTCCATATCCTCCTCTTCCTCCTCTTCCTCTTCCTCCTCGTCCTCCTCCCCCTCCTCCTCCACATAGTCAGCCTCCTCCACCTCCTCTTCCTCTTCGGCCTCCACTCCTCCTCTTCTTCCTCCTCCCCTTCCTCCTCCTCCTCCTCCTCCTCCTCGCTCTCCTCCTCCCTCCCGTCACACTCCTCCTCGTCACACTCCTCCTCGTCACACTCCTCCTCGTCACACTCCTCCTCGTCACACTCCTCCTCCTCCTCCCCAGGCTGTGCGGCGGGACACCGGTTTTCCCCGTCCAGGTCGGGACCGAAGACCAGAGAGGGATTCTGCACGAGGCTGTACCAGGCGTCGCGCAGCTCTGCGTCTTCCTCGCCGCCGCTGGGGGGCGCGTCGTTCCCGGACGAGCCCTCGCGGGAGGCCGCGCCGCGCGCCCGGGCCTGCTGCGCCCGCAGCGCCTCCTGCTGGCGCTCCAGCTTCTC